>JAZAYU010000297.1:0-222795 GCA_038501625.1 Corbicula japonica
CAATTAATGTTGCAATTAACAAAAGTACCGGCTTCTTAACTCAAGTACCAATGGGACGCTGTATCAATCTATGCAACCAGCCAAACTCTTAAGAGACACTTGAACACGTTCATAAGCCGCATTACTTCGCGTTTGTGAGGTTGTGCGGATCGACCACTGGATTTGTTTAACCCAACGCATAGATATTTAAGTTCAACGAAAAAATAAATAATATTTCTTTTAAAACTTGCTAACACTGACTATTTTGTTCATCAGCCGCTCAGTGCAGCTGTGTGGACCACTTGAAACCTCGATCGAATGCGACTGATAGCTTAAATCCACGGTTTTACGCAATACTTTGATTAAATCGATGTCGTACACATAAGTTAATGCGTTAGGAAGTATGATGGGACGCAAAAAATACTCACGTCATTTAGCTTTGGCGACTGTGATGACGACAGTTAGCGGGCTGTAGGGATTTTTCCCTAGCACCGTTTCGTAAAGTTACAGAACGTTTTTTTTTATTTTTTTCGAATGACAAAACAACTGACTAGCTAGTATGGAGTGCTGTAGTCGGTATCTTAGAGTGAGAAGCAGTAAGCAGTGCATGTTCGTGGCGATTCTTTAATCGTATTTTGAAGACATAAATATGTTGTGCGAGGTCAAAATCTCCTTTACGGTTAATAAAATCGTCGTACAAGTCATCTACAACGAGAAAGGGGTGTTTTTCCTCCAGTGCCCATTCCTCTATTCGCTCACGCTCAACTGAACCTTGTACGAATGTTATATCCGGAATGTTCCAGAGACTGACTTCTGTACTGGTGTCTACCTCCCGTGGACTAAGGCCAAACAGTGATGAGTGTGGTGTCGCGTTATACCCCTGCACTAAATCTTGGAGCACGTTAATGTATTTAAATGTTGCCCTACTGTAAAGGTACTTGTAAATGAGTCCCTTTAATGTTTGTATGAATCTTCCTCCTATCTGACACTTGAATGGTGGAAGAGCTGTGTATTGCTTTATGCCGCGACTCGACAAAATACTTTTAAAAGTACGCGATTGAAATTCTTTACCTAAATCCGATCTGATCTTTGCCGGTTTGAATTTTGGCTCATTTAATAGCTGAAAAATTGGCTGCGCTTCAGATGCTAAAGTTTTATTTTCCAAGGTTCGTATATAAGCGAAACGGCTGAAATTGTCAATGGCGACCAATAGAAAATTTACGTTAGAGTTTTCCGAACTGAGGCGAGACATGTCTGCCAAATCTATATCAATGCAATCGCTTATTTCGTTCGTTACGATTGAATTTCTCTTGAATTTTCTCCGCACATGCCGGTTTACGGTGTACGTATCGTGAGCCTCTAATAATATTTTGATGTCTTGTAAACTTACGTCCTTATAATCCTTTTCTTTGGCTTGCTTTAACTTTAAACGGCCGAAAAAAGCCCCTGCGTTACCCGGTTTCACGTATTGTTCCAACATTTTTTTGCGTTCGTCCGACATGGCTACTTCAACTGTTTTCTTCGTGCTCTTTGAGAAAATATAACGACAGTATATTTGTTTAACTAGAAATATTTTCGCAGTCCTGATAAATATTTTATTCGTTCATTGTAGCGGAATTTGCGTCACTTCCTCTTCCGCCGATTTCGTGAGATATTTTGTTTTTTCACGTACTTTAACCCTGGAGATGGTAGAATATATCCGACGCTAGTACTTAGAAGCACCAGCCAGAGCTCTTTGTCGGACGACTTGAGACACAGCTGAGCAATCGACACTAAAATAATCGTGTATACGACGATCACCTGCGTCAAATATGTCACCTGGTTTTTAGGTGTACGGCTACCGCCGACTGTCCAGTCATTCGCATTTCCATAATTGTCTCGGTTTCCTCAAATTGATCCTTCGCGGTATTAAGTGTTACTTTCGACAGAAATATTTGACATTTTTTATTTAAAAAACCCGAGTAATCACAAATTATATCCGAGGTGGATTCAACCAATACAAATATATTTTTGCGATGCTTTTTAGATCACCATTGTGTCATTTTAATTAACGTTCATCAAGTGCCATTGATCCGACGTATCAGTGCCCGAGTTGCGACTTAACTCAAGTACAGGCTACTTAACTCAAGTACCAATTATCTCAAGTGCCACTCACGCACACATTCACAGACCAAAACGCACCAAAACGCATGCAAAACGTCGGACCTCTCTCCTAACTCCACTACTAAGGACGAAAACGTTTATTTGAAAATCTAAATTAATAGTTGTTTTTGTTGCTGCTGCTGTTGGTTGTGCTGATGCTGATGTCGTTGAGGTCTAATTGAAAACCGCTTTGTTATACACATTTGTTTTCATTTTGATGTTTTTTAAATAGTAATTATGGTAAGAAAATCAGTCAATTCTTTAATGTTTCAATTTTATGCAAACTATAAACTTACTCTAGATTAAACGATAATTTTCCATTTGAGGGATGTTGTTGTTACTTGAGTACACAAATAATCTGCCGATCGTTTACTCGAAAGATAGGAAGTATAATGCACTGTTCATTCATTTTCAAAATTAATAACTCTGTATTTATGTACCTCATACTGAGCATAAAAAAAATAAAAAATAATTAAAAACAAAACTTTTTATTTGTGTTTGGTTGAATTTATTATTTTAAGACATCTGCAAATTTGGTTGGTGGTTAATGGAAGATGGGGAAATATGCACGAGGAAAGCAAGACCAGTTACTGTTAAATAACTGTTTCTGTATTTAACTACGTTTTTTTCGGCGTTAGCTGTCTAAGATCACTTTTGACCTAGTTTTTCGAACAATGAAATGTTGTAAATAATACTCGTATTCTCTTATTATGCAGAGGGAAAATGAAATAAACTATTTCGATTGGTAGCTATTTACACCAAAGAGGCATCTAGCAGGGTGGAGAGGTATCTAGTGGGATTTTTATTATTTTGCAGAGGAAAAATCAAATAGATTAATTCGATTGGTTGTTAGTGGGTGTTGTATTGGAGGAAAAACATATTTACGATTTAAGTAACCAGTTAGGTCAATATTGATGGCTTAAATACAATATTATATGGAATATTCTATAGTGTCAGGTAAACACTTGCAAACAATACACAGTGTAAAACGAAAGAGAAGTGTAGATAATTCTAGTTCTTACTGGTTCCTTTCTAGTTCCTTCGATACTGATTGTTAATTTCAAGTACGAAATACAAGTTTATTGTAGTGTAGAGGCTTATACTCCCGCCTCTCAAGCGGAGGCCCCGGGTTCAATACTCAGGACGGACACTTTTTTTAAAGTTAATATACGTAAAATTTGGTAGATTTCGCTCTTGTAACAGGCTGTTATTATTTATATTTATTAAATTTCAAGGACATTTATTCATCTTGAATTCTCACTCTACACGAGGTATTTTATTGAAAGTCATACTAAGAAGGCAGGGAGGGTTCGTCGACAGCTATAACAAATAAAATAAAATAACTAAACTGTGTCTGCTTTGCCTCTCTGTATTTCTTTCTTTCTTATATACATGTATATATAAATCTTTTCCATCAACGCCGTTTATCTTTTTAAAGATATTTCTTGTTTCAAATGAGGCCGACTATAAATTTAATTATGATTTTGCAAACGAATGTAAAAACAGTGAAAACCTCATTGTAACATTTATTTAGAAACATTTAAACGAGCGTAATGTCTAGCAATAATTTATAAAAAGGGATAGTGAACATATTTTTTTGCTGCGTTCATACAGTCATGCCGTTTTACAAACAAAAGTGAATGATGGCTAGATGAACCGCTATAAGTATATTTGCACATGAAAATCGTGTATAATTACAATGTATACAGTATAAATTGAGAAAGCTGTACCTTTCCCTTTAAAGAAGTAATAAAAGTATCAAAATTAAATAATGTACGCAGGGAGAAATGTACACGGTGGTCAATCTAATTTCGTGCCGAGAAAGAATCAAATCAATGAATCGAACCGAACAGAAACATAACTGCAATGGACACAAATACAAAAACATATCATATAAAAAGGTACTGTTTTACCTTTTTAGTTCATTAATATTCATAGATAAGTTCGCGTAACTGACCAATAAAAAATTCCAAATTATCTCTCAATACGCGTTAACCAATCAATTATTAATGGGGGCAGTCCTGAGTTTCTATAGGCAGCTTCAAGAAAGATCTGTGCGAAAGATTTACCTCTCTCAAAACATATCTGATTGAAATTATTGAAAAGTGAAATTGAGATCCTAATTTGCCAGGTTGTAATCATGACAATGACCTTTTGGAAAACTTTATTCGCGTACCTGCAGGATTAAATGTTCCAAATCGGCGCTATGCTAATTCTTAATATTGTATAATTTGAAAAATATATAACAAAATTTAAGTTCAACAGTGGATTATTATAATAGCGCATTGGTACAAGTTCAACAGCGCTTTACCGGCGATTTGATCATAGTGGCCGCGGAATAGATGATTTGGGCTGCATTGAAGTGGTTTGAGGATATAATAAGCTATTTATTTGATAAAACATTGGTGTACAATTGTAGCGTAGTAGTTAATTAATCCCAGGTGTATAACAAACGAACACTGATTAAATTTTTTAAATAGATTTACTTTTCGACTTCTTAAAGTTACTAGATCTAATATTAAAGTTCTAAACAGTTTCTCTTGTAAGTAAATAAACTAACAATAATTTCTAGCATATATCTTGACTGACATAAGTTCCCCTTATAATAATTTAGTAATTTAGAATTCCCCGTGCCAAAAGAGTTCTGAAGTGAATTGTCAATCTGCCGTCCTTAGCCTGGCTTTTATTTAGAATTTTCCCGAGACATCATTTTGACATAATGACAGTTCAGACGAGATAGATGCGTGCAGTCATGTTTACTTGGATAACAAAATGACATAAAAGTTATTAGCAAGTCACGCATATACATGAAAATGACCTATAACAAAAGTCACTTGACAGTTTGATAAATGAATGACACATGCACCTTCATAACCTTATATGATGAACACTTTTAAACTTTTAAAAGAAACCTAATGAAATAAAATCCTAAAGCCTTTTAAGAATAGTAAGAAATAAACTTTTAGACTTTAGAGTACATAAATAAAATATAATATGATGCGGTAAATTATAAGTATGATTTCCCCATTACATTACAAATCCCTTCCTTTCTTTTCCAAAAACAAAAAAAAAGATATCTTGTGTCAGGAAGGTGAGATCTAGACGATGATTAGATGTTATAATAATGAGTGCTTTATCGGTGACCATAAATGCAATTAACTTTTGACACTTAAATTACGTCCGTTACTCAGAGAGTTTAACAATCAGAATTTTGATTATCTAATAATGATATGACTTGCTGATTAAAAGTACCGGAAAACATAATTGCTTATTCATTAAATGGTTCGTGTATAAATGTACAGCAAAGTTAGTCAGCAGTGTCATTCTATGAATATGAATTACCCAGTAAGGAGAATAAGAAATTAAGTAGGTGCAGTTTCGTTTATATCATATTTTTGCGTGTTTAATCTTCTTGTAAATTTAATTAATAAACTTTGTACTTAGAATTTGAATTTCAATTTTCCGTACCCGTAACTTAGATGCTGCTGACTGCAAGAAATATTAACAACAATCATTTTTAAACAAATCATATAAAACCTGAAAGGAAAATACATGATCAATCAAAACAGCATGAAATGATAAACCCTAAAACAACACAAATGCATTTAAATTATTCAATCATCACAACTTATTATAACAATTAATGAATGCACAGAAAACCCGTTTTAAGAACACAAAACAATTATTAATCACGGAGAGTCACTTAATAATATAACGGCAATATATGAAAGTCACAATTTCATAATTCCAGACACTTACAATTATTCATTACAATCATTTGTTCTGGTTATAGATCTTGCCGTGATGCGCTCCGTGTCCCTTTGCTTCATTGGTTTAGGTTTTCTTTCTTGCAATACAAAAGTTTCTAAAAATAGATAGCAGATGTAAAGCATTTGCTTTAAACAAAACAAAGTAAGCATACAATAACAATTTGCATTCTTATATATACGTATATTTTTATTTTTTTAGGAAAAATTGATTTTTCCGATTTCCTTCATATTTCACGGAAGGCAAACCATTGAAATTACAGAAATGATAAATAGAACTAAATTAATAACTAACTTCATGAGAGAAATGAAAATGTTTAATAAATTAAGTTTGATTTTGATGAAATTCCGATATTTCCAGTTTCTTTTACGACTAAGGAGTTCGACAGCGAGTTACCTCCCGTGTAAATGAGACAGTTTATCAATATTTCCAAGAGCGCGAAATATTTAGAGAGCAATAATATAAAGCAATGGAACGATACGACATAAAATACTGCTTCCTCACTGCACCGCGCCAGGTAGGTCATGTAGGTACTCTACTGATCAATGGTATCTTCAGGTGAACCAAACGAGGCATCGCGGCCGTTGAAAGCGTGTCCTCTTTCATGCTGTCGGACTGCATCTCGCCGGGGGTGTCTTGAAACTTGCTGTGTTTGAAAACGTTTTCAGTTCGTCGTGTATAGGTTTGCTTTGTTGTGAATTGACGGATGGATGAATGTCTGATTCATTGTTGTATCTATGTTGTAACAACTTATGGTGATAATTGTCGCTAATGGCTAAAGGGTATGATTCTGGTATTACACGTTGAATCTCTTCTTGATTTTACTGTCTCTTTGGTTGTAAGTGTTTTTATGAAATGTCACATTGAGGAATATCTTTGATGAATCTGGTGAACAGCTATCATTATTATGACAGAAAAGGATGCAGTTATGCTTTTCAAAGGCCTGAGGGAATTGCTTTTGTCGAAGATATTGTTATCAAAGGCTGGAGGCTGATTCTTGACTGGGATTTGATTGACTGGTTTTCTGAACGTCACCTCTATGTGAGATTGTTAGCAATTGTTGACTGTAACAAAGGCAGGATACTGCCGGCGGATAAAGGAGCTGCAGGGGTTTTAAACGTCATCTGCATTGTGATTGGTTGAAGCGTGTTCGCTGATCGATAATGTTTCCTCGTTTTCATGAAGGTCACTCATCCGTACGAACAGGGTCCCTGTTAGCGCACTTTCATTGTTTGTTTACTCGTTAACCGTGGCTGATTAAGTGTTTTTGGAATAACTAAAGTAAATTTTGATTTAAAATACCACCACGGCAAGAAGGTCAAGGATACTAGAACAATAAAGCATAGAATCGGACCGGACAGCCATTGTTTTAATCGTAATGATTGAACACAGGTAAGTAGCTTACTTATTCTATTAACTGAAACATTTTTTAATTTCTTTAAGATGATGTCAGTTTACGAAATAATAATTTAAAAACAATAATATTAATATTTAAAACAAAAATATTAAGAAAACGTTTTGCAAATGTTATTTTTATATATGATATAAAATTACGTTGACTGGGCAGAGAAATCAATGCATTAAATGTAGGATTTATAAAATGTTCAACTGTTTAACTCAATAATATTGTTGTTTTAACACAAAAACAAGGATAGCATTTTCATGTACTTCTATAGCACCGAGAAAAGCCAAACAACAAGTGAGCATAATAAGCTTTATGGTTATACGTCTTTGAAAATAGACAATAAAATCCATATTGTAATTACTGAAAATTACTTTGCGAATCGCAATGCGTGATGATGCAACACTTGTAACATATATTTACACATTTAAAGCCTACAACAATGCTTAAACATAAAACTGGCTACGTCATATGATTCTACTCGTAATCATAGCAATTGTCGCCATATGATTCTACTCGAAGTCATATAAATAAGCAAACAAAGTGATGTACAATTAACATTATCAACCGAAGCTATTTACAGTGGAATGGAGCTCACCCCTATTCCATGTGAAGTCATTTTAAGGTTTGTCAACAACAACGTATAGCGTTTCTCTTAACTCTATGATCTATGCAAATTAGTGTCATCAATTTTGTTTTTTTTTAATTATTTTCTAGTCAGTTTTTATATATTTTTATATATTTTTTTTCTTTAATTCGGAGTACTGAGTCTGTGATAACACCTATTTCTAAACTGTCTTGATTAACAGTTTCAGGTGTGTCTGGCAAGGAGTCAACCTCCATACCGTCAGTATCTATAGAGTCTGCTGACTGCGACTCGTCAGAGCTTGCCTGAAAATTTTCAACCAGGTAAGCAGAATGATCAGATTTTGCATCCGTGACAGAACTATCAGTGCTAGAATCTTCAACAAATGAATTCATTTCCTGTGATGTTTCATAGTCTGAATTTTCATTTGAAGAATTTTCTGTCTGTGAACTTTCGGAATCATGTACGTTATTTTGTTCCTGATTTTGTTCCCTCAAATGTTTACGTAATTGAGCTAATGGAATATAGTCTTCTGATGAGGAGTCTTCGCGCACTTGTCTTATTCTATTTGTACTTTGCGGTAATATGCCTGTATTCTGATTGTTTGGTGTTTCAGCATCAGAAGCATCTGACTCATCATAGCTACTAGAACTGTGATCAGGCGCAACGACATGGTTTGCCTTTCGTTTTGGGTAACCCTTAACGGGGCTACGTTCTGGCCATTCAGTGATATTAGCCAGCCTAATTTGATTGGCATGTACTTGAACAACAGAATTGTCTAGCTGATTCTTGATCAAGTAAGTAACAGGGCCTTTTTGTTCCATTATTCTGTAATGGGATTTCCAGCGGTCTTCAAGTTTATTTTTCCTTTGAAAATTTTTGTAATAGACAGGGTCATTAATTTCGAATTTGATATCCTTAGCTTTTTTGTCAAATTGCTGTTTGTGCTTTCGTTTTGAATGTTTTAAATGTCTGTAAGCCAAAAGAAATGATTTATGCTGTTCTTGTAAAGCAATTTTATGGTACTCTTCACCATGATATTTAGCCCTAGGGCGAAGTAGATTGTCAATTGGTAGAATAGGATCTCTGTTGTATACCAAATAAAAGGGGGAGAATTTTGAACTTGAAGAGACATTGTGTCTGATTCCTGCTAATGACATATTGAGATGAATGTCCCATTCTCTAGTGTTACCCTGAACTCGTTTTGCTAAAATATCATGTAACACTGCATTCTTTCTTGTTTAGCATTACTTTCTGGATGGTAAGCTGTGCATGAAACATTATCAATGTTTAATTCTTTCAGAACCTCTTTGAATGCTGAACTAGTGAACTCAGTCCCTCGGTCATGAATGATTTGCAACGGACAGCCATATCTAGGATAAATCTCGTTCAAAAGTAAGTCTATTATAGTATTTGTACTTTTATCAGGGGCAGCAAATGCCTCTGGGTAACCACTGAACATATCTATAAAACAGATTATGTACCTATTATTACTAAGTGTTTGTTCATAAGGCCCGCATACGTCTATTGAAACTATTGCAAATGTAAAAGGCGCAATATTTGTTTCCCTTAGTGGAGCCTTAACCCTTGTAAGATTTCTAGTTTGACAGTCGACACAGGTCGAGACATATTCTTGAAAATCTTTGAACATATTTGGCCAAAAGTACTTAGTTTTTGCTGTGGCAAACATGCGCTGAGTGCCCGGGTGTCCATTGTTATCATGATATTGTTTGATGACCAATCCCTTTAAATGAGCGGGACATAAAGTCTCATGATAGGTTCTTCATCAGGATTTGATAAGTAATACAATACTTGATCGACTTCTAAGTATTTCCTGAACTCAGCCTTACTAGGATCCCCATGCTTAAGTTGATTTTTGATTTGGACAATTGAAGTATCTTTTTGTTGCTCAAATTGTAAATTTAATCCCTCAATTTCAGCCACAGGTTCCACAAAAGAATCCTGTTTTTCATACTCTTTATTAGCTGATTGTTTAGGATCAATGTCATTAGAATTTATAGCCTCAATCTTTTTGATAGATTCAATTGTCTTAACAGACTTTGCGTTTGTTCGAGAAATTTTGTAAGTATTATCATGTATTTCCGGTTCAATGTCAAAATCAGACTCTGATTGTATCGTTTCAGACTCGGGCGGCCGGGAGAAGAAGTCAGCGATTACATTTGTTTTCCCTGGAAGATGCTCAATCTCACAGTTGTAACCACTAATAGACAAGGCCCATAACTGAATTTTCTTATTTTGCATTGGAGAATCTAATAAATGTTGCAGAGGCTTGTGGTCAGTCATGATTTTAAATTCTGCATTATGCAAATGATGATCAAGTTTTTGTAGAGCATAGTGAATACTGAATGCCTCTTTTTCAATTGTGCTCCACCTGCGTTGAGTGTCACTGAGTTTATGTGACAAGAAATAAATTGGACTTTCATTATTATCATCTGCCTCAGGCAAATCAGTTTTCTGTGTTAAGCAAGCGCCAACATGGGTATCTGAAGCATCTACATACAATATGTAAGGCTTGTTTATATCAGGGTAAGCTAAAGATGGTATTGAGGTTAATTGTTCTTTGATCTTATCAAAACTATCTTGACATTCTTGAGTCCAATTAAAATGTACTTTTTTCCTAGTTAAATTAATCAATGGTTCTGCTATTTGTGAAAATGAGGGTATGAAGCGTCTATAAAAACTTGCTGCACCTATGACTCTACGAACGTCTCTTACATTTTTATGAATAGGGAGTGACCTAATTGCTTTGACCTTGTTAGGGTTGGGTCTGATGCCATCTTTGTCAATTATAAAACCTAGGTACTCAGTCTCAGACTGTAAGAATTGGCACTTCTTTAACTTAAGCTTTAAATTGTGTTCCCGTAGCCTTTGGAAAACGATATCTATATGGCGCTTATGTTTTTCGAGCGTGGAACTTCTGATTAAGATATCGTCTAAATATGCGACAGCAAAATCTAATCCCTCTAAGACTTGTGCCATAAGTTCCTGGAAGACCCCCGGGGCCGCTAAAAGACCAAATGCCATTACGTTAAATTCATGTAATCCCCTAAAAGTAGCAAAGGCGGTCTTTTTTTTGTCTGATTCTTCAATTGGCACCTGCAGTATGAACTTCGTAAGTCTAGTGATGTAAAGAATTTTGCATCTCCCAAAGTGGCCAAAATATCATCAATAACTGGCAAAGGATATGAACATGGTTTAGTGACCTTATTTAATTTTCTAAAATCTACACAAAACCTCTTGCTATTATCATTTTTCTTGTGAACCAGAACCACTAGCCATAGGGCTAGCATACGCGCTGCGCGAGGGTCTAATTACCTTAGCGTGTAACATTTCATCAATTGCGTCACTCATAATTTTCCTGTCATTTAGAGGTACCCTATAAGGACGTTGTTTTATTGGTTCGTGATCAACTGTGGGTATTTTCATTTAAACTGTATTAGTTTGAGTGAGCTCTGAGTCACTATTTGCAAAAATATCCTGATTTTCTAAGACCAAGCCTTTGACATGATCATAGTGCTCCGGGGGTGTTTATATCTCGCTTAGATTAATTTTTGATTTTTCGTTTAATGTCTTATCTGATAAATCTTTTGTTGTACTTGTGACAGATGCTATGTTTTCTTCGCTAATTTGTTCGATTGTTGCTATGGGACACCCTTGTCGTAAACGCTATGTCCTAGTTGTAGTATTTACAATCATGACGGGAAATTGTCTATGTCCCCTTAATTTGAATACTGAATTTGTCACTACTAAACCCGGTTCGGTACTTAAATAGCCATTTTCGACACTCTTCAATTCGTATATTTTTGATTTTTCAAATTTGCTATTTTTATTTAATTTTCCATTTACAATATGTACACTTTGGGGTTTTATAACTGTGCTTTTCTGAAGCCTAACAACCGAATTTATGTGAATATCCTCTTCTAAAGAGACATACGTATCATGAACCCTGAGGCACCCGAGGTCAAAATACAATCTTACCCCGTTATCTATAAGCCAATCTCTTCCTAAAATTGCCCTTCGATTCATATTGGATACTACATAAAATGTATGCTTCAGTAAAACACCGCCAATTTTGAAAGGAATTTCTACAAACCCTTCTACATTCAATGCATTTCCCCCAACCGACTGCAAGGATATATCGTGATTTCTTTTTAATTGGTATTTCTTTTTAAATAAATTAAAAGTGCGGCGGTTTATTAATGAAACTTCCGCTCCAGAATCTACAAGTGTTCTAATTTTATATTTTCCTACTCTTATACTACATGAATTTGGATTACCTGCTATCGCTATATTATATGTTGATAAACCGTTTTACCTACCATCGACTTCTTTATGACAGGAATTAATTAGTTTAAAGGTTGAGTTTTGTTTGATCTAGTTCGCGGTGCGCTTCGGCATTCTCGCCATAAGTGTCCTAATTTAACACAATTCCAGCAGTCCATTTTACTTTTCCAATTATTTGGAGTAGAATGTTTGTTTTCTTGAGATTTTTGCCAGTTCATTGTTTGAGTTGTTTCGGCCGAAACGGCTTGAATACTTCTTAAACGTTTTCTGCAATCTTTAATGTTATGTCCTATCTTTTGACAAAATTGACATTTTTGAGGCCTAACATGATCGACTTCCATAGGCTCGGGGGCAGAATTACTTTGTGAATCACTTGACGTGCCAAATCTTAATTTGAATCTTGCTCGTAAATTTTGTTCGTTCTTGGCTGAATTGATAGCGGCTTCTAGCGTATTTGGATTATCACGCATTACCTTCATTTTTAAAGAATTTTCAGCTAATCCATCAATAAAAATGCCTATAAATTGATTTTCTATAATATCTAAATTTGCTTGCTGATTTTGGTCTTGTCTTGGTGCTACATAAGCATCATCTATTAAAGATAATAATCGTTCTGCATACGAAGCTATATTTTCGCCAGGTTTTTGTTTGACATTTCTTAATAAATAGGCCGCATGTTGCGCATCTTGAACTTCTGAGAAACTAGTTGTTAATGCATTTTTTAACGCTACCCATGTACAACCTGCGTTGTCATTAATGAACCTTAATGTAAAATCTGATACGGGTCCTACTGCGGTCTGGTAACAAACCATTTTCTTTCTTTCATCATCTAAGCCTGTTAAAACTGCATATTTTTCAATTGATTTTATCCAATATTTAAATTCTTTAGCATTTCCATCAAATTTAGGTACAACTTGCCCTACGCCTTGAGTTCCTACTGTGGTGGAAACATTTCTTAATTGAGTTGCCAAATCTTGAAAAACTCGTTCTATATTAGCTTCAGCCATTATGTAGTAATTAAATGTAACGAGCAAAAAGAACAATAACCAGTTTCCTAACCTTGCTTTTCGGCGTGACGTATAGTAGTTTTTCCTCCTCGGTGTTCCGCGACGACCTCTAGAAGTAAGAATCCTGGTCACGGCACCAAAATCGCTCTTGTAGCGTAGTAGTTAATTAATCCAAGGTGTATAACAAACGAACACTGATTAAAGTTTCTAAATAGATTTACTTTTCGACTTCTTAAAGTTACTAGATCAAATATTAAAGTTATAAACAGTTTCTCTTGTAAGTAAATAAACTAACAATAATTTCTAGCATATATCTTGACTGACATAAGTTCCCCTTATAATAATTTAGTAATTTAGAATTCCCCGTGCCAAAAGAGTTCTAAAGTGAATTGTCAATCTGCCGTCTTTAGCCCGGCTTTTATTTAGAATTTTCCCGAGACATCATTTTGACATAATGACAGTTCAGACGAGATAGATGCGTGCAGTCATGTTTACTATGATAACAAAATGACATAAAAGTTATTAGCAAGTCACGCATATACATGAAAATGACCTATAACAAAAGTCACTTGACAGTTTGATAAATGAATGACACATGCACCTTCATAACCTTATATGATGAACACTTAAACTTTTAAAAGAAACCTAATGAAATAAAATCCTAAAGCCTTTTAAGAATAGTAAGAAATAAACTTTTAGACTTTAGAGTACATAAATAAAATATAATATGATGCGGTAAATTATAAGTATGATTTCCCCATTACATTACACAATAAACGTTTAAATCATCATATTCAAGTACTGAAATACTGCAATCACAATAAGATCACAGTTCTTTACTTAGACATATATCTTTCTCTTCATATGCAACAAATAGTAATTGTACACAGATCGGATAACGACAGATGCATCCGAAATATGTCATATAAATATTTGCTTAATGTTTCTCGGGAAATGATGTTAATTTTATAAAATAAAATATTATTAAATTTTCTTTCTTTGCCGATAATGGTTTTATAATACGACATTGTTTTGGGCTAATTATTTCGATACATTTGATTGTAATAAAACCCGTGTTCAAATTGGTTTTAACACCCTGAGCCTCTCCCGTGACACATCACCGATTCTTTCACATGTTCGCTAAGTATAAAATTCTTCCTTTTAATCCTGAGATTTTCAGCAACATTTTATTTATTAAGCGCGTATTGTCGATGAACTTGAAAGGTATCTTTCACGCATGCGCACTCGATATTAGAGAGGGAAGTTTACTTATCGCTTGAAAAGCGATCACTGGACCAGTGGCCTTTTACCTTTCTTTGAATTAAAATGTCCTTATTAAGAAAAATAACGCTTTTAAAGATGATGCGTTTTTTTTTAATTAAACACGTTTAATTTAGTCTGCAGATTAGATAACCCGTTAACGAATGTTTTCGTGAAGAATATATCACAACATTAAAACTGTATTCAGAGCTACAATATACCTTACATTTTACTTATGCTAATAACACTTAAACAATGGCGGTCTCAAACAATTCAGAGATTATTTGCACAAATGGAGCTTATAAGTGTCAATTATTTTATTTATTATTATTTATTACAACACAGGTTAACTTATAAACGTAAGAGTAACTTAGTAAATAAGTTACATCTTAAAACGGTTTTAAAGAAATATATAAGGATATATACGTTTACTTGTTCATTTGTGTAACGAACATGCGAGCTGTTCTATATTACAATTGCGCAATGAAGAACAAAAAACTTTTTTATTCAGACAACTTATCAGTCATTGGAACGCTTATTTAAAGGTTGAAAAATTATTCTGTTCAATACAACTGCAGTATTTTTCAAATTGTTGGGAAATTTACTTCTACAGATCTCTACTAACGCGTCATTGGATTCCCAGTAAGTTACCATGCTGAAATGAGGTAGCTGTCTGAAGTGTTGAATAGATGTTCTTTTGTTTAATTAAAAAAACTACCTACGTCTAAATTCAAATATTAATTGTGTTGCATAATTCCGTTTATTGTCAAAATCAGTTTGATATTTAATTTCATTATTGACTATCTATTATTATGAGTATAACAACATGGGACATGATGAAATAAATTACTACAAAGATTATTCATTTAAATATGGCCGTTCATTCCTATAACTAAATCGTTTCCGGAAAGATCCTATCTCTACGATATCTGAAAATAAATATTGATAAGAAGACCCAATGGGTATATAACTGAGAAAGAAAACCAGTCTATGCTCGCGAATTTCCATTTGTCTATTCTGTTAAGGTTTTTTGGGAGGTCCTATGAGTAACATCACAGTAAGCATCTAGTAACGTCTCCATATGTGGTAAACTCATCACAGTGTTAATTTAGCCGTTATGACAGAATTGTTGTGTTTCTTTCTCTTTTTGTGATTGTAATTGTATGCTTATATTGTAAATATGTTATGCTCTCCCACGTAGAGGAAATAAAGATATATATCTATCTATCATGCCTGTATTGAGATGCAATTTAATAACCAAGCCAAAGTTGATCATTATGATTACAATGATATAAGTATTGTGACGATGTTGACAACACGCGCATTAAAGAAAAGTACAAATTTCAATGTAAACTGCGATATTCTGTTTTGTTATTCTGAGATTAAAAATTCACTACCTCAGCATCCTACATATTCAAGGTCGGATCCGCCCCACTGTATTCTATTTAAAGTATTTGTAAAACCAGCGATTTGCCCCCATAAAACTATGATCGTTCTATTAAAATAAAAAATTAAGTGCAAACCGATAAAAAGGGAGATACTTTTATTGATTTTACCTTCACATAGAAAAAAAGTTATACGGCGATATCCTGTTTTGAGGTTAAAGTTATGCTATGTTGAATTTTGTAAATACAAAAAGTGAGCCAATATATACTTTAATTTCAAGAAATTAGAAACGGAACTTTCTTTATCACGAAATATATCTGAATTATATACTTCGTGTTTAAATAAGTTGCGTTGCCATTTTTATCGTTATCGACTTGTTTTGGCCTGATGCATTTACTTGAATTCGCGGTTAAGTGAAATGAAAAGGTGACATTTCATCATGCACTAAATGAATTGATAATTTTCATCCCTGTTGTAAAATGAATAATGTATAATTGATAATGAAACGTAATCCTTCGCTCGTATTAAGTTGTTTCTTAATATGCGGTCACTATTGAATATACGTATGTATGTAAAATCCCTAAAATTCCGATAAATTATCTGCCTCGGGCAATATTACCATGACAACTTTCAGGGTTATAATTGGTAATAACAGTGTCAACCGCTTACGAAGAATTAAAGATTATCAATTATTAAACTAAATATCAAACTGATATTGACAATAAACTTTAAAAATATGAAACACAACGAATATTTAAATTTCCGATCCCCTAAAGTGAAGCTCCCACTTTACAAAAGAAGTATAATAGTAGTTTAAATAACACACAGATAATCATTATAACACATCATTTGGCTACGGTAGAACATTATCAATTCTGCCTTTAAATGGTATTACATTTCACATCTGAAATTTAATGATCGGAGTCAAACCGAATTGAGTATATATCATTAATGGCACGTGTTCTTAACTCCATATCTCTCCTACCTTGTAAAACTCAATCACTCTGCTTAATCTGTTGATTTCTTTTCGTTTTCTTTCTATTTTTTATGACTACTTGTAATCTCTCTCATATCTGCACTATCTGAAATTATTTGTTTTGTCTATTATAACGCTTTGAAATGTAAATTATTATGTTTAATCTGTTAATGTTAGATAACGACAATGTTTAACAATAATTTTATTGATCTTAACGCCTGAATAAAAACATGATTAACATGGAAATTATTATAAATAAAACAATATTTGCACAATAACAGTTAAATAAAATATAAAAGAAATATACTGGCGTTTCATTATTTTCACTGATAATATTGTTGTTGTAAAATTGCTTCTGTTCTCATCGCACCATAAATTTCAAATAAGCCTTTTTTTCATGGGATACGGCTGTTATCCATAAGCAGACCGTGCGCATCCAGACCAGACGGCACATCCGTGTCGTCTGATCAGGATCTTCATCGTTTGCTTTCCGATACATTAAGTTATTTCTGACCGAGAAATGAACAATGTAGACCCTGTTCAGGTGATACAGATGTGATTAAATACCATTTTTTAATGTCAATGTAGAAAAACATCTCATAGACTTATGACACTTTTTATTCAACGAATGATAATAAGAAAGTGTGGAGTTTTCGAAATAAACGACTTTTAGAAATCCGACTTGAACATACCTTAAGCATAGTAGTATTTTTATTTTATTTCACGAAACAGGCTCGTGGCATTTCACAAAACTCGCGTCACTGGCGCTTGACCAGCCGCCCCACCCCCTGCCAAGCCTACAATACGGCGGGTTCCAGCCTGACAGCTGTTTGGTTCAACGCAACAGGATCTGATCGAACAGTAAATGTTAAAAAGTCTCACCAAAAGCTCGAAATACGCGTAATATTCAACAGAAAACGGCCTCCGAAATGCAGGTTATTTTTTCATAGATTCTTCTCCCCTGTGCGACTTCCGGAAATCCCCGACGCTTTTGTTCGGAGCGTTCTGATTGGTAGAACCATTGACTTAGTCCGGGAAATACTTTGCACACAAATCGTTTGTTCGATCAATCAGAACGCTTCTAATTGATTTGCGATAAGAATGTAAAGTCAAAATGATTGAATATGGTGTTTTAATCACCTAAAATTATTTTATTAGACCGGAAGGTGTGGAAATTATTAAACAGGTATTTCGAGCGACATTAAGTAAAGATACAGATGATTGAAAGTCATTTTAAGTGTTAAGTAGCATACTCGAGTGTACAAGTAGTTAGAAAATGCACTTTGATATGAATTTTAAAACTAAAATGTAGGAAAATAGTTTCTCTATCGGAAACATTAAAAAGAAAGATTTAACGCTATTGCTTGCAAACTTTTTCAAGTTACAGTAAAACACTAGCGTTTAAACACTGCTTCCGTCGGGTGGCGCGTCTAATTCGAAAGCGCGTGACGCAATTCCCAAACTTTAATAACCAGGCAACGGGAAAATGATTTCTACGATATTATGCAAGGTATCAAGCTTTAATTTTAATTTTCAGTTTTTGACGTCAATTTCGGCCATGGGCGCGAACTACCTTAATGTAATAAATGTTAAGGGAACAGTGTAGTCCCTGATCAAATCAAAGTGCACCTGTTGTTTTGCTTCTGGCCATGCCTATTAAATTCAGAGTTATGGCCCCTTATGTATTTCAATATAATACATTTACTTTGTAATTGTGTGCCACGCGTATCCCAAAAAGTATGAGAACCACAATGATTATCATGAAACTTAACAGGGTTATGGTCCCATATGTATTTCAGTATAAAACATTCCCAATCAGGAGAAAAAAATCAGAATTACAGCATTATGTTATCGCTTCAATCTTCTATAAAGGAATAAACACAATCTTTGAAGTGATCCTTATCAAATTTTGAGTAGTTTGTTTTATTAAAGATGTGACATGGGTTAAATATATTATTAAACTCATTCAGCAAGCGGGTTTCAAGCGGTCGTGTTCTGCCGGGACTCTTCTATGGTAGGTCCAAGACCTAAGGCCGGGGCTGTTTTTTATTATTTGTCATGACCGTTGAAATATGTTTAACTTCCTTTTGTGTGTTTTTTTAAATGCTATATTGTGTAGTCACTTTCTTACTTTCAAAAATTACCAGCTGAGAGAAAGGACGAACTCGTTCCCGAGCTGGTGAACAAGTTTTCGTTTTGTTTCGCTTTCCAAGTGACAGAGTGATCCATTATATACAGCACACTCTCATGTTTAGTTCCGGAAATACAGTGGACGCTAACAGGATATTTGTGAGTACGGACAGTGCATGTCGAATTGCAATACCACATACTGTGGGTTCGGTTGAACCAAAGTAAATCCGATTCCCATAGATCTCAATGTTAAATTCCCAATGTTCAATGTACATTTAACATGATTTCTCAATGTACATTTAACATGATTTCTACCATCTTAATTTCTAGACAACCATATATTGCTGTGAAGATCTCCGTTTTATCTAGATTCAAAAACACACAGGATATTTGGGGATAACTTACTAGTAAGAAAAGTAATGATCTCTATCCGAACAGACACCATTTGAAACGCGGTATGATCGCAAATACGGTGCCAAAAATATACATTCGCTGTTCCGGAACTAGTACGCCTCTACCAAACGAGATATAGGCATGAAATCGCTTTCATTTATTTTCCTGACATGTTATTCATGCAAACAAACCACAAACAGGCCAATTTCTGACGGTTAAGAGACCCTCTCAGAGAAAGAGAAAAAAAGCATATATTAAAACGGACTTTATTCGAATGGGCCACGAGGGGATACAGCGTGATTTGGTGTTATTCAATTAAGGTTTAATTTTAATTCGCGAGAATCAAATTTCGCGAATAAGGCATACATTTTCCGCGCGGGCATACATTGTATCGCGCGGGCATACATCAGCGAACTGATATTATTTTCATAATATTAGATGATATCAATGGTTTGATTTCGTTGGGTTTTATATTGCGAAATTTCCTGATCGCGAAATGTGTGAAAACTAAAATCCCTCGTGATATAAGTGATAAGCATTTATGGGGTAAATCGCCATTAATTTTATTGCGAAATTCCGCCATATAATTTATTGCGATTTTCCACCATAATAAATATGGCCATTTTTCCCAATGGCGATATTTCGCCATATTTAACAAGGCGAAAAAATAAACTTTTTCGGAGGTGGACGCTCTTCAATGTTTTTAACATATATGACCCCCACATTCTGAAAGAGTTCAAATTCTTAATATTTTATTTTTTCGACGAAATCGCCATGGAGTAATAACGCCATTTCAAATTTATGGCTAAAAATCGCCATTGCGATTTCATGGCGACGAAAAATCGCCGATTTTGGTGTTTGAGACTCGATTGCTCACTCATTTTTAGGGATATTGGTTCAAAACATAGTACGTTTTATTATTTGACCCCCCAACAATATATTAAAGAAAAAACATTTAGTGTAGTATCTTTTAAAAGGTTAGCTGAGTTTGCGAATTCACCGGATTCGCAAACATTCACCGGACTCTGTTACAAGTAAATATTATTGTTGAAGTTGTTAAATAAAACATGGTATTCTTGCCCTTAATAATACAACATAATTAGATTAAAATGTAATTTTGAAGCCATCGAACACGACAAAAATTGAAAGTATTGTAGGATCGGTTTGCTTGACCCTGTTCTTAGACTGTAATTGAAATTCATATTACTGCCCACGGCGCCTAACCCCGGGTTAAGCGCAACTCAATATTTACACTTATAAACACCACACAATTTAATTTTGACCATTCCAAAGGATGGTGTGCATATGGCGGTGGACGTGGAACCTTCAATGTATTTTCAGATTAATACCATTCCATACTCAGCGGCGTATGGTCTCCAGATAAAAATGGGTTTGTTTTGTTGTTGCGTAGTTCCTTGGTATAAATTGTGTGGTATGTGGTATCTTAGCGGTCCCCGCTGCCGTTGTTGTGTAGTTCCTTTCTAAAAATGTGTTGTAGGTGATAGCTAAGCGACGCTCATAGCAAGGTTGTTCCAGCCTAACAATTGTTTTGTATGTGGAACTTATTTGTCTTAGGTGCCTCCGTTGTGTGGTTCGTTGTTACCAAAATTGTCATGCATCTGGTAGCTAAGCGGGCCCCGATGCCGTTACTGTGTGGTTCCTTGTTAGCAAATTGTCTTGCATGCGGTAGCTAAGCGGGCCCCGATGCCGCTGCTGTGTGATTCTTTGTTAACAATTGTGCTGTATGTGATAACTAAGAGTTCGTTTTTGTATGGCCTGAAGTGTCAGTGGTAGAGGAGTTTATATATAGTCTACTGTGCCGTTCTTGTGTGACAACAGTGCTGTTTTTGATGTTTGTTTTTGAAATGTGGATCCCGATGGCAATTGTGTTTTATGTTTTTAATACATGTCCCACGGCTGTTGATGTGTGGTCACCGGTGCTAAATGAGTAGTATGTTTTATGTGTTTTATATACGATCCCCGGTGTCGTTATAGTGTGGCTATCGGTGCCTAATGAGTAGTAAGTGTTATTATGTGTTTGAAACTTTTTCTAAAATCTACACAAAACCTCTTGCTATTATCATTTTTCTTGTGAACCAGAACCACTAGCCATAGGGCTAGCATACGCGCTGCGCGAGGGTCTAATTACCTTAGCGTGTAACATTTCATCAATTGCGTCACTCATAATTTTCCTGTCATTTAGAGGTACCCTATAAGGACGTTGTTTTATTGGTTCGTGATCAACTGTGCGTATTTTCATTTTAACTGTATTAGTTTGAGTGAGCTCTGAGTCATTATTTGCAAAAATATCCTGATTTTCTAAGACCAAGCCTTTGACATAATCATAGTGCTCCGGGGGTGTTTTTATCTCGCTTAGGTCAATTTTTGATTTTTCGTTTAATGTCTTATCTGATAAATCATTTGTTGTACTTGTGACAGATGCTATGTTTTCTTCGCTAATTTGTTCGATTGTTGCTATGGGACACCCTTGTCGTAAACGCTATGTCCTAGTTGTAGTATTTACAATCATGACGGGAAATTGTCAATGTCCCCTTAATTTGAATACAGAATTTGTCACTACTAAACCCGGTTCGGTACTTAAATAGCCATTTTCGACACTCTTCAATTCGTATATTTTTGATTTTTCAAATTTGCTATTTTTATTTAATTTTCCATTTACAATATGTACACTTTGGGGTTTTATAACTGCGCTTTTCTGAAGCCTAACAACCGAATTTATGTGAATATCCTCTTCTAAAGAGACATACGTATCATGAACCCTGAGGCACCCGAGGTCAAAATACAATCTTACCCCGTTATCTATAAGCCAATCTCTTCCTAAAATTGCCCTTCGATTCATATTGGATACTACATAAAATTTATGCTTCAGTAAAACACCGCCAATTTTGAAAGGAATTTCTACAAACCCTTCTACATTCAATGGATTTCCCCCAACCGACTGCAAGGATATATCGTGATTTCTTTTTAATTGGTATTTCTTTTTAAATAAATTTAAAGTGCGGCGGTTTATTAATGAAACTTCCGCTCCAGAATCTACAAGTGTTCTAATTTTATATTTTCCTACTCTTATACTACATGAATTTGGATTACCTGCTAACGCTATATTATATGTTGATAAACCGTTTTACCTACCATCGACTTCTTTATGACAGGAATTAATTAGTTTAAAGGTTGAGTTTTGTTTGATCTAGTTCGCGGTGCGCTTCGGCAATCTCGCCATAAGTGTCCTAATTTACCACAATTCCAGCAGTCCATTTTACTTTTCCAATTATTTGGAGTAGCCAGTTCATTGTTTGAGTTGTTTCGGCCGAAACGGCTTTAATACTTCTTAAAAGTTTTCTGCAATCTTTAATGTTATGTCCTATCTTTTGACAAAATTGACATTTTTGAGGCCTAACATGATCGACTTCCATAGGCTCGGGGGCAGAATTACTTTGTGAATCACTTGACGTGCCAAATCTTAATTTGAATCTTGCTCGTAAATTTTGTTTGTTCTTGGCTGAATTGATAGCGGCTTCTAGCGTATTTGGATTATCACGCATTACCTTCATTTTAAAGAATTTTCAGCTAATCCATCAATAAAAATGCCTATAACTTGATTTTCTATAATATCTAAATTTGCTTTCTGATTTTGGTCTTGTCTTGGTGCTACATAAGCATCATCTATTAAAGATAATAATCGTTCTGCATACGAAGCTATATTTTCGCCAGGTTTTTGTTTGACATTTCTTAATAAATAGGCCGCATGTTGCGCATCTTGAACTTCTGAGAAACTAGTTGTTAATGCATTTTTTAACGCTACCCATGTACAACCTGCGTTGTCATTAATGAACCTTAATGTAAAATCTGATACGGGTCCTACTGCGGTCTGGTAACAAACCATTTTCTTTCTTTCATCATCTAAGCCTGTTAAAACTGCATATTTTTCAATTGATTTTATCCAATATTTAAATTCTTTAGCATTTCCATCAAATTTAGGTACAAATTGCCCTACGCCTTGAGTTCCTACTGTGGTGGAAACATTTCTTAATTGAGTTGCCAAATCTTGAAAAACTCGTTCTATATTAGCTTCAGCCATTATGTAGTAATTAAATGTAACGAGCAAAAAGAACAATAACCAGTTTCCTAACCTTGCTTTTCGGCGTGACGTATAGTAGTTTTTCCTCCTCGGTGTTCCGCGACGACCTCTAGAAGTAAGAATCCTGGTCACGGCACCAAAATCGCTCTTGTAGCGTAGTAGTTAATTAATCCCAGGTGTATAACAAACGAACACTGATTAAAGTTTCTAAATAGATTTACTTTTCGACTTCTTAAAGTTACTAGATCAAATATTAAAGTTCTAAACAGTTTCTCTTGTAAGTAAATAAACTAACAATAATTTCTAGCATATATCTTGACTGACATAAGTTCCCCTTATAATAATTTAGTAATTTAGAATTCCCCGTGCCAAAAGAGTTCGAAAGTGAATTGTCAATCTGCCGTCCTTAGCCCGGCTTTTATTTAGAATTTTCCCGAGACATCATTTTGACATAATGACAGTTCAGACGAGATAGATGCGTGCAGTCATGTTTACTATGATAACAAAATGACATAAAAGTTATTAGCAAGTCACGCATATACATGAAAATGACCTATAACAAAAGTCACTTGACAGTTTGATAAATGAATGACACATGCACCTTCATAACCTTATATGATGAACACTTAAACTTTTAAAAGAAACCTAATGAAATAAAATCCTAAAGCCTTTTAAGAATAGTAAGAAATAAACTTTTAGACTTTAGAGTACATAAATAAAATATAATATGATGCGGTAAATTATAAGTATGATTTCCCCATTACATTACACAATAAACGTTTAAATCATCATATTCAAGTACTGAAATACTGCAATCACAATAAGATCACAGTTCTTTACTTAGACATATATCTTTCTCTTCATATGCAACAAATAGTAATTGTACACAGATCGGATAACGACAGATGCATCCGAAATATGTCATATAAATATTTGCTTAATGTTCCTCGGGAAATGATGTTAATTTTATAAAGTAAAATATTATTAAATTTTCTTTCTTTGCCGATAATGGTTTTATAATACGACAATGTTTTGGGCTAATTATTTCGATACATTTGATTGTAATAAAACCCGTGTTCAAATTCGTTTTAACACCCTGAGGCTCTCCCGTGACACATCACCGTTTCTTTCACATGTTCGCTAAGTATAAAATTCTTCCTTTTAATCCTGAGATTTTCAGCAACATTTTATTTATTAAGCGCGTATTTTCGTTGAACTTGAAAGGTATCTTTCACGCATGCGCACTCGATATTAGAGAGGGAGTTTCACTTATCGCTTGAAAAGCGATCACTGGACCAGTGGCCTTTTACCTTTCTTTGAATTAAAATGTCCTTATTAAGAAAAATAACGCTTTTAAAGATGATGCGTTTTTTTTTAATTAAACACGTTTAATTTAGTCTGCAGATTAGATAACCCGTTAACGAATGTTTTCGTGAAGAATATATCACAACATTAAAACTGTATTCAGAGCTACAATATACCTTACATTTTACTTATGCTAATAAAACTTAAACAATGGCGGTCTCAAACAATTCAGAGATTATTTGCACAAATGGAGCTTATAAGTGTCAATTATTTTATTTATTATTATTTATTACAACACAGGTTAACTTATAAACGTAAGAGTAACTTAGTAAATATGTTACATTTTAAAACGGTTTTAAAGAGATATATAAGGATATATACGTTAACTTGTTCATTTGTTTAACGAACATGCGAGCTGTTCTATATTACAATTGCGCAATGAAGAACAAAAAACTTTTTTATTCAGACAACTTATCAGTCATTGGAACGCTTATTTAAAGGTTGAAAAATTATTCTGTTCAATACAACTGCAGTATTTTTCAAATTGTTGGGAAATTTACTTCTACAGATCTCTACTAACGCGTCATTGAATTCCCAGTAAGTTACCATGCTGAAATGAGGTAGCTGTCTGAAGTGTTGAATAGATGTTCTTTTGTTTAATTAAAAAAACTACCTACGTCTAAATTCAAATATTAATTGTGTTGCATAATTCCGTTTATTGTCAAAATCAGTTTGATATTTAATTTCATTATTGACTATCTATTATTATGAGTATAACAACATGGGACATGATGAAATAAATTACTACAAAGATTATTCATTTAAATATGGCCGTTCATTCCTATAACTAAATCGTTTCCGGAGAGATCCTATCTCTACGATATCTGAAAATAAATATTGATAAGAAGACCCAATGGGTATATAACTGAAAAAGAAAACCAGTCTATGCTCGCGAACTTCCATTTGTCTATTCTGTTAAGGTTTTTTGGGAGGTCCTATGAGTAACATCACAGTAAGCATCTAGTAACGTCTACATATGTGGTAAACTCATCACAGTGTTAATTTAGCCGTTATGACAGAATTGTTGTGTTTCTTTCTCTTTTTGTGATTGTAATTGTATGCTTATATTGTAAATATGTTATGCTCTCCCACGTAGAGGAAATAAAGATATATATCTATCTATCATGCCTGTATTGAGATGCAATTTAATAACCAAGCCAAAGTTGATCATTATGATTACAATGATATAAGTATTGTGACGATGTTGACAACACGCGCATTAAAGAAAAGTAAACATTTCAATGTAAACTGCGATATTCTGTTTTGTTATTCTGAGATTAAAAATTCACTACCTCAGCATCCTAAATATTCAAGGTCGGATCCGCCCCACTGTATTCTATTTAAAGTATTTGTAAAACCAGCGATTTGCCCCCATAAAACTATGATCGTTCTATTAAAATAAAAAATTAAGTGCAAACCGATAAAAAAGGAGATACTTTTATTGATTTTACCTTCACATAGAAAAAAAGTTATACGGCGATATCCTGTTTTGAGGTTAAAGTTATGCTATGTTGAATTTTGTAAAAACAAAAGGTGAGCCAATATATACTTTAATTTCAAGAAATTAGAAACGGAACTTTCTTTATCACGAAATATATCTGAATTATATACTTCGTGTTTAAATAAGTTGCGTTGCCATTATTATCGTTATCGACTTGTTTTGGCCTGATGCATTTACTTGAATTCGCGGTTAAGTGAACTGAAAAGGTGACATTTCATTATGCACTAAATGAATTGATAATTTTCATCCCTGTTGTAAAATGAATAATGAATAATTGATAATGAAACGTAATCCTTCGCTCGTATTAAGTTGTTTCTTAATATGCGGTCACTATTGAATATACGTATGTATGTAAAATCCCTAAAATTCCGATAAATTATCTGCCTCGGGCAATATTACCATGACAACTTTCAGGGTTATAATTGGTAATAACAGTGTCAAGCGCTTACGAAGAATTAAAGATTATCAATTATTAAACTAAATATCAAACTGATATTGACAATAAACTTTAAAAATATGAAACACAACGAATATTTAAATTTCCGATCCCCTAAAGTGAAGCTCCCACTTTACAAAAGAAGTATAATAGTAGTTTAAATAACACACACAGATAATCATTATAACACATCATTTGGCTACGGTAGAACATTATCAATTCTGCCTTTAAATGGTATTACATTTCACATCTGAAATTTAATGATCGGAGTCAAACCGAATTGAGAATATATCATTAATGGCACGTGTTCTTAACTCCATATCTCTCCTACCTTGTAAAACTCAATCACTCTGCTTAATCTGTTAATTTCTTTTCGTTTTCTTTCTATTTTTTATGACTACTTGTAATCTCTCTCATATCTGCACTATCTGAAATTATTTGTTTTGTCTATTATAACGCTTTGAAATGTAAATTATTATGTTTAATCTGTTAATGTTAGATAACGACAATGTTTAACAATAATTTTATTGATCTTAACGCCTGAATAAAAACATGATTAACATGGAAATTATTGTAAATAAAACAATATTTGCACAATAACAGTTAAATAAAATATAAAAGAAATATACTGGCGTTTCATTATTTTGACTGATAATATTGTTGTTGTAAAATTGCTACTGTTCTCATCGCACCATAAATTTCAAATAAGCCTTTTTTTCATGGGATACGGCTGTTATCCATAAGCAGACCGTGCGCATCCAGACCAGACGGCACATCCGTGTCGTCTGATCAGGATCTTCATCGTTTGCTTTCCGATACATTAAGTTATTTCTGACCGAGAAATGAACAATGTAGACCCTGTTCAGGTGATACAGATGTGATTAAATACCATTTTTTAATGTCAATGTAGAAAAACATCTCATAGACTTATGACAATTTTTATTCAACGAATGGTAATAAGAAAGTGTGGAGTTTTCGAAATAAACGACTTTTAGAAATCCGACTTGAACATACCTTAAGCATAGTAGTATTTTTATTTTATTTCACGAAACAGGCTCGTGGCATTTCACAAAACTCGCGTCACTGGCGCTTGACCAGCCGCCCCACCACCTGCCAAGCCTTAATAATACGCCCTTTTTTGTAAAAATGGTGTCATGTCACTAATATTATTCCATTCTATCATAATATGCGAAAATACACCGTCAAACTCGTATTCTAAAAATATATTTCTATGTATATAATTGAATAATGGTCAGGAACGGCTCCAGACCCTTCCCCCGTTCGAGAGGCTGTTTTTCCTACATTACGGCGGCTTCCAGCCTGAAAGCTGTTTGGTTCAACGCAACAGGATCTGATCGAACAGTAAATGTTAAAAAGTCTCACCAAAAGCTCGAAATACGCGTAATATTCAACAGAAAACGGCCTCCGAAATGCAGGTTATTTTTTCATAGATTCTTCTCCCCTGTGCGACTTCCGGAAATCCCCGACGCTTTTGTTCGGAGCGTTCTGATTGGTAGAACTATTGACTTAGTCCGGGAAATACTTTGCACACAGATCGTTCGTTCGATCAATCAGAACGCTTCTAATTGATTTGCGATAAGAATGTAAAGTCAAAATGATTGAATATGGTGATTTAATCACCTAAAATTATTTTATTAGACCGGAAGGTGTGGAAATTATTAAACAGGTATTTCGAGCGACATTAAGTAAAGATACAGATGATTGAAAGTCATTTTAAGTGTTAAGTAGCATACTCGAGTGTACAAGTAGTTAGAAAATGCACTTTGATATGAATTTTAAAACTAAAATGTAGGAAAATAGTTTCTCTATCGGAAACATTAAAAAGAAAGATTTAACGCTATTGCTTGCAAACTTTTTCAAGTTACAGTAAAACACTAGCGTTTAAACACTGCTTCCGTCTAATTCGAAAGCGCGTGACGCAATTCCCAAACTTTAATAACCAGGCAACGGGAAAATGATTTCTACGATATTTTGCAAGGTATCAAGCTTTAATTTTAATTTTCAGTTTTTGACGTCAATTTCGGCCATGGGCGCGAACTACCTTAATGTAATAAATGTTAAGGGAACAGTGTAGTCCCTGATCAAATCAAAGTGCACCTGTTGTTTTGCTTCTGGCCATGCCTATTAAATTCAGAGTTATGGCCCCTTATGTATTTCAATATAATACATTTACTTTGTAATTGTGTGCCACGCGTATCCCAAAAAGTATGAGAACCACAATGATTATCATGAAACTTAACAGGGTTATGGTCCCATATGTATTTCAGTATAAAACATTCCCAATCAGGCGAAAAAAAATCAGAATTACAGCATTATGTTATCGCTTCAATCTTCTATAAAGGAATAAACACAATCTTTGAAGTGATCCTTATCAAATTTTGAGTAGTTTGTTTTATTAAAGATGTGACATGGGTTAAATACATTATTAAACTCATTCAGCAAGCGGGTTTCAAGCGGTCGTGTTCTGCCGGGACTCTTCTATGGTAGGTCCAAGACCTAAGGCCGGGGCTGTTTTTTGTTATTTGTCATGACCGTTGAAATATGTTTAACTTCCTTTTGTGTGTTTTTTTTAAATGCTATATTGTGTAGTCACTTTCTTACTTTCAAAAATTACCAGCTGAGAGAAAGGACGAACTCGTTCCCGAGCTGGTGAACAAGTTTTCGTTTTGTTTCGCTTTCCAAGTGACAGAGTGATCCATTATATACAGCACACTCTCATGTTTAGTTCCGGAAATACAGTGGACGCTAACAGGATATTTGTGAGTACGGACAGTGCATGTCGAATTGCAATACCACATACTGTGGGTTCGGTTGAACCAAAGTAAATCCGATTCCCATAGATCTCAATGTTAAATTCCCAATGTTCAATGTACATTTAACATGATTTCTCAATGTACATTTAACATGATTTCTACCATCTTAATTTCTAGACAACCTTATATTGCTGTGAAGATCTCCGTTTTATCTAGATTCAAAAACACACAGGATATTTGGGGATAACTTTCTAGTAAGAAAAGTAATGATCTCTAACCGAACAGACACCATTTGAAACGCGGTATGATCGCAAATAAGGTGCCAAAAATATACATTCGCTGTTCCGGAACTAGTACGCCTCTACCAAACGAGATATAGGCATGAAATCGCTTTCATTTATTTTCCTGACATGTTATTCATGCAAACAAACCACAAACAGGCCAATTTCTGACGGTTAAGAGACCCTCTCAGAGAAAGAGAAAAAAAGCATATATTAAAACGGACTTTATTCGAATGGGCCACGAGGGGATACAGCGTGATTTGGTGTTATTCAACAAAGGTTTAATTTTAATTCGCGAGAATCAAATTTCGCGCATAAGGCATACATTTTCCGCGCGGGCATACATTGTATCGCGCGGGCATACATCAGCGAACTGATATTATTTTCATAATATTAGATGATATCAATGGTTTGATTTCGTTGGGTTTTATATTGCGAAATTTCCTGATCGCGAAATGTGTGAAATCTAAAATCCCTCGTGATATAAGTGATAAGCATTTATGGGGTAAATCGCCATTAATTTTATTGCGAAATTCCGCCATATCATTTATTGCGATTTTCCACCATAATAAATATGGCCATTTTTCCCAATGGCGATATTTCGCCATATTTAACATGGCGAAAAAATAAACTTTTTCGGAGGTGGACGCTCTTCAATGTTTTTAACATATATGACCTCCACATTCTGAAAGAGTTCAAATTCTTAATATTTTATTTTTTCGCCGAAATCGCCATGGAGTAATAACGCCATTTCAAATTTATGGCTAAAAATCGCCATTGCGATTTCATGGCGACGAAAAATCGCCGATTTTGGTGTTTGAGACTCGATTGCTCACTCATTTTTAGGGATATTGGTTCAAAACATAGTACGTTTTATTATTTGACCCCCCAAAATTATATTAAAGAAAAAACATTTAGTGTAGTATCTTTTAAAAGGTTAGCTGAGTTTGCGAATTCACCGGATTCGCAAACATTCACCGGACTCTGTTACTAGTAAATATTATTGTTGAAGTTGTTAAATAAAACATGGTATTCTTGCCCTTAGTAATACAACATAATTAGATTAAAATGTAATTTTGAAGCCATCGAGCACGACAAAAACTGAAAGTATTGTAGGCTCGGTTTGCTTGACCCTGTTCTTAGACTGTAATTGAAATTCATATTACTGCCCACGGCGCCTAACCCCGGGTTAAGCGCAACTCAATATGTGGTATAAATTGTGTGGTATGTGGTATCTTAGCGGTCCCCGCTGCCGTTGTTGTGTAGTTCCTTTCTAAAAATGTGTTATAGGTGATAGCTAAGCGACGCTCATAGTAAGGTTGTTCCAGCCTAACAATTGTTTTGTATGTGGAACTTATTTGTCTCAGGTGCCTCTGTTGTGTGGTTCGTTGTTACCAAAATTGTCATGCATCTGGTAGCTAAGCGGGCCCCGATGCCGTTACTGTGTGGTTCCTTGTTAGCAAATTGTCTTGCATGCGGTAGCTAAGCGGGCCCCGATGCCGCTGCTGTGTGATTCTTTGTTAACAATTGTGCTGTATGTGATAACTAAGCGTTCGTTTTTGTATGGCCTGAAGTGTCAGTGGTAGAGGAGTTTATATATAGTCTACTGTGCCGTTCTTGTGTGACAACAGTGCTGTTTTTGGTGTTTGTTTTTGAAATGTGGATCCCGATGGCAATTGTGTTTTATGTTTTTAATACATGTCCCACGGCTGTTGATGTGTGGTCACCGGTGCTAAATGAGTAGTATGTTTTATGTGTTTTATATACGATCCCCGGTGTCGTTATAGTGTGGCTATCGGTGCCTAATGAGTAGTAAGTGTTATTATGTGTTTGAAACACAGCACCAGGTGTAAGTTGTTTGTGTTACGCATATGATACACAGCCCCGGTGCCAAATTTATAGTATGCGATTCTGTTTACTGTGAGATTAGGAAGTAATTAATTGTTTCACGTTCAAGTGAGTAAATAAAATTATTTTCGTTTCAAATAATACATACTTGACTGTATTGTAATTGTGTATATGTTTTGCTTAGTATTTGGAAGGAAAAAAGTGCAGGTATCTCATGTCATTTGGATATTTAAGTGTTGATTTATTTGTGTACGCGTTTCGTGACGTTTCTATTCAGCGAATAACAAGTTGGCAACTGCCCCCTACCCCCTCCCCCTCCAAATTGTTGTTTTTTGTCTTCCGAGGGAATTGAGGATGATAGAATATTCCTGTGAGTCAACGAATAACGATATAAACAAGAGATGATTGAAAAAAAATGTATGTCTCAAAAACGTCAAAAGGAAAGTAAACTCCTGCAATTGATCACCCAAATCATTTTCTAGTTTTTGGCGAGACAAATTTTTGTAGTAAAGGTCGCTGTGACATTGACCTTTGATATACTGACTTGAAAATGAATAGGATTTATGTACGTGTGATGACAAATGTCCATACCGAGTCGGAGGAGTAAAGGCTCAATCCTTATGTAGTTATTTGTAAGTGAACTTTTGTGTGAAGGTGGCTGTGACATTGACCTTTGATCTACTGAACTGAAAATCAACATGAATCATCAACAGGTGATGACAAACCTCCTTACCCAGTTTGTGGATCAAAGGTGAAAGTATTATCTAGTTATTGATCGGACAAATATTTAGTATTGTTGGTCACTGTGACCTTGACCTTTGACCTACGGAACTGAAAATCAGTAGGAGTCATTTACTGGTGATGACCAACCTCCCTACAAAATTTTATAATCATTGGTGACATTTTTATCTAGTTATTGGTCGAACAAGGATTTTGTGTTGTTCGTCAATGTGACCTTGACCTTTGACCTTCTGACCTCCAAAGCAATAGGGGTCATCTACTCATGACCAACCGCCACAGCTTATATATAGGCGGTATGTCAATACGATGTCTAGCTATTGATCGGTCAAGATCTGGTTTACGGTCCGACCTCGCTTCTTCGAAATGGGCATAATAACTGATTTCTTGCATTTCTGGTTACATTTGTTTGGCAATTTTTATATTCTTAAACGGAGGCTTCAGCATCATCATATCATTTAAGAAATATTTTAAACCAATTTACATGTTTCAGGTTTTAGCTGTAGTTTAGATGATGTTCAATTCAGATGATTTTACTGTTTTCATTATCGTTAACAAAGCAGACGTAACGATGTCAGCAACTCATCCTAACGGTTCGCACATTACCAGGCCACTGACGTCTAACCCCATGTAGAAGGTTGTTACCCAACATCACTAACAAAAAGCAGACTGAAAATTAAATGGATATTACCTCTGTATACAATGACTGAACCTAGCTTCTGTTTTTGTTTTGTTTTGGCAAGTGTGAGGCTGGTGCACCCTAGAATCTGGTTTAGACCCCATAGTAGCAAATTGTTTTGCTGCTGACCGTTTCAAGGCGGCAACCTCTCGGGTTCTCACTTTCGTTAATTGTTTATGGCGTCCATTTTGAAACTGATTATTGTAATACCATGCTCTCTTTTCCTCTCTACTTTTTGGCTGTGTGGGGAGTCTGTCTCTGCTGGATGTCGCAATTCCTGATATGCATATTCACTTCTTTGATGTATTATGAGATTTGGAAATAATTTTTTTGCTCACGTTCAAGTGAGTAATCCGTTTAACGAATACAGATGGGATTAGAAATTTTATAAGGCGAACATGATGCGGCAAATTCAGTAGATCAAGAAAACAGGTAATATATGCATATCGGGAATCGTCACACTCACAAAACACAGCCTCCCCACGCAGCGAAAAAGAAGAGAGGAAGAGAGAGAGAGAGAGAGAGAGAGAGAGAGAGAGCATGTTTGTGATAAGTATGTCAATTTAAATAGGACGCCACAAACAACTAACGAAAAAGAGAACATTTGGAGATACGGCCTTGGAACGGTCAGTGGCAAAACAAATTGCCACTGGGGGTTTAAACCAGGTTCTAGGGTGCACCAACCTCACACTTGCCCCAACAGGTTCTCGTATCATATTGATTATAAACAGCACCTGTATTAATGAATTAGATCTGATATCCGCGATAAAACTTGCAAAAGGTTTTCATTAATTTGTGATACCGATAACCTTGTTTTAAAAGTTTTTCTGTAATGCAAAGATTACGTTCATTGAAATCATTCACATCGTTGCAAGCTCTTGAAAAGTGAACAAGCTGTGATATATAAACCCCGTAAGATGTTGAACGAGGAACATTTCCTTCTAAAAACGGAAAATTTACGATATTAAAATTAAAATCATCTCTTTTGTCATACATTTTAAATGTACAGATTTAGATCAAGAAAGTTCGCTTTATTCAGCTGTAGTTCTTTAGGATAAATCTTATTAACCAGTGATGGAAAGTGGTTATTATCTATATTTAATAAATCATCAAGGTACCTCGAGGTGTTTTTAAAAGCTGTAATAATATCATCTTTATGTTCGATAGAAAGAGATAACATAAGTTCTCTTTCATAACAGTATAAAAACAGATCAGCAACAAGGGGTGCACAAGTAGTACCCATTAAATGCCTATTACTTGTTTATATATAGAGGTACCAATCTCAAATAAATATTATCCAATAAAAATGTGAGCGCCTTGTAAAGGTCTTGAAAGATCCATGAAGTATAATTATCATTAGAACCATCTGTAAAAAATGCTCTATGTTCATTACAAGCGATAAATGTTTTATTTTCTCTAACAAAAGTTTTTTCAATGAGACTGGTTAGCTTGTCTCCTATTAAATTATGAGGGAGAGAAGTATATAAAGTTGCAATAATATATGTAGACAAACAGAACGCCTGAACAATATTTGATTTAAGCTTCTTCAAAACGTAATTTGAATTTTTTATAGACCATTATAAATTTTTGCCAGTGTTTTCAAAAACTTTTTGCAATACCTAATTACATGTTCTGTTTTAGCTATAAGACAAGATGTTATGAGCAAGGATTTTTTATTGTTGTACAAGAACTAGAGTTTGCAATAAATATTGCTTTGTACGGTGTTTTGTGCATTTTAGGCAACCAATACATAGTAGGTACTTTGTCTTGTTTCGGCTTAACACTGATTCTAAATTTTATAATTTGTAGAGTGTGTGCAGTAACAATATCACTCTCAGATGAAGAAGTCAGTGTATAGCATTTGTGCTATTAAGCTTTTCAGTTTGAACATTAATAAAATGTATACGTCACATTATAATTACATTATTAGAAGCCTTATCAGCAAGTGTTAAAACAAAATTGTTGTGAAAATCTTGAACACCCCTTTCCAAATTGCGAAAGTTAAAACGAGGTCGAGGTGGTAATAAAGCTATGTTTATTTTAAAAAAGGATATACGAGTGTCAATTATTTTGCATATTTGTTTTTTCCAGTTTGAAAGAGCATTAGGCTCAGCATGTTCCCGTTTACACCATCTATTGCAAAAAGAGTTTAAAGACTTTGCAATTTCTGCACGACAGGTAATAAAGTCGATGCCCGATGGAATTCTATATTTTTACCTTTTGAAATTAAATTGCGGATTCTAAAGTCTTTGATAACATTTAGATCCCCTGTTACGATGTGACCGGCAGGTTGATAGCAAAATTTTGAATTGGAACAGTCTCATGATATTGGTGTATATTCAACAATTTGTAAATCCGAGGTAATTTTGTTGTAATTGAAAATTGTGTTTCTAATTGCTTTGTTGTATTTATAACAAACGATGGGTATTTCAGTATTCTTGAAATAAGTAGGTACAGCCGATTCAACAGTGTCATCTTTAAATATACTTGGAAGGTCAATAAAATCTATACCTTTATTTGAAAATGAAATTTTCAGGAAATGTCTTTGTTGATCAGATTCCAAGTCAATGTGTGGTTTGAGAACGTGCCAAGTGTAACACTGAGTAAGGCTAGCAACTTCATGAAGTGGATGAGTTCTTATAACAATATCATCGGCTTCCTTATTCACTTTTTGTAAACTTGAAATAGAAAGAGAAGCCAACGTGACAGCATAGCGTGTCTACCAGAATGTTTTTAAATAATTTGAAGGTCATGAATAGAACACAAAACAGTGTTTCTTGTGAATTCTATGTCCCTTTGTGCGTTATTATACGTCATACACATGGTATTGAACAAATTCTTACCGCAATTTTCATTTTATTACGTGTGTAAAATGTGAAATGTATTTTTGCTAACTAAATCATTTCAAATTTTTCAAATTATTACTCGGAAATATTTCATTTCAAGATGAAAATAAATCTGACAACATGTATATGCTATAGGCCGATACATGAAATAAAATTTAAGATTTTTAACAATAGCTGTAACCAGGTAATAGTTTGGTTTAAATTATTAACAATTAGACTATCGTTTTAACCTAACCACTGACTCTCATGTTGGGTTGAAGACAACTTTAATACGGTGTCCTTTCTTAGTACCTTTTGCACTTTATGATCTAAATGATCGTTTGAGCCAAATTTTTTGTATGATATCACAAAACAAAAAAAAATCTATATAAAATGGAAAATATCGATTTGATTCTAACACACAATATTTACGTTGGTATTACCCGATAAGTTGTTTTTTGGATAAAACGAGTGATACTTATAAGTAAAAAAGAGAGAAAAAACGAAAAACTCATCAGGCGCGTACGTTGAGGAAAAAATCTGTTTTCACCGAGTTAACATCCTCCTCATTAAATTATTTATAAAATATCAAAATAAAATACTTTATAAATATTATGACAGAAACACTTTATCAATGTCTGCAACAAGTATTTTAGACGTAAAATTTGTCTTGCATATTAATCGTGCATTTGAACAAATGCTGTGTTTGCACTTTTACATAATTGTCATCTTGTGAAAACTAACGTGTCAACATAACTTTAATGTGATGACAACACCCTAACTTAAATATAATGAAATAATCGTTAACGTGGCCGACATAACGACAAAACCGTCTCAACACTGCATAATAGCTTTTATACAGCGTATTTATGCATTCATTTAAATGGGTTTAATGCACAAACTGTCACTATGACAGTACATTTAATTAAACGCAAATAAGGCAGTAGTGATAAAGTTTCTCCTAAAATTACTTGGTCTTAAAAAGGTTTTTTAAAAAATTTATGATGAAAGAAATGTTTCGAGGTTGATTTATGTGTGTCATGTTTTCAAATGAAAAACTGTTACTGCTTTCTTTCTGAGTATGTTGAAACTTTCAGTGTTCAAACAAATCGTTGTGTTCTATTTTGAGAAATTCAAATCGGTACGCCGATCTCCCTATACAAAACTATATTCCTATAATTGTATTTGTTTTATACGTTTGGCATCTGAATAGCGTATTTATGTTGCGATACGGAACAGAATATTCTATGAATATAACTTTTCTGAAGAAAAACTGTGGACGAAAATGGAGAAATGAAGCGTAACACAGAAACGACAACCCCCTAATAAAATAGTAAAAAGTTATCATCGATTTAACTTTATTAATTCGCGTTTGATATCGTAAAATCGTAAATTTGAAATGTAATCACCGGGCTTTCGTATATATATTTCGTATAAGGTTGATGGATGGGTTTGAGTTTTTATCAAGACAACTTATACTTGTGTGAGGTTTGTACACCCTAAAACCTGGTTTAAACTCCAAATGGCAGATTGATAATAATTTATGTTAGTCATAAACTGGTGTGGTACTTGCTCCTAATTTACTAGTCATGATTACCACATGTTGTTAATACCTGTTACATAATTTTGTAATAAATGTTCTTGCAGCAGTGGGGGCATTAATGTCCTGGGGAGACAGTCTAGTTTTTATTTTCGCTGCTCTAAGCCTCTAATTAGAAAACTAGAAAAACACAAACCACTTCTTTCATATCGGAAAGTATACCTAACAAAAAGTTCTGCATACAAGTGTTCTTCGTCCAAATTCAGTTAAACTGCACAAATTTTGACATAAAATCGGCCGAAAATTTTTTTGTTTCAGATATTTTTGAATTGTTATTAAAATAAAAATATGATGTTTGGGCAACCCAAAAATTGCACATTTACATCTCAAATGATGTGTTCAGCTGCTTAGCATTGGAATAAAAACTAACCTTTATTTATATATGTGAATTACGTTACACTTGTACAAATTCTGAGAACATTTTATGTGTTTCAATACAAATTCAAGTTTCTGTCCCGTTTATTTATATTTCTATGATGGTATCAGTGTTCAAGCGTACAACATTGATCATATTTAATATAAATCTGCTGGAAAGTGCCCGTTATTCATCCGAAATTACATGTTTTCCAAAGAAAAAGTTCAAACGCCTCTTGAATATTTTGTTTAATCCATACTGCTCTTTTTGCTTCGACGAAAAGTATCTGGCGTTCTGCATTTGGATTTCGTGTCGTTGTCTTCAAGAAATTTAGATAAAGGGTTGATAGTGAATTACGTTACAACATACGTGAATTACGTTACACAGATATCAATAGCTAAATTTCTTAAAATATGCAAATTGTTAATCAAAATTTCCAAACAAATGATGAGTCAAGCATGTTTTAAAACCAAAAAAACAACAACATAATATTCAAATTTCACTTTAACACATGTTAAGAAATTTACTTTTATATCAAGATAAATAGTTTGCAGAATGAAAGAACAAAAAAGGATTAAGAATCGGTCGGTAAATACCCAAGGCATATGCGTTTGTGAATGATAGGGGTCAACAGTCAAAAGTTGCAAAATTTGCTGTATCAAGGTAGAGGTGTGAAATCTATGCAATCCCGGGAGTTTGTTTCATAGCAAATATTAGCATGCACTGTAATGATCGCAACTTTAGAGTTTTCATTGATTAACCTTATCACATAGTCTCACTCATTGTCATAAAGGTCTGTCTAACCAGTTTAGTTATGATTCGAAAAGCTTCCATTCTGTATAAGTAAGTCATAGAATCCTTTACATCAAGTGAATAAAAGGCAACAAACCAATGCAATCAATACCCAATCATTGTTAGCAAAACAAAACCGCATTGCTTGTAATTCAAATTACATGTATTACTTCTAATTTGACCGTCATCATGGTTATGGCTAATTAAGAACAAATACTGTTTGTAAAGTTCTTTTCCATAGATTCTCTGTGGCAAATGTTGAAAATTGGGACAATTAGAAAGCGTTAAAGATAGTCTCACCAAGTGCTAGTACACACCGAATATCTAAGACTTTGTGGTTTTACATACAGTATTATTATGTTATATTCTATTATTGTCGGTCATCCTGATGACCGACATATTATAATCGACCAAACTTGAGATCTTTAGCCTGAACACCGGGTAACAGTGACTCACGGTCCATTACGGATAATTTAGACTATTCCACCTGTTACTAAGACTCATGCAGAAGGAAAGTGTAGAGGCTGATGTTTGATTGCTTGATATATAGAGAAGACGTTTATCGGAAAAGACATTAATGTAGATAATCATAGTTCTTGTATACTTAAATTATTGTCAGTCATCCTGATGACCGATATTATAATGGACCAAACTTGACCTTTGAAGGGTAATACCGGTTAACAGCGGCACCGGACGTGGTCACTTTAGACAAAGCCGCCCGTCTAGAGCTTGAGAATGCTATTCCGTTCCACCTATTTGCAAGAAAAGTCTTCTAAAGTTTGATGAAACTATATTTGGACATTGTAGTAACATTAAATCAGAAATTGAGCTGATATATAACGACATGTTAAATTATATAATCATACGTGTGTTGTATTGTCTACAGGGTGTAGAAATTACATTATGCGTCTTTTTTTGAAAGCCACGTGATGCAAACCTTCATAGAAAAATATTATTTGCTTATAATTTGAACTGATACTTTATTTGAATCAAACAACTGTTCAGGATGATCCCATATATGAAATAGATTCGATCCTTAGTATTGATTTTGTTGATCAAAAGCAAGAAATCGTTTATGTTTTTCTTAGAGACTTATGAATATCCGACTTAGGCGGGAAAGGCTGTCTGTAAACAAAAGTTATCAAAAAGCCAGTCGGTCATTAGCATACACTTTTAACCAAAAATGTATTCCAAAATCTAGAGTTCAGCAACAAAATTTTGTCACTGTCCAAGGGTTGGGGGATGAGCAGCCTGACAGGGTCTCAGATTATTATATTTACTATTCTGATCTTCAACAATTTCGTTAGAATGCCGAACTTCAACATGTAATATTGCTGGTTTTCGCACATTTTCCTGTTTTTGTTTGTTTTAATGATGTCAATTTCAGTGTATGCCATGTTAGATGACATAATGCGGGTTTTAAAAAACTGATGTCCATGCGTTGACTTTGAAAATTGATGAAAACTTCTACCTATGTGTTAACATTTAAAATTTTCTTTCTTGTGGTAAAAATCACCAAACATACGGTCGTGAAATAGTAGAGGCGTATAGCAAACGAGGAGATGTTTTAAACAAGAACTTTGCTTAATTGTCAAACTATTGTTTTTCGCGCTTTCCAGTGCAAATGTTGCGTATGTTCTCAGAAATTAACGGAAGTTTAGCGAAGTGAGGTGATCATTGTTTAAAGTAAAAAAAGGGATCAGCGATTTTGCAATTTGTTTGCGATTTCCAGTGCAATTTCGGTGAACGTTCTCAGAAGATAACGGAGGTTTAGCGAATGTGACATGACCATTGTTTAAAGTAAACATAGGAGATCAGCATGGGCAATATTTTTATCTAATATCTAATATAACAAGCGTAGTCAATGGGGCGGCGCTACGCTAAAAGACAGTCATCAATACGATCAATAAGCTGCGGACTACAGAGATAAACGACTAGGATGGCCACATGAGGTTAATTGCACTTTATGATTAAGCGTTCAGCGTGGAAGCATCAATAATGATTTTGTTTATTGAACTTGTCTAATATCAATTTATAGGATAAATGGCGGCACGTTACCTCAGTTACAAGTACTTCGTGAGTCAAGTTTGTTGAAAAATAATTTCAATCCAAAAGCCTCGTTTTATAACGATTTAGTAGACTGGTTTAATAATTTCAGTATAAAATGATCACTCATGTTGTATCCTCTTTATCACAATCTCTCTCATCATAATTATTATTAGTAGTAGAAACAGAATATTAATAATGGTAGTCTTTTTACAAGTACCTCAAGGAAAAAAAATCAAAAATATATTATTTGACTATATTTAAATTTTTAATGTGTTGTTTTATTTTAGTTCAGACCAGCTACTAATCATTTCAAACACTTTTTTTAATTAATTGAACTCAACACCCCAGAAAAGAAACTTTGTTGTAGAAGCATCGTCATCCTGGTAGAGTTTTACAAAGAGCAAAAAGACAAAAAAGACCTCAACATTCAAACATTATATCGGATCTCCACCTTTCAGATCCCAGTGTCATTTCAGATGCTTGGTTCTCCGTCAAACCACCAGTTCTATATTGTTTTTTAATTTAACAATATCCTATGTTATTTCTTTTAGTTTTTGACATTTCGCAATCCCAACCGTTGTAACTGGTCGAATATGTTTTTATTTTATTTAGCGTCTCAACAGGGCGCCATCATGGATTTGTTTTCTTATGTAAGACCTTGACACCTTGAAATACTGCACACCGGTCATAGTAGTTGTAGTATAACACATACCTTACTATTTATAGTAACAAATTTGTATAGCAAATTTGGCTATTATTTTCCAGACCGGGCCATTATCATATAATCGGCCCTCACGCGAGGGCTGATATCATGATATCAGCCCTCGCGTGAGGAGCGAACGACATCACAATATTTCCCTTGTGTTTTCAATCGTTATATCTTAACTTATTCGGCTTCTACGTAAGGTTAAAATAAAATAATGCTCGGCAGTGAAGCATTGTGCATTCCACTCTACTGTATAGATTTATAATGACTTTTAAGAAACCGACAAAGAAATCATCTATTTAAACACAAGCGTTGGAATGATTAACAAAAACTGAATTGTACGTACCAGAGAAATATCCCGATTTAAAATCACATTACTTCCAATATTTGTTTCTTATCGTTTTCTCCATACTTCCGGTAGAATAAAGCCTATTTGGTGTAGATAATCGAAGCTCGCAGCAGTGGTATAAGTATGAAACACTCTAAAATCATAGCCTTTACAGACTCATACCACGTTAAACACTTCTACCATTCATCATTAAAACATATTCCGTCCTGTCCAATGATTTTGTAATAAATTTCTGGTTTAAAAGCAAAAAGAAAAGAAACATTCAACCGACAGTGTCAGTGATTTGCACTGTTTGAAAAAGTAATCATTCGTTGAATTACGTCACATATTAAACTTTAATGACGTAATACTTGAATCGTTACGTAGTGCTCGTTCAATTATCAAGTGCTCACTCAAGAACCTGTGTAAACATTTTATAAAAAGATATCCAAATAGATGTCTACAAAGGTATGTATTATAGACGTTAAAACACGGCTGATCGGGGCCGAGGCGTGATAATCTGCCCTCGGTCGCAAACGGCCCTCGGGCTAAAGCCCTCTGGCCGTTATGCTCCTCTCGGGCCGATTATCACGCCTCGGCCCCGCTCAGCCGTGTATTATCCTCTAAATATCACCCCCGGTATCGCGTCTTCGCCGAAAAGGCGTCATTGTGCAGGTTAGAAGTGGCAACGAAATGCAATACGAAGAAACAACATTTTACTTCGAAAAAGAGAATTGTTCATTATTTTAAGGAACTTTTAGGTTGTAGTATGACAGTTCTTTAATGTTCTTTTACTTTTAAGCAAATCTGATATTAATTATGTGTAACTGCAAAGGGAGAACTTTACGACAGTTTTTTCTATAACGTATAATATGGAGTTAACTTCTCACCGTGTAAACTTTGTGTTTTTGCAATAACATTTAATCCGGAGTATGATAATTTGAATAAATGTGTTTCTTTATTTCAATTCAACGTTAATAAAAAAATGCTAATTGTAAATAACGTCAAAGATGTTAAACATAAACATTGCATGCAGTTATGATAAACGTTTTTTCTTTAAACTGCAATAAATCTTATACAGGCAGTGTCACATGTCATGTTGTTAAGTATGCTGTGCAAGCTAAATTTGAACAAATCTTTGTTACCGGTAATAAAATGGTAAAAGTGTATAAAAAGTCATCAATTAAACTTCTGTTTCGTTTTAGCATTTAGAGGATGGATACGAATATATGTGCATAAATAGACGGCCGAACATCGTGACGAGCACAATGCGACGAGTATTTATCTTTAAAAAATAAAAGGCTTAATAAGGCGAGACTGAAAATATTCTTTGTTTCCCCATCCCGACCCAAGCAGTAGTATGGGAAGGTAGGTAGGTAAAAAAAATGTTTTTATTTGATTTTTTAGCTCACCTGTCACATAGTGACAAGGTGAGCTTTTGTGATTGCAATTCGTCCGGCGTCCGTCGTCCGTGCGTAAACTTTTGCTTTAAACAACATTTCCTCTTAAACCCCTGGGCCAAAGTTGATGAAACTTGCCACGGATGTTTCTTGCATAAAGCTCTTCCAAAGTTGTTCAAAGAAATCAATTCCATGCAGAACTCTGGTTGCCATGGCAACGGAAAGGAAAAACTTTAAAAATCTTCTTCTTTAAAACCACATGGTCTAGAGCCTTAATATTTGATAAACAGCATCATCTAGTGGTCCTCAACCGAAATTGTTCAGCCTATCTCCCTGGGGTCAAAAATGGCCCCGCCCCAGGGGTCACTTGTTTTACATAGACTTACATAGGGAAAACTTAAAAAAAATCTTCTTCTATAAAACCACAAGGCCTAGAACCTTGGTATTTGGTATGTGTCATCATGTAGTGGTCCTCTACAAAAGTTGTTCAAATTATTCTCCTGGGGTCAAAAATGGCTCCGCCCCGGGGGTCACTAGTTTTATAACATAGTGTTATATAGTAAATCTTTAAAAATCTTCTTCTCTGAAACCGTAAGGCCTAGAGCTTAGATATTTGGTATAGAGCATTATCTAGTGGTCCTCTACTAAAATTGTTCAAAATATTCCCCTGGGGTAAAAATGGACCCGCCCCAGGGTTCACTTGTTTTACGTAGACTTATATACGGAAAACTTAAAAAATATTGTTCTCTAAAACCAGAAGGCCTAGAACCTTGGTATTGGTATGTGTCATCATGTAGTGGTCCTCTACAAAACTTGTTTTCAAATTATTCTCTTGGGATCAAAAATGGCCCTGCCCCGGGGGTCACTAGTTTTATTACATATTGTTATATAATAGTAAATTTTAGCAGCATTATTTTTTTATTTGATTTTACCAAACTTGCACACAACTCTTGCAACCATTGAGCAGTTGTTGACAGGTAAGCGACCCAGGGTCCTATGGACCCTCTTGTTTAAGAATAATGATCCATATTTATGCATTCTAGAAATAACTCCAAGGGGAATACTAACATTCTAAAATTAAATACAAAGTGCAAATAAAGTGTTGCAAACAGGACAGCCGGTGATATTTCTTTGCTTTCGATTTCCCTATACCCAACAGGCTAAACACGGCGATGACAAAAGAACCATGTATCTAGAGCTGGATAGCGCCTTGGAACGGTCAGTTGGGAAACTGGGACGATTGAGAGATCTTTTAGTAATAAACTGATAATGAAACTCGTGGTCGAATTTTTCATTTTAGTTTGATCGTTCCATGATTAAAATTATTCAACGTCCACACAAACTTGCCCTTAAGCTTCATGGACGTTGCAAAGCGCGCGGCGACTACCCTGGCAAATTGCTACAGGGGGTTTATACCAGGTTCTAGGGTGCACCAACCTCACACTTGTCCCAACAGGTTCTCATAACACAAAACAAGTACAAGTTGTCTTGGTGAAAAAACTCCAACCCATTTATCGGCTCAACAATGTTGCATGCAAAAGCACACAAACATATAAAACATAAGTAGCCAAAAGCATTGCAAAGCCAAAGGGCGGGTACTCAATGATCTTGCCGACACCAGAGCTCCTGGAGTAAAATCAGCAAGAACATGAAGAACATGAAATATTACAATAAGTCGAAAGAGGTATTACCAGAACAAATGCTGAAATAAAATATATTACATAGGTTTTTTTTATTTTTCTTGTTAAATGCCAAAGTGAAATAAGGAATTTCATCGAAAGAATTATTAATATTACTAGTATTATTGCTGCTTTTTCAAATGATTACAATTTTTAAAACCTTTTTTGAAAGCTTGCCTAAAACAAAGCAGGTATGATCAACTGTAGATGGGTTAATCACCAGGCCTGCAAAATGGTGTAAAATATCATGTTGGTAACCTTTTTTTTTAAATTTACAGATGATTTTTTACGAATAATAGGGAGAAATTAACATTGCCTTTTATCTTCTTAACTTTATAAATTAAATCTCCATAAAAAACTGTCTGTGAAATACATTGTTGCAATAGTGATTTTAAACTGAACTTGTATTTATGAATTAGGTCTGGGTATCGGCGATAAAACTTGCAAAAGGTTTTCCTTAATTGGTGATACCGATAACCTTGTTTTTAAATAGTTTTTTTGTAATGCAAAGATTACGTTCATTGAAATTATTCACATCGTTGCAAGCTCTTGAAAAGCGAACAAGCTGTGAGATACAAACCCCGTAAGATGTTGCTCGAGGAACATCGCCGTCTAAAAACGGAAAATGTACTATATTAAAATTAAAATCATCTCTTTTATCATATATTTTAGTAGTGACGTAACCATTTTCAATGGACAGATTTAGTTCAAGAAAGTTTGCTTGGTTTTCTGAAGTGTTCGCTTTATTCAGCTGTAGTTCTTTCGGATAAATCTTATTAACCAGTGATGGAAAGTGGTTATTATCTATATTTAATAAATCAGCAAGGTACCTAGAGGTGTTGTTAAAAGCTGTGATAATATCATCTTGATGTTTGGTAGAAAGAGATAACATAATGTCTCTTTCTTAACAGTATAAAAACACATCAGCAACAAGGGGTGCACAATTACTTGTTTATAAATAGAGGTACAAAATCTAAAATAAATATTATCCAATAAAAATGGGAGAGGTCCATGAAGTATAATTATCATTAGAACCATCTGTACAAATGCTCTGTGTTTATTACAAGCGATAAATGTTTTATTTTCTCTAGCAAAAGTTTGTTCAATGACACTGGCTAGCTTGTATGACGGAGAGAAGTATATAAAGTTGAAAAATCATATGTAGACAAACAGAACGCCTGAAAATTATTTGATTTAAGCTTCTTTAAAACGTCATTTGAATTTTTTATAGACCAAAATAAATTTTTGCCAGTGGTTTCAAAAAGTTTTTCGCAATACCTAATTACATGTTCTTTTATAGCCATAAGACAAAATGTACAAGAACTAGAGTTTGCAATAAATCTTGCTTTGTACGGTGTTTTGTGCATTTTAGGCAACCAATACATAGTAGGTACTTTGACTTGTGTCGGCTCAATACTGTTTCTAAATTTTGTAATTTGTAGAGTATGTGCAGTAACAATATCACTCTCAAATGAAGAAGTCAGTGTATAAGCATTAGTGCTATTAAGCTCTTCAGTTTGAACATTAATATAGTGTATACGTCACACTATAATTACATTATTAGAAGCCTTATCAGCAAGTGTTAAAACAAATCTGTTGTGAAAATCTTGAATACCCCTTTTCAAATGACGAAAGTTAAAACGAGGTCGAGGTAATAAAGCTATGTTTCTTTTATAGAAGGATATACGAGTGTCAATTAATTTGAATATTTGTTTTTTCCAGTTTGAAAGAGCATTAGGCTCAGCATGTTCTCGTTTACACCATCTATTTCAAAAAGGTTTTAAGGAATCTGCAATTTCTGCACGACAGGTATTAAAGTCGATGTCCGATGGAATTCTATATTTCGGATCTTTTGAAATTAAATTGCGGATTCTAAGGTCTTTGATAATATCTTGATCCTCTGTTACGATGTGACCGGCAGGTTGATAGCAAAATTTAAAATTGGAATAGTCTCATGATATTGGTGTATTCTCAATACTGTAAATCCGAGGTAATTTTGTTGTAATTAAAAATTGTGTTTCTAATTGGTTTGTTGTATTTATAACAAACGATGGGTGTTTCAATATTCTTGAAATAATTAGGTACAGCCGTTTCAACAGTTTTATCTTTAAATATACTTGGAAGGTCAATAAAATATATACCTTTATTTAAAAACAAAATTTTCTGGAAATGTCTTTGGTGATCAGATTCTGAATCAATGTGTGGTTTGTAAACGTGCCGAGTGTAACACTGAGTAATGCTAGCAACTTCATGAAGTGGATTAGTTTTTCGCAATAACTTATCACTGATAGCTTTTTATGTCTGTAATTCAACCTGACTGTGAAGACGCGGAAAATGAAGTATGAAAAGGAAGAACTATTCGTACAGTAACATTTTATATCAGCCATCGTGTTGTTGCTGATTTAACGTCTCGTGCTCTTTTCTCAGTGGGGTCACTGAGTACCTGATACCACTTTCACATAACAATGCTATTAGCTTCCTGTATTTATTGTTTGCTCTTGCATGCAACACTGTCGTGTTAATTGGTAAGTTAACAGTAAACTCTATTAGGCGCTAACACCACAAGTTATCTTTTTAAAACTGTTTGTAATGTTTTTTGCTTGTTATTTTTTATTTACATGTTATATACCCATACTCTGTTTTCATGTCTACTGTTTTGTTCACAGAGAGACATCTATTCTCAATGAGGCTCTTTCCTTGATATGCATATTTCACGTTTATTTCTTTATATAATTTTCAAATTTTAATGAAAGCGAATATTAAAGGCATTGAAAATTTCGGAACAATATTATTGTACGAAATTAGTTTCCACGAGAACTGTTCGTGGATTCTTTTGCTGTGTTTCAGAATAAAATGCAATATAATGTGTCATTCAGCTGTCAAATGTATCTAAATATTCAAAAAAGTAAGATAATTTAAGCGAGACTTTGGGAAAATAATATAGACTATATGGTTAAAAACTGAACTATAACTAGTAAGCAGAAAAGTTTGAGGTTCAAAAATAGACCTAAATTATTAAACATATTTATGAAACATACATCTCTTTATTAATGCTAAAATCAAAATAAAGACAACGCTTAATTAAGAAATTTATGATCTTCCTATAATAACTGCCTTATGTGCACTTTATCAAGTGTACAGTCATAGTGACATAGTGACAAATTGTGCAGTAAGCTTATTTAAAACGAAAGCCGCGCTTTAAACAAGCTAATGATGTCAGTGTCATGATGTCTGCCGTCAGATTGTTTGTATTATTTGATAGGGTGCTTAAAGTTAATATAAACATTCCACCTGTTTTTAACATGAAACAAGCTGAACCAGTCGCTTTATTAATGTGAAGCAGATAGTTTGATTAATTACCTGCTTGGAAATGACATTAATATATTGATCATCCTGTTTATTGTAGACTCAATTTATAGTTATTGTAGACGTGTTGAAATATTTTAAAAAGCAATGTGTCCTAGGCTACACAGTCAATGAACACTGTTAGATTTCATTCATTATTACATGTGTTACTATAAAATAAATAATGACCAAAATGCCCGGGTACTTTGCATGATAAAGGGCGTGCCGAAAACCTAATATCGCGGGCCGAAAACCTAATATCGTGGGCAGAAATCCCGTATCACGAATTATGGCACGTGGTATCCATTGATACAGGATTTAACTTTTGAAAATCAAGATGGCGACGATTGAATCGATCGAGTGCCATTCAGGTCATTTTGAGCTAGATGCAAAAAGCAGCATGTTTAAAAAAGGAACATTTATGCTAACATGGAACATATTTTAAGAGCGCTAAAATAACAAAAGAAAAAATGGAGAGATTATACCTACCTGGGGACAACTAAGAAAAGTACTGTATTTCTAGAATCATGTTCCTTCATATTTTCCTTAGGATTTATTATTCTATAAAGCCTAGATAGGCCTATCTACCTATTTGATGTAAATGAAGGTCACAGAAGCGTTATGAGAATGAAACACTCCAAATAAAAGTCTTTTCATACCCATAATCCCGTTAAACACTCCAGAATTCACATTTTCACAATCGCATATCTTACACAATTTCATGAATTGTTCGAAGACTTAATCGAGTATCCAACTGAGCGAGTATCAAACTGATCGATTTTGTTTGAAATTTCGCTTTGAATTACAGTTTTATCTTTGAAACACCAACAACACACATATTTTAGATAACAGTTGTGAATCTCGCATCTGATGGGTCTTGAATTCCGAAATTTTCCAAATTATCATATACATATTACATGTAAGATATAGTCTGTTACTTTCGTGATTGTGCAAATTTATTCTTCAAGAAGAAATATACACTCAACAAAATTTCTAATTGATCATCGATTGTTTTTTTGTTTACAATGTATGCTAGTTTTGTTTCTTCCCTACGTCAAGAGAGGTTGTGGAAAGAACTGTTTTGTCAAATCTCTAATGTCTTTTTAATCTTTATTGATTGTTTCCTTAAAGCCCCAGTCCTAAACTTAAGTAAGAAATTTTTAAAAAATCATATTTGTCCATATAGACTCCAATATATAAACTCGTTAACAGAACACAAAAGGTCCGATCGAATTCTTTCTTATAGACGGGATTTTCAATGATATTGTTAAATTATAGTTAACGAACTTTTACGAAGCTAAACCAAGTGGAGGTAGGCCTATATTTAGAACCGATTTTTGACGAAGAGAAAGCGCGATCTCGATTTCTGTGACGTTTCGGAAATCCTGCTTTCGCTTTTAGTCGCGCGGACCAAATTTATCTAAGTAAAGTAAAATTTTATTAGTCCGAACTAATGCTGCAAATTTGTGCCTATAGTTCCAAATACATGTAATATTTCATACAAGAGAGGGTTAAATTGAAGTAATGCCGCTTTAGATGAATCCAATACCATGTAATTACACCGCAGGGTCGAAATAAGAAGTTCAACAGTCTTTAATTGAAAGGGAGGTATTTTAAAATTGGATACTTTGAAGGAGATTTATTTAAACAAATGTGTTGTTGATTAATAAGTGTTTATGTTTTCCTACCAATGAGGGTCCTATTAAAACAAAACAAGAAAATAAGATAAAATTTCTGTTTTCTTGACTTTTTATGCCAGAAATGCTTTTTAGCCTAATTAAGGATAACTCTCGCTAAACTGTTGCAAAGTCAGTTATTACAAGATTAAAGCTTAAGTTGAAGACTGCTGTTGGCATATAATAATAAATAAAGGTGAATTCATTGTCTTTCTAATAAAAAAATACGGACAAAAAGTGACCAATTTGAACTTTGGTTGAGTGTGTTACGTATTTGCATATGAAATTTATGTTGATAGGTTAGAACTGACAATTCTACATTATTTGAAGACTTTGCATTTTAGCAGTAAATACAAATTATGTAGTTATCTGGTTTGGTCAAATAGTGTTTGTTTTATTTGAAATATAGAGAGTGTGCGCAAACAAACTTTTTCCTAAAAAATTAACGCAAATTTTTTTTAGATGCCAATTTGTATTGTTAGGTCATTTAACCAATAATTGTGGAAACGTTTTAATGATCCTTACCAGCAATAAGGAAACCTTGATTCTCCGTTTAAATCATGGAGGTTTTACGAGTGACAGGCCTAAAATAAAATATTATTTGTTTCCAAATCCACGACCGACCCGAAAAAATCGGCGCGACCAGAAAAAAATTTATACCCGAAACCTAAATGATATTTCTTATTGTGGTACGAAAAACATTGAGACGAAAAATGCATTTTACTTTGTTTATTCAAAGGCATAGCGTCACCAAACATAAAGAGCAGAAATAATGTAAACTTTGATATTTACGGCGTCAAACTACGACGTGTGGTGTACTTCGTAAACTTGCGATTAAAAAATAAATCCACGGTAAAAAATTTGAAAATTGACTATGGAGTTAAAAATATAGTTTCATAATAAAAAATTTGCAAAAAAATTGATAGCCGATTTTTTTAAATTGAATTTAAATGTGAAAAGTCGACGAAAAGTCAGATTTTAAAACATCCGTTTTTTGTTATTTATTTATCAACTGAAAAGATATTTATTATGTTTTTGCTATCAGGACGTAGGAAATCACTGACATAATCGACATGCATTGTTAAACTTACTCTATACGTCACTTTAAAGTTCAATAATGAAAAACACGGCGATTTCGCGGCCATTTAAAGACCGTCTAAAACGGGCGTAGATTGTGTTGTTAGCTACGTCAAGTACAGTACTAGGATTGATAATTGTCAAAATCAATGCCTCATGCGTATCAGAAATATCTTGAACTTTCATTTGATACCGAATTCCCTAGCTTTCTAGAAAATGTGTTTAAAGGTACATTCCACCTTAAGAGGCTGATTCACCAACCATTGAGCTTTTAGTGGAAACTGATTTTTTTGTTTCAATGTAATTGACCTTACGCTTGCCGTTTGACTGACAGTGCAATTAACCAATCAGAGTATCGCGCTGATAAACCTTGTTACTATCCGCCATTTTGTCCGTCAAACTGACCAGCTTGTCTGACATCAAATGTTCAAGTTTATGTTTAAAAATTCATTAATAATGGTGAAAAGGTGCTGCTACGACCACTGCAATTCTGACACTAGATATCCGGAGAGGCAAGCGAATAGAATTAGGTTTATTCCGTTCCCTAAACCAACAACAAATGTGGAGAAAAAAAGCTAAACATATTGATTAACTGATAAATCTTGGGACTTTTTAAAAATGATTAATTAGATAACAGATATTAAGGGGGATAATTTATTCTAAATTTCAAATGACCATGGTGGTTTATGTTTTAATTTACATCGAAAACTTTATTTTTTGATAAAGCTGTAAAGCCGCATCAAATGATTGTTATAATACGATAAAGATAATAAAGATAATTTGCATCTGTCAATCGCGGGCCAGTATTATATTCGTTGCCATCTCTAGTATTGTATCATAGAGTTGTAATATTAATCAATGTAATTAAAGTTATTAAAAGGTTCACCACAATTACCGTCATTAAATCTAGTTTTCGTATATCATCGTAAATCGCTGGTCTCTAATACATTCACTCTTTTATGAAAAATAACAAATAATACTCTTAAACTATAGTATTATAGTAAAACACTAATCATTAAGGGTATATTTGGTATAAATTCTTATGATTAAATCAGATATAAATTTGTTTAAACCAGCAAAATATTTTAAAATAATAACCATTTCAAGTGAATTAACTGGTAGGGTATACTAGAAATTTGTTTTTCACGGGAGAGGTTGAAATGTCTTTAATAATATGGGTTGAAATGTCTTCAATATAAATTTAACAGTTGAAAAATAAATATGTTTTCATTTTATGGGTTGAAATGTCCAATGGGATAGTTGTTGAACAGTCTTCATTTAAGAGGTTGAAAAGTCGATGGGTTAAAAATTCTTCGTTTTGAACGATGGGTTGAAAATTATGTCACTAGCGGTTGAAATGTCCGTGACATTTCTATTATGTTTCCGTCATCGTGTGTTATTAAATCTTCCAAGTAATATCCTGATATAAAAGCTTGTGCTTTTTGTTTCTTTCGTGACGATAAGTTACATTTTAAAGTAATTTATTCCAAGATAATCAGGTATGTTTGAGAGCGTAGCGACTTGATTAGCCATTTTGTTTGACGGACATCGGAAGAGTTGTTCCGCTTGAAAATCGGTGGGCGCGGTTATCGACGCTCCAGCGTAAGGTCAATTTATTTAAATGAGTTAAGTTATAACTATTATCTATTATGAAACATGTGAAATTTGATTTCGGTCAACATTTCACTAATTTTATCTCATTCAAATGATGTTGCCAGGGAAACAGGTGAAAAACCACAAAAAACAACAAATTCACTTTTTTTAACTTCATTTTTAATACGGAATCGACCCTAGACTCGAAGTTGCCTCATCTATCAAGTTCAAGATGATCCGGTACCGAATTGAGAACCCTACCCGTAGTGGATATTGACAGCAGACCTTTCGCGTAGTTGCTGTCTTACGGTAATTAATTTGTATTTCTATCCCAACGTGACGTAAACGGTGTCACACTGGAATTATTTATGGCATGGCTGTCTTGAGTAAATGTTGTGTAAAGATGGCATTTCCAATCGAAAATGGATTTGTTGCTGCGAATAAACAGATAATTGGAACGAACACTGTAGGAAACTTTCGCTTGGGTTTGTTTGTTTGTTTGAAATATCAAAAGAGACGAATGATTTTCTTTTAATTTTAATAATCGTTTCAATCAATACTTCAGTTTAAAAATAAATACACCCAGAATAGTAGATAGACCTCCAGTAACGGCGGAAAAAGTGAAGGATTAGATATTTGTAGTCGTGCAAAGGCATAACAAAGAAAAGATCTTGATATTGTAACAGTTTTTATTGCAAGTTGAGACAGCAATTGCAGATAAATTTCAACAATAACTACATGAACTACTTGGCAACTGTAACAATTTTAAAGCGGGCACGGCGAAGCCGTGTTTTCCAAGGAGAGAAATGCATGTTGAGACAGAAATTACAGATAAATTTCAACAATTACTTGCAACAGGAACCACTTGGTAACTGTAACAATTTTAAAGCAGGCACGGCGAAGCCGTGTTTTCCGAGGAAAGAATTTGCAATGAAAAACTGAACACTTGCAGTTTAAGTTTGAATTCTTTGCACATGTTTTATTAACTTTTAACCCTTTTCTCCATAGATACACCATTGTTGTGTGTGCGAATAGTTAATATCCAGATCTGCCTGCACATCTGTGACATCTGATCAGGATCTAGACTGGTCGCTTTTTATTCATTAGGTTATTTCTGACAAAAATGATACCTATGCAGATCCTCATCAGATGGCAGGGATGTGCCAGCTGCTCTGGATCACAGGTGTTTGGCATGTTGGACCCAATCAAACCCCCTTTCCCTCACACTACTACCGTCTCTTGAAGAAAAAAAAAAGCTCTACAGAAATTTTTTTTTCTTGATATATATATTTTAACAAGGTAGATATCTTCACTATTGAAAAATGCATATGAATCTGCTTTGAGCCCTGTAAATCTTTGAAATACTGCTCAATTGTCACAAACTATGGCTCATATTACGTGGGATAGATGTATTAGCACATACATGCCGAACACCTGTGCTCTGGATTTATATTGTAACAGTTTTTATTGCATGTTGAGACAGCAATTGCAGATAAATTTCGAAAATAACTTGCAACACTAATCACTTGGCAACTGGAACAATTTTAAAGTGGGCACGGCGAAGCCGTGTTTTCCAATGAGAGAAATGCATGTTGAGACAGCAATTGCCTGGGCTGGACAAACCCACTAGCCCGACGCCCTGAACAAGCTGAAAATAGTATCACACAATCTCAAAATATTCTATTTAAGCACCACATGCATATCGTGTTTTACAACAGAAATAAGTTTATTACAAAATAACATGTTTTGAAATCTGTTTTAACAATATCAATCCCCCATGAAACGCTTCCTACTGAATTTCCTGTTTCTTTCTTTACAGTATAAATACTGACCATTCAGAATTCACTTATTTAAGCAAGTGGGACTAGCTGAAATGTTTACCCAGCTAGTTCTGGACTAGTTACAAAAAACAAAATTTGTCCAGCCCTGATTGCAGATTAATTTCAACAATTACTTGCAACAGGAACCATTTGACAACTGTAACAATTTAAAAGCGGGCACGCCGAAGCCGTGTTTTCCAAGGAGAGAATAAGCATTAATATCATTAAATAACAGAATACATGCACTTTTGAATTGTTTGCACAACAAAGCCGTGTTTTAACCCTTTCCTCCATAGTAACACCATTATTGTGTGCGCGAACAGTTTACATCCAGATCGGCCGACATCTGTGCCATCTGATCAGGATCTTAACTGTTCGCTTTTTTATTCATTAGGTTATTTCTCACGAAAATGTGACCTGTGCAAACCCTCATCAGATGGCACGGATGTGCCGGCTGCTCTGGATTTACACTGGTCACACGTGCCTAAAATGGGATGTATAGAGGAAATGGTTAAAAGATACAAATTAAAGCAAACATTTGACATTTGCAGAGGACATCTGTGTTTTCCAAAGAGACAAATTTTTACCAGAAGTTGCTTCTGTAACAATTTTTAATTTGAGAGACGTCAAAGCCGTGTTTCCCAAAGAGAGAAATTGCTGCAAGAACTTAAGAATAATATTTATTTCAGTTTTAATTTTTTAATGCATAATGATAGTGAAGCTGTGTACCCAAATAGATTAATTATTATTGCTTACATGCATTCAACACTTGATGCCAAAACCTTTAAGAGCAAATTTGACAGAGTAATGCCTCTTCTTGTACATGGACTTTTTATTTTTAACCTGACTAAGTACCTACATGTAAGCAACAAGTGTTTAACTAAATTCCCATCTTAATTATTGTATAAATGACAAAACAGTGTTTTGCAAAGAATAACATTTTGATGAGCATTTTCTCATTATTTTTTTTTAGTTACAGGCACGGCAAAGCCGTGTTTTAACCCATTCCTCCATAGATACACCATTATTGCGTGTGCGAACAGTTTACATCAAGATCAGCCGGAACATTTGTGCCATCTGATCAGGATCTAACCTGGTCATGTTTTTATTCATTAGGTAATTTCTGACTATTATGCAACCTGTGCAGATCCCGATCAGACAGCACGGATGAGCCCGTTGATCTGGATCTACACTGGTCACACATGCGTAAAAAGAAGTATGCATGTAAACTTTTTGTCAAAATGACAAATGGCCCAAAAACTGTTACCCACTATTTAAGAAAATACCTACTGTATAAGTGGTTATTTCTGCGGGCTCCAAATTCTGCGGTTATGTTAAAATTCATGGGTGTTTTTATTTCTGCGGCATCAAGTTCTTTCATAACCAGACTAAAATTATGCGGTCTCTTAAGAAAGTGGAAATATAAAGATTGATGCCATTGCCGTACAAATTTATATAAATATAGAAAAAGCCAATACATGTACATGTATTATGTTTGATTTACCAATCAGCTGCAAATGGAAAATCTGAGTAATCGTTTATTTAAATATTGTTTAATAAAGCATGTATAACTGTTGTACATAGCCTTTCGTTTCATCTATTTTTGTATGCAACCCGTTAAAAAAGTTTGTCGTCATTCGTTATTACGTTACACATTAATTTTCTCAAGTCAAAATGTAGAATGCACCGTGACCGTTATAAAGTTCACAAAGGGTTTAAATATTCTGCGGATTTTAAATTTGCCGTCATTTATTTAACCGCAGAAATAGCCGAAATAAAGTCAACGCAGAAATAACCACTTATACGGTATATATATATACCTAATAATCTTTTAAAAATCACATTTTGCAATGGCATAAAAATTAATTACTAACTATTAATTAGATTAATTGATTTACGGAATTTTCTGTTACAGACTTTCCGCGATAGCCTGTATTTAAGTATTTGGCTTCACCCATATCATACCACACTAAGCGTTGCGATTCTAGATTTTATTGATCTATTCCTGATATGCATATTTCTTTTTTTTTACAGAAGAAAGACCGTAAAGTTATATAACATGATTTACCATTATCAAATTGAGTTTCTAACCATGATAAAATTCCGAATTCCATCAAAAGGTTGTAATGACAAATCTGTTTCCCAAAGAAATGAATTTTTTACAAGCACTTGCTACTGTAACTTTTGAAGTTGAAGGCAGGGTGAAGTTGTGATTGCCAGTGATTAATTGCTGCAAGAACTTAATGCTTTTCTCCATATATACACATTTGAACTTGTATGCAACCAGTATAGATCCAGATCAGCTGACAAATTCATGCAATCTGATCAGGAGCTACTCTGGTGACATCTCAGTCAGAAATAACTAATAAATTTTAAAGTGAAAAGTGCAAATCATGATCACAAATGTGCCATCTGGCCCCGAGGTTATAAAACTTCTACTTATTCTCAGTCGAGAATGTACTCGTACTCAACTTTTTATTCTCCCTGGAGTAGGGGTAGAAATTTTGTGGTTATATAACAGCGTGAGAATCTACTCAGCTGAGTACGCATTTTTCGATGACGTAGGCGACGCGCACCTGTTATTTACCTTTCGTCATGTAAATAAAAATGGCAGCTGAGCCAGATGCGGGACAGCCGAAGCCCGCAAAAACCCAAATGAGGGATGCGGAAGAACTCACATTTATTGATTTGGTGAGCGATAATGATTCAACGTTATTTGGGGAGTTCGATTCCTGTACGCATACCACCTTAAGTTCAACAAAGAGGGAAAAATCAGTCTGGGAGACTGAATGCGTAACTTCCCCTAAGTAGATCTATTTAATTAACGCTATATACCCTTATTGAACCCCATTACCTTTTATGGTATTGTGTACACTATGTCATAACCTTGACTAATCTTTTTATCGTTAAGTGCACAAGCGGTTTGATTGTTGAAAATGAGTTTCTTTAAACTTACAGTGTGTTTTATCGGATTATGGGAAATTACATATTGCTACAGAGTTGAAAAATGTGAACAATTGTGCCGTTGCAATCACTACTGTCCCGCTGCTGTTTTGTGGAAATTAGGACATTCAAATGTCTTGACCCGCAACCGCGGTGTAGACACAATTATAATCTACATTCGATCTAGTCAAGGTAATAAGTGTTGTTAATCATTTTGAAGGAAGTTTCGAAATAATTTCCATTGACATGTTAATAAGTTTAGATAACATAAAAAGAGAAAAAAATGCATTGACCTTGTGATCACATGTTGGACCCAGCCACCCCCCCCCCTTCCCTCACACTACTGGGTCCAACATGCTGTACACCTGTGCTTGTGATGTGCTGTGAAAAGTTTTTAGCCTTATCTATCTATCTATAAATACTGCCGAACTCCCAAACAAATGGTATTTTTGGCAGGTGTGCGTCAGTGCATGTGTTAAAAGGATGAGTGCAAAAGGGTTAAAGACTGATAAGAGTCAGCAAGATAAAAACACCGCCAGTCATTTAGGGTCTGTTTGTTGCATGCAAAGCCTTCTTGAAATTTGCAAGATTAGGCTGCATGACTACTATAGTGGGCAGGGAGTTCCACAGTATTATTGTATGGGAAAAGAACAAGAACTTGTAATAATCTGCAGTAATGTGGATTTGTCTGTAGGAAAGAGGATGCATGTGCCTGGTCATTCTGTTGGGCCTTTCTATCATCCCTAAAAGTGTACACATACAGGGATTTCAATAGATGCAAAGCCTTGCATTTTGGTGCAAGAAAAGTTGATATTTTTCAACTGATGCAGGGAAATTTAGGAGGAGTGGTCAAATTTTGCAAGAATAATCATAATTATTATGTCTGTTGCATTTATATATGAAATAAATATTTATTTGACCATTAAAATGATGTTAAAACAAGTTGTAAAGTTCACTAAATGCAAGTGTCATTTTGATATTTTTCCCAAACTGAGATCTGCCACACAAGCAAGGGGCTGTTTGAAAAGTGTCATAAGGTCTGAAGATGGATGAAAGAAAACTCTATTTACAGTCTTCAAATGTAATTCAAAGCTACATATGTAAAATTTCGAAAATGTTTATTTTGTAAATTGCAAAATCTCTGTTTTATTAATATTAAGCCGTAAGAAGTTAAGTTGAACATACAGGTAAATATAGCTCCAGTATGTTATATATTATATTCTCAAATATTTTACATTTATTTTTCTTTTCAGGCAATTCATTAGTTCCAATTACTCCCCAAATCAGGTGTACAGAAAATATCACAACATGAAGCAAAGAGGTAAATTTCCCTAAAATGCAAACATTTTTATGCAATGAATACTAAAAAGTATTTTTTTTATTAAAATAACCCATTAGGAAATACTTTTTTGAATAATTTTGAAGTAAAAAAGTACTTCTTTTGAATAATTTTCTTTCTGGGGAATGCTGTCAAAAGTTGACCAACTTTTGAAACCTGTAATTTAATAATATATGTGCATTAAAATTTAAAAAATGTAATTATTTAAAAACTTAATTTTTATTTTGAAACTCTGAACTAACATGATGATACAATGTTGAATTTAATTTCATTATTGTTCTTAATTAAACGAATGCTAAATAACTCAATCTATTTTACAGCAAAAGAAAAGTTTGATAGGGCAAGGAAAATGTCAAGACAGACAGGTGGGGGCCCTTCTGCACCATCCTTAACACAGGCTGAGGAATCATGATTACAGAGCTTGGAAGGTCAGCCTTTCTTGACAGGGATATCAAATGCTGTTGAATACAGATGGTAATCTTTTGTTATATTTAAAGCTTTGCTCATTGATAACTGTATCATTCAATATTATTGATAGATCATTGCAATAGATATTAAACAAATAGACTTAATTTGATTAGAAGTGTCAAGTGGCTATGGGCGGGGTCCGAGGTGTCGGGGTGGAGTAACCCATCCATTTTGTTTTTAAATAATTCATGGTATTAATTTCTGAACTCAAACCAACCTACTTTTTTGTTGTTTGCTACCCATCCACCACCCCTCCCCACTTCAAAAAATTATATCAATGTCTCATATCACAGTTTTGCAAAGTTTTCAACATAGTAATAATTAAAACACCGACTGACTGTAAAGACCAATGATGTCCAGATGTGTACTTAATAACAGGCTTTTAAAGTATGTATTACCATCACATTTTGATTAAAATCAGTCATTCTTTTGCTCCCATATTTTTAATAAAGAAGGCTGCTGAAAGAAGTGTAGGAAATCACATAACTGTTATTCAAATAACATTGAAAAATACATGTGTTCAGATTGTACAAGTAAGTAAGATTATAATGTTCATTTTGTCATTGTAGAAATTATTCCAACCCAGATGAGTGTGGAAGGTTCTTCCCAGACAATTTCTGAGCCATTGCCATTGCCTGGCACTTTTTCAAGGTTAGAAGGTATACTTTAATAATACATAAAAAATTACATTCTATGCCATAGTTGACTTAAGTTTCTGGAGACAGCTGTTAAACTTGATACAATGTTATTGCAACCTAGAAGTTCATAATTTACTATTATTTAGTTATGTGTACAGTTTTTGTGTCTCTAATTTGAAGAAAATGTGAAACAAAGGGATCACTTTGTCTGCCCATCATTAAAACTTAATAATGGCTTAACTTTTGTCATTTCATATTCAGCTTCATCCATTTGTAATTACTTCAAATTACTTGAACACTGCAGTAGAGCTGTAGTTGAGCTTGCTCTCCTATTATAGCTCTTCTTTTTATTCTGACAAAACACTGGAGTGGACACAGGTATTAAACTGAACACCCATCCACTTACACTTATTCACCACAATGTTCATGTACTATTTAACTGGACTTCTTGTAAGGTAAAGTGAAAAGACCATCATGATGGTTGACCTCTTAAGTCAGTATTGGCAATATGATACAACTATTTAAATTAATTAAATATTTTTCCATGACACCATTTGTTTTTGGTGTTAGTGGGTCGCAGGATAAGGTTGCAATGACTAAAAATATGGAATCTGTAACTGTTTCAACCACAATTTAAACAAGATTACTCAAACTTACTATGATAGATTTCTAGAGTAGTTGACCCCAAATGTTTTTTATGGTGCACTGTTTGATTTAGATTCATATGGATGTTTCTGACCAAGTAGCGAACGGTGTAGATCCAGATCAGACAGCAAGGATGTACCAGCTGATCTGGTTCACACACTGGTCTCGCACACAGTGTTAAGTCAATACCAATTATTAACCCTTTGCTCCATATAGATCTATATATATATGGGTTTTATCACATAATGTGACCTGTGTAGAACATGTGTAGAACCAGGTAAGCCAGTAGATCTGTGCAGTCTGATCTGGATCTGCATTGGTCACTTTTGTGATATGCCAGCTAATCTGGTGACTTCAGATAAAAGCCATATACCATGGAAAGAAAGGATTAACAGAATATTGGGGTGAACATGTGATAACACAGTTCTTTGGTAGGGCCACATCGATGAATTTGCATTTTCTGTTTCAGGAAAACGAAAAGCTCAAGCACGGGAAGATATTCAGGTGTTAACAGAGAACAGTTTAAAACTAGACTATGAAAGACTGGAGCTAGAGATAGAAAAATTAATTCATGAAATCTGACTTTTAAAAGAAAAAGAACTAACAGTGAAATCAACCAGAAAAGTTAAAGAAAAACAACTAGAATACACAAAAAAATTTCAGCTGGTTTAATTACAATGGCAAACTGTAAGTTTTGAACAGTGAAGATCATGATCAGATAAAAGAATTGTCACTTGGATCTGGATCTACACTGTTTGCACTTGTATATTTGGTGTAAGGGTTTATAATATTTCATCTAATAGTATGTGATTACAGAAAAGAAATGTCTTAAACAAAGCATTTTGAATTTTATTCAGTAGAAAAGTGGATGCTTTTCATCTTTTGCTAAGTATATGTTCAATAGTAATCTGTACTAATGCCTGCTGAATGATCAACTTGAGCAGTGTCAAGTTTTTTTATCAAAAAGTAACCAGTGCAGATCCTGATCTGATGTGTATTTATTGAGGAAATGTTTACACTGATTGGATTATCTCCCTTTGTTATGCCCCCGCCATGAAATGGCTACGGGCATTAAGAGTTGCTCCTGTCCGTCCATCCGTCGGTCCGATATTCTCGTGAACGCAACTCCTCCTACACTACTGGTGGGAATTTAATGAAACTTTACCACAATGCTTGGCCTGATATGTTGTTGTGCATAAAGGTGGGGTTTCGCTCTTACATGTTCCGTTCACAAGTTATGGCCCTTTGATACTTCAAGGTCACTGTTACTAAAAATAGAATTCTCTTGTCCGGGCTGTAACTTTGTTAGGAATAGATTGATTTCAAAATAACTTGACACAAATGTTCATCATGACAAGATGGTGTGTCCCGTACCATTCCCATGCCTGTCGGTCCAAGGTCAAGGTCACTGTTACTAAAATAGAATTTTCTTGTCAGGGTTGTAACTTTGTTAGGAATAGATTGATTTCAAAATAACTTGGCAGAAATGTTCATCATGACAAGGTGGTGAGTCGTGTACCATTCCCATGCCTGTAGGTCCAAGGTCAAGGTCACTGTTACTAAAAATAGAATTTTCTTGTCCGGGCTATAACTTTGTTTTGAATGGAGGGTTTTCAAAATAACTTGGTACACATGTTCACCATGACAAGGTGGTGTGTTGCGTACATTACCCATGCCTGTAAGTCCAAGGTCAAGGTCACAGTTACTAAAACTTGAATTTACTTGTTCGGGCTATAACTTCTTTTTGAATGAAGGGATTTCAAAATAACTTGGCACAAATGTTCACTATGACATTGCATTGCATGACCACCAACTTCTTCACAGACATATCCGTAATGAGAAGACAACAGTGCCACAAATACAAATAATTTACTTGATCATCAAGTTTATGCATATTCTTATAATTACTCGAACATCACTGTCTTTGAAATGCTATTATTCTCATCATTGCACTTTAGTATCTGAAAACGATGCATAGCGGGGGCATCCGTGTCCTATGGACACATTTCTAGTTTAAATTATCTATTTCCTACATATATGGGCCTTTATTGACAATGACTAGTGCTGATCCAGATCAGCTGGCACATCAGTGCCCTCTGATCAGGATCTGCACTGTTTGCAATTTAATTTCTTAAGTTATTTCTTGCTAATCTGGATCTATACTGGTAAACACATGTCAAAATGTGTATGTATGGAGGAAAGGTATAATTTTGTAATTTATCTCAAGAAATGGAAAATAAATTGATCTTAATAATTATGATGATTTTACTGGTCAAAAACAATTGTTTTGTCGATTTGCTGAAATAAAAACTTGAAAAAAAATCTTGGTCTTTCGTTCTTCTTAAATGTTTTGCTGGTGCACCCTAGAACCTAGTCTACCTGCACCCCTTATCCCTTGGCAAATTGTGAGGGTCATTTTTAGATGCATGTGGGAGTTACAATATTATGACCTAATATTGGCATCCCTGTCATAGTATCAAGACTTGGGATTCACTATTCTCTGCCTTAAAATATAGATATTTTAACCCAGCTATTCTATATAATGTTATGGCAAGTGCCATAATTCTACTGGTTAGATCTATAATAAATATTACCCAACTCCATGAAAGATATACCCGATAGATCTATATTTAATTGCTCACACACCGCGTTATTTAAAGATTAATAAATATATTGGATGGATAAGACCAGCCATTTTGTAAATAAACACATAATTCGTGGTAACTTTTTAACAATCCTATGTTATTTACGCCCTGTCACTGAATCAGACTATAGTATAAAATCAATTTATTACTTCCCTAAATGGTACCTCTTTCATGAATGATTCTGAAAAAGACTATAGTGTTCGGTCATTTCATCTCGAGCGTGTTTAAAGCAGGTGCTTCATAGGTAAATAGAATACTGTTATAGTAAATTTAAATCGAACACTCGGATTAAATATTACAACGAATAATACTTGGTTGAACATTATGAAATGCTCTAGCGTGAAGTTAATTAAACAAGAAACATATTGTGTGTGTATTTAAATTTATTTATTGTCGCTACCAGAAGCCAAAATGCGCGAAGCCTCCAGAAAAGTGTTAAACATTTTAAGTTTTGAAGAATTGTGCTCGACTTTCCAATTCAATTATCACGTGTTCCTTTACATGCCCGGTGCATTATAAGTATCAGTGCACTGGGCGTATATTTAAAATCTCATTCGAAAAACTGTTAGTAATTTTAGTTTGAGTAGAGGGGTATCGACCCAGTACTTCATCTTCGATACACCCTTCTTTAAAATCAATTACTAATCAATTAGGAAAGTTCCGCGGGAATTTAAATTGGTCATCCAATCACAATGCGCCACGTATAACACATACTGGTTTTTCCTAGCACAGTTTTAGTCATTGTGTCGTCACCGGTCTCAAAATAGACAGTAGACCGGTGTAAACACAATGCAGTTTTACTGGTAACACAATTCAAATTAACATCGAACCAGGACGCAAGTTGTGCAGAGGGAAGAGAAAACGGACTGGATTTATGAAGTGGAAGAAATCGTTTTTTCACAGGTAGAAGCGACTGTCTTCCTTGCATGGTTTTGTAAATGTGTGTGTTAAATAATATTTCACTTTCATGCAAAAGCTTACAGTCAGCACACTGCATACTCTTTACGTTTACAGCGGCACTGTTCCAACACAAGGGGTAAGTTTGTATTGTTTCAATAATAGATTCACGGTCTAGAAAAAAATCCTCGGTCGTCTAAGGCGGTTTGAAACAGCTCTACGAAGTTCCCGCCGTAAATTTATTTTCATTTTTATTTGCTGAGAAAGAGGCTGAGAATGATCAAGATCATTCTCAGTATTTTCTACTCAGGCTGAGTAGAATCGGGCACTGACTTCTACTCCAAATTTTTATAACCTCGATTTTACTGAGAAACTACTCCAGCCTGAGAATCTACTCCGGATTTGAGTATGAGAATGTTCTCAGAAGTTTTATAACCTCGGGGCCTGATCTGGATGTACACAATTGCCAATGTAATATGATTGTATCAATGGAGTAAAGGATTAACACCAACAGTTTTTGATGCAGTTGTGGATCTTCACTGTTTGCCTTTAGATCCTTTAGATAATTCAACAAAGAAGCAAACACAGTAGATCCAGACTGTATACATTTGAACTTTTGCAGGCTGATTTGACTATAATTTTTTGCTCCTGATAAAAGGCATATATATGATGAAAAGGGTTTAAGTGCACTAACCCATTGAAAGAGATGATTTTTTAAAATAACAACATGTATTTGGGAATGTCTTTGAATGATCCTTTAATATTTTTATTGATGTGTGTTAAATTTCTTTCCTTTTTATAAAAAATTTTAGATTAATATACCGGTAATAGTACATACAAATGTATTTAAAGAAGTGGTGTTTAGGAAAAGTGAAATTCTTCAATACAGGCATTTGATGTTTTATTAATTTCTTGTGGCAAATTAAAAGTTCATGCACGGCGTAGCCGTGTTTACCACATTTGGAGGAAATGTTTATTAAAAGGTTAAATGAACCACTATTTTGTCATAATCTCATATATTTTATTAATTTTAGTGTTCTGAAATTTCTTTGGTATTTTGGGGAGAATAGTTCATGCCATTCCCATGTATTTCTTGTTCAGATAATTCAGATTTTATACTTTCTTTTTCTTTCATTAATATCATTTTAAAAAATCTAACTATTTTTCATACCCAAGTGAAGCCACTGGGCTTCAAATACTTTAAACAACCTAAATGTTTTCCATACCCAAATGAAAGCCATCAATTATGGACTACATCTTAAACCGTTCTGTATGATCAGAATGTAACAGCTTGTATTTAGATTCTTCAGGTTATTTCTGACAAATCGTTAACAGTTAAGATCCAGATCATAAGACACAGATGTGTTAGCTGATCTGGATCTATACTGGTAGCCCATGTGATAAAAGGCATATTATCTGGAGTAAAATGTTAAATATAATATTTACAAGATGAATAATTTCTCAAAACTTCCTGTCATATTTCAGGTCCAGATGATGCTAGAAAGATGACACAGTCAATCATGGGTTAATGCAGCTTTGACAGCGGTATCACAATGAATTGTCTGATTCTAAGACTGGCATGATGCAAGCAAAAGTACTCTTGTAGGTTTATGGTTTTATTTTTATTAAAATTCTTTTATTAATTATAAACATAGTATTGTAGCTCATAAATTTCCTTAACACATCTCAAATCTTTCACCATTCCAAATACCATTATATCTGAATAATTTTTCAATGATAGATCTTTTATTTTAAAAGTTATTTTTGTATTTCTTTATGTGCACTACAGGTGAACGTTATTCAGTGTAACATAAATGTGGTTTATCATTAATATTTTACTTTTTCAGCCAGTCTGCAACAGCTGACACGCCTCCACTGTATTTGAATTCTTCATCACGAGTTGGAACATACAAAGCGTTTATATTTTGATAGTTTTATCTGTCAATGTGGAAAATCTGCAAACACTTAATGCATTAATGGGTAATGTATCATTTATTCTCATAGGTGGTTGGAAAGAGCCAAACAACTACTCAGCAACTTTATTGGGAGATGCTGTGTTTGAAAACATTAAGTTGTTGATGAACATCCAAGGTCTTCTTTGAAGAATTTGACTTCTAGCCCAGGATTCTCATTATTTTTCTGTTAAATTGTTTTTATGTGACCAGATCTTCCACTGCAAATGTTGGACAACATAGCACCACAGACTGACAGATTGAACCACAGACTGTCTACACATTATGACATACAGTCGAGTCGCGATTTTACGAATCGCGATTTTACGAAATAACGGTGTCCCGTCCGTAGTCCTTCTTTATTCAATACAAAAAAGATGCGATCGAACGAAACACGATTTAACGAAAAATGCGATTTAGCAAATAATTTTGACAGTCCCTTAAGCTTATTTACAATGTAATAAAGATGCAATTTTACGAATTTCGGTCAGGCAGGTGATTTTCACACCTTTTCGAGGGATTTCCGGTTTTTTGTATTGTTGAGCAATTATCGACCCAAGCAGTTGTGACACGAAATGCTGTAAACAACTATCGGGCGTGTGTGGTTGTAACAAACAGTTTGAGTGATTAAATATCAAATGTTTAAAATTTTATAAAATCTGAAACACGCGGATTGCTTGTCATTCTACTACTGCCATTTAATTATGCATAATCTTACTTCTACGGCGAGTATTAATTCAGTAAATTGATATCGGCATTCTGAGAAATATAGTGAATGGCCCGGTTTTTTCAGGGGAGGAAAGCTGAATCTGAATTTTAATTGATAAATGACAACATGTAATTTTACAATAAAATAAAATAATTAATGCGAACATTTCTTTTCTTTGTTATTTTATTTATTGACCTTGACATCACAACAATAAAACATTACGTCAAATAACGACATTGACGATTTGCAGCGGTATACAACCAAAACTATCAAAAATGCGATACTACGAAAAATGCGATTTTACGAATAATCGGCTCTGTCCGATGCCTATTCGTAAAATCGCGACTGGACTGTATATATTTAAAAACTTACTCTGCAACATGCCAACATAATGCTTTGTTTAAGTTTAATTGGAAAACTTGTAATGCTCTGAAAGATATTAAATGAAGAATTCAGACTCCAATAATGTGTGTGTGTGGAAGAGTACTAGAATAAAATGACAATTGGAAATACTACAAAAAATCACACACTTTCTATGCTTCATCTGATTGGTACAGAAAGAGATAGAAAACAAATTTGTGAAAATGTAAAAAAAAATGGTATTTGACTGTTTTTAACCCTTTCCTCCATAAATACCCATGTGCGACCAGTGTAGATCCAGATCAGCCGGCACATCAGTGTCTTCTGATCAGGATCTGCACTGGTCGCATTTTGGTCAGAAATAACCTAATGAATAAAAAAGCAAACAGGTTAGATCCTGATCAGACATCATTGCATCTATAGAATGCATTTTTGCTATGAGTAATGTAAACAAAATTGTTACTTTTGCATATGTTCTTGACCATTACATCTATAGGGTGTGTTTTTTGTATGAGTTTCATGTATGTGAGATTAATGAAGACAAAATTGTTATTTTACATATGCTCTTGAGTATTGCATCTCTCGTACACATTTTTGTACGAGTAATGTGTAAGTAATGTTGACAAAATTGTTATTTTTGCATATCGAGGGGTCAGTGCAAGACATTTGTAACTACATTGCAATAAAGAAGGAGTTACAATAGTCTTGCACTGAACCCTCGATATGTTCTTGAGCATTGCATACCTAGGACACATTATTTGTTTAAGTTCTACCGATTTCAGTTGACAAATATTTTATTTTCCATATTTTTACTAATGGTTATTTTTACATACAATCTATTAAAAGCCAGAAGGGGTCATCGGCAACAGAAAAAAAGGCTGAAGACCGCTTTCGGCTTTCAGTAGACGGATTATGTTTTTGAGCATTGAATTGGACACATATTTTGTAGTTATGTGTCAGCATTGTTGACAAAATTATGCCTCTAAGGCCTCGGATGCAGTACAATATGAATCATTATTACACCTCACGTGATTAGTTTACTATATAGCGTAATGTGACGTCAGAGGGAGATAATTTCTACTGTCACATATGCGACAGTATACTGTCACCCTCGCGTGGATCTAAAAATAAATATCTTGGAAATCCGATTACAAATTAACTTCTACGCATGCGTAATTGACCAAGGGAGATAAGCAATTAATTTTGTCATAGTCAAGATCTTTTAAAAAAAAACAAATGTTCGGATGTTCGGTGTAATAAAATAAATATCACATCCCATTGGGGGAGACAGTACGAAATGTTAACCCTTGAGAAGGTAATGTCAACCTCGGCTAACGCCTCGGTTGACATTACTATCATAACTTTTGACTTCATATGTATGCATTTTATTGCATGTGTGACTAGTGTAGATCTCGATTATTTCGCACATTTGTGATGTCTGATCGTCCTTAGGACCTTCACTGTTTTCATTTTGGTTAGAAATAATACATTTATTAGAATGCGAACAGTGTAGATCCTGATCAGAAGGTACAACTGTGCCCGCTGATCAATTTCTACACCGTTTAATTTTCAATAAAGGTGTATAGATCTATCAAGTAAAGGGTTAATACCAGTATAGCTTTAATTAGATATGAACAAATTAGATATCAAACTGTTTGTTTAATGATTAATTAAGTTATTTCTGACCAGAAAGCAAACAGTGTAGTTCCTGATTACATGGCATGTATGTTCTGCCTGACCAGGATCTGCAATAAAATGTTGCATATAGATAGAGGAAAGGGTTAATTCAAACATGGTTTATTTTGATTTTACAAAGGTATATTTACGAATGAATAGCATAGGATTATTGACTTGTTATTCAAATGTGACTGATTTTACAGTTGTTCAAGGTAAGTTCGATTTATATGCCCCCGAAGGGAGGCATATAGTAATCGGACCGTCTGTCCGTCCGAAATAATCTTGTCCTCGCTTCTTCTCCAAAACCGCTGTAGGGATTTCTTTGCAACTTCACAGGAGTGTTTGTCACCAAGACTAGTTGTGCATATCGTCAGGAATTTCTGCTCGGATTATATTTGGCTGAGTTATGGCCCTTTTTAGCAAAATCTTGTCCTCGCTTCTTCTCTAAATCCGCTTGAGGGATTTCATTGAAACTTCACAGGAGTGTTTGTCACCAAGCCTAGTTGTGCATATCCTAAGGGTTTTCTGATCGAATTATTTTTGCTTCTTCTCCAAAACCGCTTTAGGGATTTCTTTGAAACTTCACAGGAGTGTTTGTCACCAAGACTAGTTGTGCATATCGTCAGGAATTTCTGCTCGGATTATATTTGGGTGAGTTAAGGCCCTTTTTAACAAAATCTTGTCCTCGCTTCTTCTCCAAATCCGCTTGAGGGATTTCATTGAAACTTCACAGGAGTGTTTGTCATTGATATTGATGATTTCTACATAAATTATTAAAATCATGTTGTTAAATTGACCAGGGGCCTCGCCCTGGGGATTTTAATTTTTATTTCTTTTAAATTCAGTTTTTAACCTTTGATTTTCTACAGTTATTAACCAGATTTTGACACAACCTTTATACCATCTTAAAATTCAATCTTTCCTGAACAATTCAATCACTGGTTGTTCAGTGATAAAATTTGAAACAAAAATTTTAGTAGCAGGGACAAAATTTCAAGTGTCAAAATCCAATATTTCTACCTGTCTTCAGCTATATTTAGGTATGATGTTTACCAGTTTATTGGTACAGTTGCTGGACAATGACCTGATGAACTTTGCTGCTTAGATCTGTGTTATGCAATATTAAGAACTTTGCTCTGGAAGATTTTATAGGGTAAATTTTGTCATTTTATGGATAGTGACAAGTAAACTTTCTTACTTAATAAAACTTTGAAAATCAGGCTTTTCTGAGTATGTTATTCACTGTTTGTAAGTAAAACAACAACAAGAACAACAACAACAAATTTGTAGCACATTCTCAAAATGTTAAGACTAAATTTAAGAGAGATGTATACAGTGTATGTACACAAACTGGCAAGTTAAGGACACACTTTTTTTAGCTCATCTGAGCCGTAGGCTCAGCGTGAGTTATTAGGATCGATCAATGTCCGTTGTCCGTCCGCACTTAGTAAGTTAACACTCTAGCGGTCACATTTTTGCCTCGATTGTTTTGAAACTTGGTCAGGATGTTTGTCCCAATGATTTCTCAGATGAGTTTGAATATTGGTTATCTTGGTCCAAAAACTAGGTCACTGTTAATCACATTTTACACACGTAATAAAATGAAAATTGCGGTAAGAATTGGTTCAATACCATGTGTATGACGTATAATAACGCACAAAGGGACATAGAATTGACAAGAAACACTGTTTTGTGTTCTATTCATGACCTTCAAATTATTTACAAACATTCTGGTAGACACGCTATGCTGTCACGTTGGCTTCTCTTTCTATTTCAAGTTTACAAAAAGTGAATAAGGAAGCCGATGATATTGTTATAAGAACTCATCCTCTTTATAAAGTTGCTAGCCTTACTCAGTGTTACACTTGGCACGTTCTCAAACCACACATTGACTTGGAATCTGATCAACAAAGACATTTCCTGAAAATTTCATTTTCAAATAAAGGTATAGATTTTATTGACCTTCCAAGTATATTTAAAGATGAAACTGTTGAATCGGCTGTACCTAATTATTTCAAGAATACTGAAATACGCATCGTTTGTTATAAATACAACAAAGCAATTAGAAACACAATTTTCAATAACAACAAAATTACCTCGGATTTACAAATTGTTGAATATACACCAATATCATGAGACTGTTCCAATTCAAAATTTTGCTATCAACCTGCCGGTCACATCGTAACAGGGGATCTAAATGTTATCAAAGACTTTAGAATCCGCCATTTAATTTCAAAAGGTAAAAATATAGAATTCCATCGGACATCGACTTTATTACCTGTCGTGCAGAAATTGCAAAGTCTTTAAACTCTTTTTGCAATAGATGGTGTAAACGGGAACATGCTGAGCCTAATGCTCTTTCAAACTGGAAAAAACAAATATGCAAAATAAATGACACTCGTATATCCTTTATAAAAGAAACATAGCTTTATTACCACCTCGACCTCGTTTTAACTTTCGCCATTTGAAAAGGGGTGTTCAAGATTTTCACAACAATTTTGTTTTAACACTTGCTTATAAGGCTTCTAATAATGTAATTAAAGTGTGACGTATACACTATATTAATGTTCAAACTGAAAAGCTTAATAGCACAAATGCTTATACACTGACTTCTTCATCTGAGAGTGATATTGTTACTGCACACACTCTACAAATTATAAAATTTAGAATCAGTGTTAAGCCGAAACAAGACAAAGTACCTACTATGTATTGGTTGCCTAAAATGCACAAAACACCGTACAAAGCAATATTTATTGCAAACTCTAGTTCTTGTACAACAATAAAAAATCCTTGCTCATAACATCTTGTCTTATAGCTAAAACAGAACATGTAATTAGGTATTGCGAAAAAGTTTTTGAAAACACTGGCAAAAATTTATTATGGTCTATAAAAAATTCAAACGACGTTTTGAAGAAGCTTAAATCAAATAATGTTCAGGCGTTCTGTTTGTCTACATATATTATTGCAACTTTATATACTTCTCTCCCTCATAATTTAATAGGAGACAAGCTAACCAGTCTCATTGAAAAAACTTTTGTTAGAGAAAATAAAACATTTATCGCTTGTAATGAACATAGAGCATTTTTTACAGATGGTTCTAAAGATAATTATACTTCATGGATCTTTCAAGACCTTTACCAGGCGCTCACATTTTTATTGGATAGTATTTATTTGAGATTGGTACCTCTATTTATAAACAAGTAATAGGCTTTTAATGGGTACTACTTGTGCACCCCTTGTTGCTGATCTGTTTTTATACTGTTATGAAAGAGAACTTATGTTATCTCTTTCTATCGAACATAAAGATGATATTATTACAGCTTTTAAAAACACCTCGAGGTACCTTGATGAATTATTAAATATAGATAATAACCACTTTCCATCACTGGCTAATAAGATTTATCCTAAAGAACTACAGCTGAATAAAGCGAACTTTCTTGATCTAAATCTGTCCATTTAAAATGTATGACAAAAGAGATGATTTTAATTTTAATATCGTAAATTTTCCCTTTTTAGACGGAGATGTTCCTCGTTCAACATCTTACGGGGTTTATATATCACAGGTTGTTCACTTTTCAAGAGCTTGCAACGATGTGAATGATTTCAATGAACGTAATCTTTGCATCACAGAAAAACTTTTAAAACAAGGTTATCGGTATCACAAATTAAGGAAAACCTTTTGCAAGTTTTATCGCGGATATCAGATCTAATTCATTAATACAGGTGCAGTTTATAATCAATATGATACGAGAACCTGTTGGGGCAAGTGTGAGGTTGGTGCACCCTAGAACCTGGTTTAAACCCCCAGTGGCAATTTGTTTTGCCACTGACCGTTCCAAGGCCGTATCCCCAAATGTTCTCTTTTCGTTAGTTGTTTGTGGCGTCCTATTTAAATTGACATACTTATAAGAAACATGCTCTCTCTCTCTCTCTCTCTCTCTCTCTCTCTCTCTCTCTCTCTCTCTCTCTCTCTCTCTCTCTCTCGTCCTCTCTTCTTTTTCGCTGCGTGGGGAGGCTGTGTTTTGTGAGTGTGACGATTCCCGATATGCATATATTACCTGTTTTCTTGATCTACTGAATTTGCCGCATCATGTTCGCCTTATAAAATTTCTAATCCCATCTGTATTCGTTAAAAGGATTACTCACTTGAACGTGAGCAAATAAATTATTTCCAAATCTCAAAATACATCAAAAAAGTGAATATGCATATCAGGAATTGCGACATCCAGCAGAGACAGACTCCCCACACAGCCAAAAAGAAGAGAGGAAAAGAGAGCATGGTATTACAATAATCAGTTTCAAAATGGACGCCACAAACAATTAACGAAAGTGAGGACCCGAGAGGTTGCCGCCTTGAAACGGTCAGCAGCAAAACAATTTGCCACTATGGGGTCTAAACCAGATTCTAGGGTGCACCAGCCTCACACTTGCCAAAACAAAACAAAAACAGAACCTAGGTTCAGTCATTGTATACAGAGGTTTTATCCATTCAATTTTCAGTCTGCTTTTTGTAAGTGATATTAGGTAACAACCTTCTATATGGGGTTAGACGTCAGTGGCCTGGTAATGTGCGAACCGTTAGGATGAGTTGCTGACATCGTTACGTCTGCTTTGTTAACGATAATGAAAACAGTAAAATCATCTGAATTGAACATCATCTAAACTACAGCTAAAACCTGAAACTAGTAAATTGGTTTAAAATATTTCTTAAATGATATGATGATGCTGAAGCTTCCGTTTAAGAATATAAAAAAGCCAAACAAATGTAACCAGAAATGCAAGAAATCAGTTATTATGCCCATTTCAAAGAAGCGAGGTCGGACCGTAAACCACATCTTGACCGATCAATAGCTAGACATCGTATTGACATACAGTCTACATATAAGCTGTGGCGGTTGGTCATGAGTAGATGGCCCCTATTGCTTTGGAGGTCAGAAGGTCAAAGGTCAAGGTCATATTGACGAACAACACAAAAGCCTTGTTCGACCAATAACTAGATAAAAATGTCACCAATGATTATAAAATTTTGTAGGGAGGTTGGTCATCACCAGTAGATGACTCCTACTGATTTTCAGTTTCGTAGGTCAAAGGTCAAGGTCACAGTGACCAACAATACTAAATCCTTGTCCGATCAATAACTAGATAATACTTTCACCTTTGATCCACAAACTGGGTAAGGAGGTTTGTCATCACCTGTTGATGATCCATGTTGATTTTCAGTTCAGTAGATCAAAGGTCAATGTCACAGCCACCTTTCACACAAAAGTTCACTTACAAATAACTACATAAGGATTGAGCCTTTACTCCTCCGACTCGGTATGGACATTTGTCATCACACGTACATAAATCCTATTCATTTTCAAGTCAGTATATCAAAGGTCAATGTCACAGCGACCTTTACTACAAAAATTTGTCTCGCCAATAACTAGAGAATGATTTGGGTGATCAATTGCAGGAGTTTACTTTCCTTTTGACGTTTTTGAGACATACATTTTTTTCAATCATCTCTTGTTTATATCGTTATTCGTTGACTCACAGGAATATTATATCATCCTCAATTCCCTCGGAAGACAAAAACAACAATTTGGAGGGGGGTGGGGGGGGGGGGGAAACGTCACGAAACGCGTACACAAATAAATCAACACTTTAATATCCAAATGACATGAGATACATGCACTTTTTTCCTTCCAAATACTAAGCAAAACATATACACAATTACAATACAGTCAAGTATGTATTATTTGAAACGAAAATAATTTTATTTACTCACTTGAACGTGAAACAATTAATTACTTCCTAATCTCACAGTAAACAGAATCGCATACTATAAATTTGGCACCGGGGCTGTGTATCATATGCGTAACACAACAACTTTTTTACACCTGGTGCTGTGTTTCAAACACATAACACTTACTACTCATTAGGCACCGATAGCCACACTATAACGACACCGGGGATCGTATATAAAACACATAAATCATACTACTCATTTAGCACCGGTGACCACACATCAACAGCCGTGGGACATGTATTAAAAACATAAAACACAATTGCCATCGGGATCCACATTTCAAAAACAAACACCAAGAACACCACTGTTGTCACACAAGAACGGCACAGTAGACTATATATAAACTCCTCTACCATTGACACTTCAGGCCACACAAAAACGAACGCTTAGTTATCACATACAGCACAATTGTTAACAAAGAATCACACAGCAGCGGCATCGGGGCCCGCTTAGCTACCGCATACAAGACAATTTGCTAACAAGGAACCACACAGTAACGGCATCGGGGCCCGCTTAGCTACCAGATGCATGACAATTTTGCTAACAACGAACCACACAGCAAAGGCACCTGAGACAAATAAGTTCCACATACAAAACAATTGTTAGCCTGGAACAACCTTACTATGAGCGTCGCTTAGCTATCACCTACAACACATTTTTAGAAAGGAACTACACAACAACGGCAGCGGGGACCGCTAAAATACCACATACCACACAATTTATACCAAGGAACTACGCAACAACAGAACAACCCCATTTTTATCTGGAGACCATACGCCGCTGAGTATGGAATGGTATTTATCTGAAAATACCGCATTGAAGGTTCCATGTCCACCGCCATATGCACACCATCGTTTGGAATGGTCAAAATTGTGTGGTGTTTATTAGTGTAAATATTGAGTTGCGCTTAACCCGGGGCTAGGCGCCGTGGGCAGTAATATGAATTTCAATTACAGTCTATGAACAGGGTCAATCAAACCGAGCCTACAATACTTTCAGTTTTTGTCGTGTTCGATGGCTTCAAAATTACATTTTAATGTAATTATGTTGTATTACTAAGGGCAAGAATATCATGTTTTATTTCGAGGGCTGAACGGAAAACTGTCGTAACTCACATTTTTTTCAAAAATCATATTTTTGCATTTTTGACATTTTTTACCACTAATACATATGTACAAAAAATCTTAGCACCATATTCTTATATTAAGTCACATAAATATGATAGTTGCAAAAAAGTCGTATCTCAATCCCTATATTTTTAGAAATGGAAAACTGTCGTAACTTGAGTTACATACAGTTTTCCATAATGAGAGTTCATATTACATACAATGATCTTAATGGAAAACTGTCGTATCTTAGATCATGGACTAATTTCATGAACAACTGATGATGTCACCATTGTGATATCATGATATCTGGAACTGTTCAACCTTCACAGTACAGAGTACTGAATACAATATTTTTTCTGAGGGTTGAAGATGAAAAGTTTAGCAAACTTGTCTGAGAGTAACACGTAACCGAGGTTATGACTACAACAATTATGTAAGTTTAATTGCTCCGCATTGTAACTTAGATAACTAAATACACCAGTTTCACTTCTTTTTATGGTATTGGCATTCAAATACATAGTGTGTTAATAAACTAATGACATTTAATTGAGGTAGGGGTAAAACTGAATGTCAAATACTTTTGTCTCCCCGTACATTCAATCAGTGCTGTTATTAGTTACGTCCTTTGAAGGTCGTTGAGCAGGCTACTTATGTACTAGGTTAATAGTAGTAATAAAATTTCTTTTGTTTTAATATTTCTGCCACTTTAAAGATGGGTGGTTTCAATATCCCAGCCAACACAGTTTTGGGTATTGTTCAATCACCCCAAGGATATATTTCCTGCTTTTTAAATTTTGCCTTTGGGATCCCCCTTCAAAATTCCATTCTGTTTAGTTCCGCACATTGTTTTTTTGTTTAGGGCAAGCCCATTCTTTTATCTGGGGACCATACGCCGCTGAACTTGGAATGGTAGTAATCTGAAAATACTGCATTGAAGTTTCCATCACATGCATTCCATCGTTTGGGATGAATCAAAATTGTACTGTTTATTGATGTAAATATTGTGTTGCGCTCAACCCTGGGCTAGGTGGCGTGGGCAGTAATATGCATTTCCATTACTGTCCATGAACAGGCTCAATCAAACCGACTATTTTCATATTTTGTCATGTTCGGTGGTTTTCAAAGTTTCCTTTTCATCTATTTTAATAGCTTTTGTGAGGAGGATAGACTGAAACCAGTCTAAAATGCAACAACATCTTTTACCTAACTGTTTCAAGCTATAGCATCAACCAAATCAAACAAAATTGACAAAAATTATTAAAAAATCTTTGTTTAAATAAGAATACAGTGGTTCACGTCCAAATGAAACATATCCGCAACAGGCGTTTTGTGCCTTTTGTTTTTACCCTTTCCTTGATCAATATTATGGGTTTCAAAGGAATGTTGGAAGTTTAATGGTAACTTTATAAGAAATGAGAAAATGAGATATTGTGTTATGTGCTAAGTTTGAAGATGATACTCCAATTTCACACTGAGATATTTTGGGGGTTATCAAGGCTGTTTCCTCTTTCCTAAAAGTGTATTTTCTCCAAAATCATAATATTTCCCAATTCTTTTTTTCTTTTTTTTTCTTCTTCTGATTAAATTAATTTTCTGAAGACATATTTTTGTGGATTCAACCAACAGAAGATCATTGCCTTGAACCGTTGCTTTTTTACCACTGTACATAAATACGGGCAAGAGCTGAAGTTTTTGTAAAAGCAAAGTAACCAAAATTTGAAAAGATACCTTACTATCCCAGTTTTGAAAATTGCACATATTTTCCCAATTGAAAAGACACATGCAAAATAACTTAAAGGTGTTTTTCTTAAAGTACACTATATGGACAGAAATTGGGATGAGAGTTTGCAGTGCAAACTTTTCCCATTTATTGCTTCATTAAGTGTTCTTTAAGTCATTAACACATGCCCAATTATGTCATTCCAGATAGCTTAAAACCTACCATAGAACCTACTTATTTATATCTGTCTGAGGTTAATTTCATTTTGAGTAGATGTATTTTTTTCATTTATCTATATTGCGACAAGAAATTTTGGCTCTGTGGCACAGACCAACATTTTTGTATCAGTTGGTTTAGTCATTTTGTATCTCTGAGGTTTTTATAAAATTATCTTCGAATATAATTATGTTTATGATCTTTATTAAATAATATATAAAGTTTACAATTAAATTGCTTTTGTGATTTGACCATGATCCCAAACTTTTAGTACATTGGGCTCATCTGTCAATCAACACAGTTGTTACCGAATATTAACACAAAAGGAAAAGGAAATTGAATTTTGCCATAATTAATCAGACTTCTCTGTTAGATTACTCCATGGATATGCCTTTCATCACATGAGCAAAAAGTGAAGATCTGGATCCACACCATTTGCTTCTTGGTCAGAAATAACCTAATGATTATAAAAGTGAACATTTTAGATCCAAATAAGGCAGCACAGATGTGCCGGCTGATATGGAGCTCTACACTGTTAGCCCATCACACCCAGCAATGAAAGGTACAACCATGGAGGAAAGGGTTTAGGGCTCCCTGCTTTCAGCTAAACACCCATTGATTTTGCCAAAAAAGGGGTTAGTTTTCCGTTGCAATACAAATTCTGTCGCAATCATCGTATCAATAATAAAATCCATTAAATACTGGAAAAAAAGCAATTTTTGCGAATAAAATTAAAAACAAAATGTACAAAAATAGCAGTAAATTGTCTTTCAGTGAAACCATACTCATCAAAATTTTGCCTTATAGGTCATATTTATATCTGCTGTTTGAAAAGAAAAAAATAGTTTGTTATTCTAGTCAAAATTAATTTCTGATATGAAACTTATCTGAATTTCTTTCTCCTTCGAAAATATTCATTAATGGTTGAAAGTAAAAGACATTTTGCATTAGTTTCCAAAAATTTACTAAGACTTTCACAAACTTCATGTTAATCTATGGAAGTCAATATCCAAAACAAGTATACAGTTGAATTTTTAAATACCTACAGTTGAATCTGCCTTAGAAGACACCTGTATTCAGCAGCCATCTGTCATAAACTGACATCTTGTTATAATTTTACCCGTCTTAAACAGCCACCCGAGTTCAACAGTCACTTTTCGTCACTCCCTTGCAAGTTTGATTGTATATAAAAAGAATACTATCAAATGTTAAACATTTGATAATACAAGAATTTTGCAAATAATAAATCCAGTATACTGCTTATAAATCAACAGTCTGCATTGAAGTTAATTTCCCTTAGTCGAAAACTGATCAACATGCATCAAAATATACATTTTATGACCTATTAGGCATTAAAGGAAGTGAATAAAATACAATGCATACCAAAAAAGGTCCAAAGAAGGTATTAATATCACTTGTAATGTCAAAAGATGATAAGCTGTTTTGAGTTACGACAGTTTTCCATTAATTTTAGTATCAGTATTTTAAACATTTCAGATGTAAAACTGTCGTAAGTCAAAAATTGTTTAATATTATCTCAAATATTTTTTTTTCAAAACATTAGATTTTATTATAGTAAAATATTGATATTTTAAGCCTATTTGTTTAATAAAAACTTGAGAAAAATATTCAAGTAACAAAATATACAGTTTTTTGCTTCTCCTGTAAACTTTTGAAAAAGTGAGTTACGACAGTTTTCCGTTCAGCCCTCGATTTAACAACTTCAACAATAATATTTACTAGTCTGTACTCAAAGAAAGAAATAGAAATAAACACAGAAGTTTCCTATAAAAAGGGAAATCATTTTGGAGATTTAGATTTTTGATACCGCCGCAAAAAGTCAATGGCGTTGCATGTCGCTACATGTCATATTCTATTGTTGTGATGTAAGCAAAATAAAATAAAATAAATATAAATAAAAATAAATATTCGGTTGCTTCTTATTGTATTGCTAAATTACATGTAATCATCAATCAGTTCACCTAAATAAATATTTATCTTACAGACACATATAGAATACTAAACGAATATACATTCATTGAAAGTTAATTAAAATAAGACGTCACAAACAATTAACGAAAAATATAACTTTTGGGGATACCGCCTTGGAACGGTCAGTGGCAAAACAAATGGCCACTGGGAGTTTAAACCAGGTTCTAGGGTGCACCAATCTCACACTTGCCCCAAAAGGTCCTCAGATAAAAAACAAGCACAAGTTGTCTAAGTGAAATAACTCCCACCCACCAATCTGCTAAACAATGTTGCATGCAAAAGCACACAAACATATAAAACATAAGAAGTTAATAGCATTGAAAAGCCAAAGGGGCGGTTACTCAATGACCTTACCGAGACCAGAGCACATGGAGTCAAATCTGGAAGAACACGTCGACAGTGATAAAAGAAACAATTCGAGCTACTAGGTTCTTTTAAAAAGAGATTTCCCTATAAACCTTCATAAACTCTTAAACCCCTGCCAACGTCGTGCAACAAAAGAGGTAAATATAATGATCAACTGTAGATGGGTTAATAACCAAGCCTGCAGGCGCTGCAGAATACCATGTTGGTAACATTTCTTTTTGAATTTACAGAATCTGATGGTTTTTACGAATAACCGGGAGAAATTAAAATTGCCTTTTTTCTTAAGTTTATAAATTAAATCTCCATAACAAAACTGGCTGTGAAATACCTTGTTGCAAAAGTCATTTTCAACTGAACCTGTATTTATGAATTAGATCTGGGTATCGGCGAAAAACTTGCAAACGGTTTTACTTAATTTGAGATATCGATAACCTTGTTTTAAGTTTTTCTGTTATGCAAAATTACGTTAATTGAAATCCTTAACATTATTGCAAGCTCTAGAAAAGCAAACAAGCTGTTAGATATAAATCCCACTAAGATAGTTCACGAGGAACGTCGCCGTCTAATAACAGAAAATTTACTATATGAAAATTAAAATCATTTCTCATATCATATATTTTAGTAGTGATGAATCCATTTTAGATAGAAAGATTAAGATTAAGAAAGTTTGCTTGCTGATCTGAAGTGTTTGCTTTATTAGGTTGTAGTTCATTAGGATAAATTTTGTTAACCAGAGATGGAAAATGGTTATTATCTTTATTCAAAAATTCATCAGGGTATCTCGAGGTGTTGTTAAAGAATCTAATAATGTCATCCTGATGTTCGGTAGAAAGAGACATAAAATCTCTTTCATAACAGTTTAAAAACAGATTAGGAACAAGGGGTTCACAATTAGTACCCATTGGAATGCCTATTACTTCTTTAAAAAATACAGGTACCAAATCTCAAATAAATACTATCCAATAAACATGTGAGGGCCTAGATAAGATCTTGACAGGTCCATCGATTATATTTATCATAAGAACCATCTTGAACAAATGCCCTATGTTCATTACAAGCAATACATTCTTAATTTTCTCTATCAAAAGTGTTTTTTAATTAGACTGGTAACCTTGTCTCCTATTAAATTAAGCACATGATTATAAAAGAATCTAAATTTAATTAGTCGTATATTAACCTGTTGATATTATTATTATTATTATTATTATTATTGTTGTTGTTGTTGTTGTTGTTGTTATTATTATTATTATTTTGTCACGAAACAAGCTTAGCTTGCCTTAAATGCATTAAGAGATTTGAAAGCGAGAGTTCGACCTCAGTCATCATACACGTGTTTAATATATTTTCCGTGGTCGACGAATGTTGAGTGAAAACTATAAACTGTTAAATGGTCCGTTTTGATTTGTATGAGATCCGACACTCTGATTAGGTAATTTCAAGAAAATGTCAGAAAAACAGTTAAATAATGTGACATTTATTTCTTACATACAATTGAATCATTCTTTAGCAGGTTGGTTGCATTGTGATTAAAATAAACATAAACTACCATAGGCCAGTCAGCGTAGCATAGCACCTTGAACTAATTGCAAAAGTTTCACTAAGTGTCATCTGCGAAACATCAGACATAGATATACATCCAACAAAAAGTTGCACTCCGGTGGGTAGGGGGAAATTGTTTTAATTGACCATTTAAATTTCGGCTTTAATGATTCAACAATTATGGCTGAAATGGTACGCCATACTCGAACACATAAATTTTGCACGCGCTATTTTTGAACTTCCGGAAACATGTAAACAAACAAGGTCGAGTGTTTATTTCAAGAATTGTTATCTGGAATGATGACTTTTGTCATGTAAGTTGATTATTTATTTATTTATTATTTTATATATTTTTATTGTTTAATGCATTAATTTGAATGCTTGACTTAAAAATGTCTGTAAATGATCGATTTCATCGTATAACGGAAACGAGTGAATTTATTTATTTTGTTATATATTTCATTATTAAACTCAAAAAAGTAAACAAAGAACAGCTAAATATTGTAAATATTGAAATAATCCCCAATATGGCCATTTTCCGTAGATTTGGTGTTGACCTTCACAAGAAGGCTTTCGCAGATTTTTAAAACTACGGAAGCCGATACGCAGCTAAGCTATAACTATAATTCTTTGAGGTGCACTTGTTTTATTCGTGTTTTACAGTCAATATCGGAAAATATGGAGTAACTAAATTTATTTTAAGTGAAAGTATAGTGTATAAACAGTTGTAACATTAATATTTTAACAAGGAACACAAAGAAACAGTAAAAAATATGTTTGACATAAAATATTTTAAAAAATGTTTTTATAAAAACAGCCTTTTCATACTGTAAACATATTTTACGCTATTTTTATTTAATGTACCACATATTAATTAATTTTTTTCATCATTACAGAGTCCCATATCATCATCACTCGACTATGAATGCAAGTTGTGTGTGGTATTCACCAGTAGCACTGGCCAACCCAATGTAATAGGGTGTAGATGTATATTTATGACTAAATAATATCTTTTGAAATACAGATATTTATAACAACAGAAAAATGTCATTTAATAAGGTGGAAAAAACGTTGGGTTTGTTTCATTAAGTGAAGGTTCAGTTTATAATCACTATTGCATCCAATTATTGCACAGTCAGTGTTTTATCGAGATTTTATTTATAAACTAAAAAAATAAATGCACGACGGTGGCAGGGGTTAAAGAGTTTATGAAGGTTTATGAAATCTTTAAAAGAATCTAGATGCTCAATTTTTGTTTCTTTTAATCGTGGCATCTTGTTCTTGCTGATTTGACTCCAGACTCTGGTCTCAGTAAGAAAATTGACTACCTGACCTTTTGCATTACAATGCTATTAGCTATTTATGTTTTATATGTTTGTGTGCTTTTGCATGCAACAATGTCGAGTTGAGGTTGAGTTGGAGTTATTAAACCAAAACAACTTTTACGTGTTTGTTTATGTGAGAACCTGTTGGGACAAGTGTGAGGTTGGTGAACCGTAGAACCTGGTATATACCCCCAGTGACAAATTGTTTTATCACTGACCTTTCCTAGGCGGTAACCTCAATAGATCTCTTTTTCGTTAATTGTTTGTGATGTCTTATTTGAAACCGATCTTCTTATAAACACATGCTGTCTTTTCCTCTCTTAGTTTTGGCTGCGTGTGGAGGCTGTGTTTTCTGTTTATTCCAATTCCTGACATGCACATTCATATTTTTAAATACAAGTTTTAGAAAATCGATATAAGTTTGAAAACGTAAATTGAACAAGCAGGGTGTGTTTTGCATTATCAGGACAATGGCTTTCATTCATTCTTTTGTTTCTGTTAATGTGAACATAAACTTCTAAATGGTGGTTAGAGTAAATGCTTTTCATTTTAAATAAATGCTTTTACGTTTGTATTTATTTGACTTGGATTTTGTAATTAAAATCTCACTTTCACTTTTATTTTATGCAAATCATGAAGCCAGTTTTATTCTTTATGTATAGGCAGTGACACACCGTGGAAAAGGTTATTGCAACGTCAACAGAATCAGCAAGGATAGAATCTTGTGTATCCACGATGTAACACAGACCATATTTGTAACTCTCCACCCATAAACCACTGTGACAACAATAACAATATTACAATGACAATTGCGTCACATGTTCAATTGTCACATTTGATTTTCGTAATACTTGACTATAGTTTTTATGGCAAGCATGCTAAACTTAAAAGTCTGAAGAGAGGTGCAGACATTTGTTCTGTCAGACCCAGCAAACTTCAAGACAGTATATAAACCAGAAATGTACAAAACAGAATATTTAATGGTATTATGAAGTGCTTAGACAGCCACTTGAGCAAGAGATTACATGTGTCGTTGGAGAAGACTCGGCACAGAATAGTGTACGTGCGATCCGATATAAGGCACAAAAGACCATCACCGTGAAAGATCTAGAACATCAAAACATGCAGTCTGTTGTTTTTTTCTGAAATGAATGTGATCTGTTACTTCTTTGGCATGCCATTACTGGTTATAATTTAACTTCTCACATATTTAGAATAGGAAAGTCATCTGCAATGAAGGAGTTGATTGTTAATATAGACGCAATAAGCTGAGAAACAGTTCATGGCGAGTCAATCAGACAAAGTTGTAGGACAACTAGGTGAAAAGACTATCCTCATGTTATTGGACGGAGATCTCCATGTATAGCGCTAGATACGCCAAGATCAAAAATTTACAGTGAAGGTGATGAAAGGGAAGTTTTTGTGCAAGTTCATACATTATCTCCAACATTAGACAAGTGTTAATTATAAACACGTCTATATTCAGAGCCAGATCTGGGTTGGAAATACAATGCTTGGTTTTGCCTCTACCTTGATTAAATTTCATTGGTGTAGGAAAGCACAAGGTCACTTCAATGACGATTAAATGTATATAAAAAAGTAAAAATAATTTATCTAAATAATCATATTTTATGTTTATAATTGTTTATTCAATCCAATTCTTTGTAGAGTAATTTAAATGATATTATTAGTGTAGTTAGAACATTGATTAAGTGTATTTTGTTAGGATGTCAACTACATTTAAATTCATGAGAATAATGCCTACTATGCATGTACAGTTTTCGATTTCTTAATTATATTGATATAAAATGATTATTTAATAAACTTCTGTGTATCATATTTATGCATTTTTACTTTGTAGTTAAAAAATTGAAAAAGAATAAAACAAATTTACATTTTATCAAAATATTAATTTTTACTTAAGCGAAATAACGAAAAGACGCCACGCGAAAAGACGAAATAACGAAAAAACGCCAATCGAAAATACGAAATAACGAAAAAACGCCACGCGAAACAACGAAAAAACGCCAGGCGAAATAACGAAATAACGCCGAACGAAAAGACGCCGAGCGAAATAATGAAAAGACGCCAAGCGAAATAACAAAAAAACGCCAGGCGGAACTAGAAAGAACGCTATTTCTAGAAATAATGATCATAATAATGCAAGTCATCGACTTTGAATAGACCTTTTGTTTGTTTTACTGCTCAGCTACCCCCTTTGTACTGTCATTAACCTACCTTCTAATTAAAAAGATATAAAAACCTTGAGTTTTAATTGATAAAGATAAGTACAGTTGCATCATTAATGTGTTGAAACAAGTTATTTAAACATACAAAAGATGATTTGTAGTATAATAGTCACTTAATTTAGAAACTGAAAAATATTTCTAAACCAGCATTTTAGCCAAAGAATTTTTTTCTATGTGTAAATGATCTCTTGGAACCATTTTCATTGAAATCAAGCAATACTGGGCAGTGAAGACATCTCAGGCAAATGTCATGTAAAAAATTCACATTAAACAATTAATAATTAATAAAAACATTAATGAACATTTGATTTATTTAAGTCGAACAAGTATGAAATTTGTGAAGTTACAATACTTTTTGCGCCAAGAACTATGAAAATGTTGGAAAATGTTTGGTGCAATAAGTATGGTAACTGCACTTACAGCAGTTTTTGCACCAAATAAAAAAGCTTTGCAGTTACAGCTTTCTAATTTTTGAAGAAAAAAAGGCATTTCTGAGTTGAATTAGGCTAAAAAAAATTTACAGGTGATGGAAATGTATATTTTTGACCCAAAAATGTAAAAAAGTCAATTTCCAAAAAAATGTCAGTTACATGACTTTTTGCACCAACATGATGATATGTTCTGTTTTTGCAAGATTGCAAACCAAAATGAAACTATGGCAAGTTTTGAACATTTACTAGTCCAATAACAGCATTCTCTAGTATTCTATGACGAAAGTTTTAATAAAACTTTGATCAATGCTTTAATTTTATCCCAAAATGGATTTGTTCAAAATTTGCAGCTTTTATCGGGGAGTCAGTTCAAATGCGTTTTTTTTTTCAAATTTCCCATCAGTTTTCAAATTGCAACTTTTTGACCTTTAAAGTAGACATGTGCTTCTAACAAAAAAAAAACATACAAATCAATTCTTTTGCATTTTCCATACAATTTGATGCTGTTTTGATAATTTTTACTTAAGTGGGTGGGGTAAAATAACCTCTAAATATGTTCTGATTTCGCAAGATTGTTAACCAAAATGAAACTATGACAAGTTTTGACCACTTACTAGTTCAATAACGACATCCTTCAGCATTCTATGACAATTGTTTTCTTAAAACTATGACCAATGCTTTAACTTTTATCCAAAATCGGTATATTGAAATTTTAAAGATTTTTATCGGTCAGTCAGTTCAAATGCGTTTTTTTTAATTTCCCATTAGTTGTCAAATTGCAACCTTTTACCCTTTAAGGTAGACATGTTCTTCTAACAAAAAACATGCAAATCTTTTCTTTTGCATTTTCGTCACAATTTGATGCTATTTTGATAATTTTTACTTAAGTGGGTGGGGTAAAATAACCTCTAAATATGTTCTGATTTCGCAAGATTGCAAACAAAAATGAAACTATGGCAAGATTTGAACATTAACTAGTTCAATAACGACATTCTCCAGCATTCTGCGGCAGTAGTTTCATTAATCCTTTAATTTTATCCAAAAATGGATATGTTCAGAATTTGCAGATTTTTTTCGGTCAGTCTGTTCAAATGCGTTTTTTTCAAATTTCATATCATTTTTCAAATTGCAACTTTTTGTCCTATAAAGTAGACATGTTCTTCTAACAAAAAACATACAAATCAATTCTTTTGCAATTTCTTCACACTTTGATGCTATTTTGGGGTACGCTGACTAGACTATCACGAGTGTGAATGTTTTTATATGATAATAGAAGTACTTCCAACGAATGTCCATATCTCTTTCAAGATATTTAACACTTAATAAAAATGTTTACATAAACAAGCATATCAGTTTTATCGTTGCATTAATTGTTTTGCATAAAAATGCTTCCAAATAATATGCTAAGTTTACAGAATATGTTGAGTCGAAATATAGCCATTTACTTTAACATCGCCTTAACTTTAACTGATATGTTATGAAAGAGGTAATGTATTTCTTTTATGGTTTACAGCCCTTGTTCTGACCAGTTTCAAGTCAAATATCCATATGATGTGAATTGGAAACAAGCATTATTCACTTAGTGGTCCTTTTTTTACACAAACTATTTTGAAATTATATTTCCTTCCCATTGTTTATAATGGCAAAATAATTTTAAAATTCTGCTGTATTTTTAATCAAATCTGTTTATCGCCGATTGAAAAAATGCAAACAAGTTTTTCTTAAAGCAATACCCCGGTCGTTATTTCTATGCCGTTTACAAAATGAAACTAGCAAAATCTCTCAAACGGCACAATGTCCATTTTTCAAACTGTACACATTAGTGCTATTAGTGTATGATAATTTATCATTCGTTAGATAAGTAAGAAGAGTAAAGAAATAATAAAATAGTTAGACCTATAAAACGATATAATCTTGTTTTTGCAATATATCATAAAAACAATGCAACACACACAAAAAAAAAACAATTCAAATCCCAACACGAATAAAATCATTCTGAAAACAAAATCTAAGGTCGTTGAAAAGAATTTCAATTATGAAGAGAGAAATCATCGGCATTTTTATTTTTTGTCATCCATTTTTGCAACCAGGAAATAGGTCAAACGTTCGTTTACAAATAACTCAACTTGTATACATTTTCTAGACCTTAGATAGTGTTGCCATTAACTCATAACTCATAAAGACATTTAAATGGATGTTACGTGTTGCTTCATTTCTGTGATAAATTGCCGTGAAAGAGAGTCCAGTGAATGTTTGCGCATCCGGTGAATTGGCAAACTCAGGTACCCTTTCTACGGTCCTACACTAAATGTTTTTTCTTTAATATATAGCTGGGGGTCAAATATTAAAACGTTCTATGTTTTGAACGAATATCTCTAAAAATGAGTGAGCTATCGTGTCTCAAACACCAAAATCGCCATGGCGATTTCGGAATCGCCATGGCGATTTTTCGTCGCCATGAAATCCCCATGGCGATTTTTAGCCATAAATTTGAAATGGCATTATTTCGCCATGGCGATTTTCAATCATTTTTCAGAAATCGTTTATACGCATTGAAAAGTAACGTTAGAATCATTATTGAACTTCTCCCTGTTTCAAATCGCGGTTAAAATCATTTTTAAAAATCGCCATGGCGGTTTTTCGCAATTAAACTATTAATTGTCCTGATGGAGTCTGAGACCCGAGACATTTTTCATTTGATATTGGCAACTTAAAGCGCTCCGAACTCAATGAAATAAAATAGCATTTGGGGAAAGTTTTACACAAACATATATTTATTTAATAATTAAAATTGATTTTAAAACTAAATTAACTAAAAAATTAGAAATAAAGAGAAAAACGTGAAAACATTATGAAACACTATTTGAATATGTTCTAAACGGTATAAAAATATAAGAAATAACTTTTTGGAGAAAAACAATAGCAGTATATTGGCACAGTATAAACATGGCACAAATCGGTTAACCGAATGATTCAGAAGTGCATTCAATTTGTGGGAAAAGCTCGGTTATTAACAAATTCTATTGAATTCCTGGCAGAAAAATTGGCTGCATGGGTATGAAAGAACATGCATAAAAGGGAACTGGAGTTTTATTGGCGGACGTCAAACTTTATATCATGTGTTATAAATGTAACTCCCTTTTTAAGGTTTTCTAACTTTTCTTTTCCTCAAATCTGTCATTTTTGAGCAGATGAAATGAGTATCTATTACTTGTCATTTGATACCGAAGGGGTCGAACATAACGATGTTACAACAAACCTCTCCAATGCATTAATTAAAAATGGTTAGAAAATAAAATTTAAATATTAGACGCTGCACTGTATAACTATCTATATTTCCTTGCAATGATAATAATCAAACGTTGTTATGTATTATGCTGATCTCTGAACAACCAGACCCTATAAAAACGTATTTGAAAGAACCACGGATGACTACTGCATGTTTGTTCTTAATTGTCAATCTCAGACCGGAACTACCCAGTAACAGGTGCGCGTTTCAAAGGGAGGTAACTTAAGACAGAATATTGAGATAACTCTTTATATCGGTAGGACCCCATTGCGCGAAATTTAATTCCAGCAAAATTTCCAAACTTTATTGTGCGTCTTATGAGGATAATTCAACTTTGCGTATATACAACTTCGCGAATTTATGTCTGCGCGAAAATGTCATTCGCGGTTTCCCGGCGAAATTAAATGATACCACAGTAGATGTTAAGGTTTTAAAACTGTAATATTCAATTTTGCTGATGGGATTCTGCTGTTTTCATTTCCAAGTACATCCATTTAGACATCTTAACAATAGTTTTCAAAAACATTTACCTTCCATAACTTGAGAAATTCAGTATTTAAGAAGGGGCCCCTCTGTTTTGAAAAATGGGTTGTAAAATCAAACATACTAGAAGCTAAGATCATCTTCATTTCTTTTAAAGATTGTAAAATGTTGTGATATAACGGCTTATTATTAAAGGGGCATATACCTGAACAGGAAAAACAAGCATTTTGTTTGGAATTTATTTCTAAAACTTTATAAATTTAGTTTTTAAAGTGCTCCCCAGCTCCGGAAATGCACATCTTTGCGAGCAGAAAAAAGCAAGTTTTTATCTGTGATTTTTGTGCGTGTTTAATGCAATAAAATTACTGTGTTATACATAAAAATTATCTGCAGTGTGTATAGAATCAAATAATAAAAAACTAAGCATTTTATTGGCCTACAAAATAGGTACCTAAGGCCCGGACCAAGCGAATAAAACCACAAAAACCAAAGAGCTTGGTTTACGAATGGTCATTATTTATATCCCTTCAATTTTTTGAAAAAAAAAACCAACAGGAAATACGCAAGCAATCAGCTATTCTGGTTAAAATTTAACTTCAAAAAATAATTTTGGGCAACCGTAACCATAGCAACCAAAGCATTCTTTTATATGAAAAAATCACCGTGCAAACACATAAAATTACGTTTATAAGACATGTATTACAAAATACTGTTCAAATATGAAAAACAATAAAATAGCAATATTTTCCTAAATGAAAGAACAGATTCTTCAATCATTTTAGTTGGATCACATCGTTTTTCTGTTGCTTTATAAAAAAAGGTCAGCATTTTTGTAATAATATCATTACAATATTTCAGTTTCAATGGCTACTAAATGAAAATGAAGAATAATAACATTTATTTCAAAATTTTAAAAGTATTGTTTATACCATTTTTCAAAAAAATTATCTCACAATAATTTAAAGAAAAAGAAGAAAACGGGAAACAGGTTCCTCTTCCGAGGATTGAACCGGGTCCGTCAAAATGACGATCCCAGAACGTTACCATTGCGCCGCTGAGGATTGATGGAAAGAACGTCTTTAATTTATAACCTGTATTAATTGCTGAGTGTTGTTCGTCTCCAGTTTCATTTTGATTATTTTTATGAAAATATTTATTTACATTACACCAATTTCATATCCGCATTTTTTATTATTTGATTTAGTTATTTATGACGTCATAATCGCGGAAAACACCTAAAAAGTAGACTCCATTTACGAAAATAGTATCAACCGGAAACGTACGAATCGGCGTTCGGAAAAAGAACGAATAGTGATGGTATAAGTCGATATGGCGGAAATATTACAGTTTTGAAACCTTAAATCAGACGAATTTAAATTCTAAGAACACGTGTAACATCGTGTGTGCTCGGAAAAGTTATTCTCTATGAATGTTTTGTAACATTAATAATATTGAAACAAATAGATATGCCAATAGGTGGAGTACCTGTGCAACTCTAAGTACATTTTTTTTTAACTTCAGAGTTGAGTACGAATATCTCCTGTATCCAAAGACGGACGGTTTTAACAACTGATTGCTGGTGTTCATAATATTTAATATGAAATCGGAAATCATATCTGATTATCTTTTTTTTCATAAGTACATGTTTATAAAAAAACATACTTATCGCTCGCTGATATCACTCTTTATTCTGCATACGGGTTTTATCGCGTGTGCGACCAGTGTAGATCCAGATCAACCGTCTTTGTTAACACTGTTAACATCCATAACCGTGAAGTAAAGGATTAAATATGTGTACCTTTTCTTGTAACGTATTATTATTGCTTATATTTCATTATACAGTATTTATGTCTCGACTGATTAAAACTGTATAAAACAATCGCATATTGCGTGTCACTTGGTTATTTGCTTTTGATATACAAGATGCATTATGCGCGCTGTGTGGACATCATCATCATCCTCATCTTCACCATCAGCATCGTCATCATCATCATCATCATCATCATCATTTTATTTTTTATCAAATTAACGGGTTGCTGATTTTATTTAATACACGGAGATGGATCTAAGTATCAAACCTTCCGACATTTTTCAGTATTACACGTGACAGGAATTAATAATTTAAAAAATCCCGGATTGTTAAATCTCTAACGTTATTTAATAAATTATCATATATATTGATAATGTTGATTGTCATAAACAGCAGCAGTAGCAGCAGCAGCAACTGGATTAATATCATGAAAATCACTGTAGGATTAGAACGAAATCATTTCTTGGCAATGCTAAATTAGGCCTTTTTGAGAGTTTTTGTTGTTGTTGATAAGAATCGTTATCATCAGCAGATGAAGCAACAGCATCAATGGACATAGGATCATGTAAAACGCGGTTTGTTGAGGACGAAATCATTTCTACGGAAAGCTTAATTAAGCGTAATCTAGAGTTGTTGCTGTTGACGAAGCTGCTGCTGTATAGAATGATGATGATGGTGATGCTTGTGATGATAATGACGACGATATAGTCAAACGGAAAAGCATTAAAATTAAACAGCCTAAGGACGAAGCAGTTCTTCGAAAATCTCTATTAGGATCAAACGTATGTTGTTGTTTTTGTTTTTGTTTTTTTATATACATCATTATTTGCCGTTATTGCCATCTATGCTTTATGAGAGTGACACCGGTTTTCAAACGAGGACACTGCTCTTATCAACCGATTTTAAATCAGAACATTATAAAATTTAACATGGAAACTAATTAAAAGAATCGGCCACACGTTCACTGTTTAATAACGCACCACATTACAAAAATAACATCATTTACACGCTTCGGCCGAAGGCAAAATCAATATTTATCATTAAACCCAATGGCATTTAATTTCTAATCGTTTTCCGTTCTTTGACATTTTTATCATGAATGTTGATAATGTTGATCATCATTAACAGCAGCAATAGCAAAACCCGGCAACTGGCCTAATATTATGTAAAACAGGGTTTCATTAGAACGACATAATTTCTCCGCAAAGCAAAATTAAAAGTTTTAACCAGTTGTTGTTGTTGTTGTTGTTGTTGTTGTCATCGTCGTCGTCGTTGTTGTTGTTGTTGATGATAATAGGGTAACATACGGTATGATGAGAACGAAATCATTTCTTCGCAAAGCTAAATTAAGCGTTTCTAAGAGTTGTTGTTGTAGTGGTTTTTGTTGATAATAATCATCATCAGCAGCAGATGTAGCAACAGCAGTAACGAACATACGGTCATGTAAAACACTTAGTTCTGAACGAAATCCTTTTTTTCGAAAAGCTAAAATATGCTAAATCTAGAGCTGTTGTTGTTGTTGTTGTTGTTGCTGACGATGCTGCTGCTGATGATGATGGTGATGCTTGTGATAATAATGATGATGTGGTGGTATTGACGTCCAAAGGGAAGCATTATGTCACTGGCATGTTCTTTTTATTTTATTTGAATTAGTAAAAATGGTAAGATCAGCCTATGAAATTGCATCATTATTTGCGGTTATTGCCATCTGTGATGACTCCAGTTTTTTCAAACGAGCACACAGCTGTGATCAATCGACATTTAATCAGATCCGTAGAAAGTTTAACATGAAAACAAATTGAAACAATCGGTCACAAATTCACTGTTCAATAACGCACCACATTCCAAAAAATACATCATTTACACGCTTCGGTATCTTTATGCTTGTTGCCCGAAGGCAAAATTGATATTTATCGTTGAAGCTATTTAATTTCAAATCGTTTTCCGTTCTTTAACAAATTTGTCATAAATGACGATAATGTTCATCATCATAAACAGTAGCAGTAGCAATAGCAGCAACGGACCTAATTTCATGTAAAAACAAGGTTCATTTAGAACGAAATCATTTCTCCGCAAAGCAAAATTAAGGTGTTTCTTAGAGTTGTTGTTGTTGTCGTCGTTGTTGATGATGATAATGATCATCATCAACAGCAGTTGTTGCAACAGCAGCAGCGGGAATATGATCATGTAAAATACAGTTTGTTGTAGGCGAAATCATTTCTTCGGAGAGCTAAATTTTAGCTTGATCTAGAGTTGTTGTTGATGATGTTGATGCCAGTGATGATGATGATGATGATGATGATGATGATGATGATGATGATGATGATGATACCAGTGATGATGATGATGATGATGATGATGATGATGATGATACCAGTGATGATGATGATGATGATGATGATGATGATGATGATGATGATGATGATGGTGATGATGATGATTAGGCATTCGAACAATCGGTCACAACTTCATTGTTTAATAATGCACCACATCACTTACAAGCTTCGATACCTTTCTGTTCGTCGCCCGAAGGCAAACTCAATATTTATCTCTACATTATCAGTTGAAGTTATTTATTGGTAATTCAACAAATAAAAAAGATTTACAACACTGGAGTTCAATTTGACAAAACATAACTTCAACCATTAAATATGCGTGAAGCTGGAAACGATTTCAAAATGACGATAACGATTATCTGCCTTAATTTAAAAAATCTATTCTTTGTGCCATGATAAATCAGAACAACTCGAAGGTTCATGATAAAAAATATTATTAATGCTCGTTCTTTTTATGAATATGACAGAACATGACGTTAATATACATCGGTTCTGTTTGGAGAAAAAAAAATGGTTTGCGTTTAATATTGAAAATCTTGTATATTAAATTTTCAGTGATGTAAGGTTTAATTCAGGTTCTTACTTATTAATTACTAGCAGTATGTAATTCATACTGAAACAAGAAATGTTTGATAAAATAAGACTATTCGACAAAAAACTACTGTAAATCATTATCTGAATGTTTAATGTTAAGGGGTTATTATTATTATTATTATTATTATTATTATTATTATTATTATTATTATTATTATTATTAATTGCTAACATAATGAAGTTAATACAATAAGAAAAGTTTGAAAATCTTTAAGAGAGTTCAAAACATTGTAAAGCAAACATGTATATATTGGCTACAATAACATCTTGTAAATCATTTATTGATGCGTAAGTAGAGAATAAAATTTCCAAAGATTTGAGAAAACTCCAGTTCCATTGAACGAAACACAATTTCAACCATAAAATATGCGTGCTTTAAACCTTGAAAAGATTGTCCCTATCTATTTCAAATGGACATTAAGTCGTTCTAAAATGTAATTTACGAAGAATATTTATAAAATATCATGTTTTGTATAATTTATAAGCAATAAAAGCAACCTCCTTTTGTGCGAATGATATCTCATTTGTTTGAGACAGTCATCTTCTGAAATTTACTAAGCATAAGTACAAATGTAGAATAGTATTACTGTCTCTAAAATTCCGTTTATATTCTTCATAAAATGATTTTAATTTGTTATGGAAGTATCAAATTCACAGAATATGTTTAACTTATTTACATCTTATAGGAAATATAAGAGCGAAGTCTTCTTAAAAACATGAAAAAAAAGTTTTCCTAATAAGAACATTTTACTTCGAATGAATATAAACGCCTCTGTCGCAGTGATCCCTTGTCAAGCGTTGCGTGATGCCCCGCCTGCAGCCTCGTGTGCGCAAGCGAGACAGAATGGTAATGATTGACAGCTAATGATTGACAGCTTAAGTTCCGCGTCAGTTAAACGGTCCTGTTAACATCCAGTTCATTTTCATTCAGACTGTACATATTTGCAAAGTTTTAGTCTCTACAGCTACTTTATGAAAATGACAACGCACATTAATATTTACAACATAGGAAATAATAAATAATAACAAATAATAAAATAGTAATAAATAAATAATAAAATAATAAATATTAAAAAGCAACAAGAATGAATACTCTTAATATTCAGCTTAACCAGGTGCGTGATTACAAAATATTTTGATCATAGTGTTTGTTCGGGAAACTAAATTATAATAAGCGTCATCATGAGTTGTTGTTGTTGATGATGATGTTCTAACTGATAAACAATATTTCTTCAGAAAGCTGAATTAAGCGTTATCTAGAGTTGTTGTTGTTGTTGTTGTTGTTGTTAATGACGTAGATGATGATAATTGTGGCGCTGTAAAAAGAAAATAATATTTCCAATAAAATATCAACACTTCCAACATTTGACCGAAATTATTTTACCAGCATTGTTGTATTTACATGTATGTTCATCTTGATTATTAAAACACCCAAGTTGCATAAGTTATATTGGTGGTTAAAAATATCCAACCTTTAAGATTTCAGAATTTATGTAAATATGTACGCAAATATTTAGTTTAACCGCTACTATATTTTCCCTATGCACAAACCAATATTTAAGCTTAGTGTCATTAAAATTTTGTGATTTACGGCAGTTTTTCATACGATGAAGCAATTTTTGATCAACTAAACTTTCATCAGATGTGTTAAACATTGACACTAAATCAGTCGCAAATTCACTGTTCAAAAATGTTTTCCAAAAATAGCATCAGTTAGACTCATCGGTTCTTTTTTTCTTCATTACTCGACGTATTCGATGACAAAACCGGCAGTTGAGTTAGGAAATTATGTACTAAATTGTCATGTTTTTATTCAGATTTTTACCAGTTTAACTGGAAACACGATTGAGTAATATAAATGTATTTCTTTAACTAAAATTGAGAACAAATATGAATACAGGAACATAAAACGAAAAACAATTTGATCGACAGATTGAAAATAACATCAACTTTTACAGGCTCTGAATTTCATTTCAAACCCTTATCTGTTTTCATGAATAATGATGATAATGACCGACATTAGCAGCAGAAGTAGCAACAGAAGTAACATAAGAGACATAATATCATTTGTAACACGGCTTAACGCATTTTGCGTGCGTTTAAGTGTCCATTTAAAACCTAGATCCACACGAAAATATCGCAGCTTATGTAGCATTTATGTTTGATAATCATGTCATTTTCAAGCAAAAAATAACAAAATATAAGTTCAACAGCGCTTAATGATGAGAGCGCTGGGCCCCTCAGTCACTAAAAAGTAACAAAACAAGACCTAATGCTTACAAAATGGCAGAAGAAACGTTAAGATAATAAAATATGAAGTTTAAAGTTTAACACGATAGGTCAGACATGTCCGTCCCTAAAGCATCCGTTTGTTATGCTTGTTCTTTCATGCTTAAATTATTTGTAGAAATGTAATGTTGTTGTTGTTGAGTCACTAATTTGCATGTGTTTTGTTATGTGCATTTAAAACATAGAGCCACGCGCAAATGTTTCATAAGATGTAATATTTGCGCGTGGCTCTATGTTTTAAATGCACATAACAAAACACATGTTTTATGGGCATGTCATTTTCAACAAAATATTAGCTCAACCGTGCTTAAATATCATAGCGCATGGCCCCTCAGTCACTTTAAAAAAGTACCAAAACAAAATCCCCAGATATAAAGCTTACAAATGGCAGAAGAAAAGTTAAGATTATCTATAAAATGAACTTTGAAAAGTTAACACAATATCCAAGTTAAATGTCATATCCGTCCCTTAAACGTCCGTTTTCTTTTATGCTTGTTCTTTTGTGATGAATTTATTTGTAGAAATATACTGTTGTTGTTGTTGCGTCAACATTTTGCATGCGGTTTTGGTGTGCATTTAAAACCCAGAGCCAGACGAAAATATCACATCATATGCAGCTTTTTTAGTTAGATGCGCATGTCGTTTTCAACAAAATATTTAATAACATATAAGTTCAACGGTGCTTAATTATAATAGTGCCCGGACCCCTTAGTCACTTAAAAAAGTAACAAACCAAATTCCCCACATCTAATTCTAAACAATGGTAGAAGAAACGTTAAGATGATCTCTAAAAGTTTAACACGTTATGCAAGTTAAATGTCATCCGTCCCTAAACCGTCCAACATGGTTTCATAAGCTTTTATTTCTTTCATTTCTGCAATGTTTATGTAAATTCTTTTTTAACATTCAATTTTATATTTCTCAACAAAATATTTAATAAAATATAAGTTCAACGGTGCTTAATTAAAATAGCCCCCGTGCCCCTTAATCACTTTAAAAAAAGTAAAAAAAAAAACAACAAAACAAACTCCCCACATCTAATGCTAACAAATGGTAAAAGAATGGTAAAGATTATCTTTAAAAGGCACTTTAAAAGTTTAACACATTTTGAAAGTAAAATGTCATCCGTCCCTAAACCGTCCAACGTGCTTTCAGAACTTTTTTCTTTCATTTCTACAATGTTTATGTTAATTTCTTATTAACATTTAATTTTGTATTTAAAAAATGTTTGTTTTAAACTTAATATTTTAAAACTATGGTTGCAACACTTTTACCCTTTAACAAATCACAATCATATTTAACCTCTTACTGAGTGTACAATTGATCTTCAAAAGGACCATTATCACGACCCCAGCTGATAAGAGCCGTGCCTTGCTAATTAGATTATGTAACATGGTCATAAAACACGTCGCCAACCACTGATTCAATTAGCGCATCCGGTAACAGGTTTTTGCTGGACACGCGCGATGCTGATAATCGCTTACTAAATTTATTAAGGTTGCCGAACTTCATGTAAACGTTCCTCTAGTCACTGGACCCTAAGCATACGATATCTTATGTCTCGGGAAATATGATGCGAATATGATATTTTGATCAACTTATGAGAATGCGTTTTTATAATAAGTTTTACTTTCAATTTTGACATAAAATAAGAAAACAAGATTATGACATTTTTTTGCGTAACTTCATCATTTCTATAGACTGATTGATAATAATCACATCTTCACTGGCGAAGTCATTTCATTTTTAATCACTTTTATTATCTTCGTATTTTTATCATGAATGATGGTGATGTTAACATTGATCATTATCCTCATCATTACTCTCATCGTCATCATCATCAGCACGCAGCAGCACCACCACCAAAATACATATTAGCATTTAAAACAAAGTATTTTGAGGATGAACCTAAAAGATGCTCTTGAAAAACTCAGAAAAACAACAACAACAACGAATACTCTTTCTATTCAGGTTAGCAGAGTGATAAATATTTTAAGCATAGAGCTTCTTCGGAAAAAATAATTAAGCGTTATCTTGAGTTGTTGATGTGTTATTTGTGGTTTTGTAGAATGAAGCGTTTCTTTGGAAAGCTGAATTAATCGTAATCTACATTTCTTTTTGTTGTTGATTTTTATGACGAGGATGGTGGTGATGGTGGTGGTGGTGGTGGTGGTGGTGGTGGTGGTGGTGATGATGATGATGATGATGATGATGCAGATGATGATGCATCATCGTCGTGGTGATGTATGACAATCGTGATGATCATAACGTTATGTCAGGCATGACATCGTTGTGTCATAAATAAGATGATTTACAAAAAAATAATTACTAGATCTTATGCTTGCAAATGGAAGAAAAAAGATACTCTTGAATGACAGTTATTATTTACACATTGTGTAAGTTAAAGCCCCAACCCTAAACTTAAGTAAGAATATACTATTGAAAAATCATATTTGTTCATATAGACTCCAATATATAAACTCTCTAACAGAACACAAAAGGTCCGATCGAATTCTTTCTTATAGACGGGATTTTCAATGATAATGTTAAATTATAGTTAACGAACTTTTAAGAGTCTAAATATAATGGAGCTATATTTAGCACCTATTTTTGACGAAGCGACCGCTTCATGCGCGATCTCGATTTCTGTGACGTTTCGGAAATCCTACTTTCGCTTTTAGTCGCGCGGACCAAATTTATTTTAGTAAATTAAAATTTTATTAGCCCGAACTAATGCTGCAAATGTGTGTCTATATTTCCAAATACATGTAATATTTCATACAAGAGCGGAAAAATTGAAGTAATGCCGCTTTAAATGTTTTGTCCGTCTCTAAAATGTGCGTTTGTTTATGCATGTTCTTTTATGATGTATTTGTTTGTAAGATATTATTACTTTTTTGTTGTTTTTAATGTATGAGCTTTTAACTAAAAATGTTTCGCACAAAATTCGTTTCATAGATGTTTGCCATATTTGTATTGACACAAATGTCTGCGTAACAGTTTTCTGTCAGCTTGAAGTGATAATCGGATATAACATATTTCGCAATGCACTGCTAGTTATCGCATTAAATTCCTTTCTGATAACATATCAAACACGCTCAAAATACAATAATAAAAACCTATTGTATTGTGATTGAACTAACTCTGATTCAATTTACTTCACAATAAAATTAAATATTCCGAGGATGTTAAAATTATGGTTTGATTTTTTCTTCTTTTCTGCAATTTTAAGTTAATTTCTTTTTAACAATCATTTTCATAAAAAATATTGATTTTACTTTGTATTCAATTTTATGTTTTATACCTGGGGAATTCAGTTCGGAGATGTCAAAATCATACCAAAATTTATCGAATCAATACTGTGACAATTATTTAGCATTTTTAATCCCTTATCAGTTATCAAACCCCCAGCTGACAATACCCGTGCCTAGCTAATAAGATTATGTAACAAGGTCGTAAAACACGAGGCCCTTTACTAAAATTACGAGTCGCCAACTACTGATTTAATTAGCGCATCCGGCGTCAAGTTTTTTTGCCGCTGATTATCGCCTAGAAGTGGAAAATTTATTAATATAACGGAAATTCTAATTATTGAGCGGACGTGTGATTTTATGAAATATTTGATCAGTCAAGATAACAGCAGCACTATATTAACATGCTTTTGGCAATCTTAGAAAAAGTCAACAATGGATACTCTAAATATTTAGCTCAGCAATGTACATGATTACAGATATTTCAAGCTTGTAGTTTCTTCGAAAAAAAAACAAAACAACAACAAACAATTAAGCGCTATATACAGTTGTTGTTGTTTGGTCATTTATTTGTTTATGATAACGTTCTAATTTGAACATAATAGTTATTCGAAAAGCAAACTTAAACGTAATCTAGAGATGATGTTGTTGTTTCTGTTGTTGATGAAAATGATAATGATGACGCTATTTTTGAATAACATCTAAATTCACCGGCTAAGCCATATGATTTTAAGAGCTTTCTGTTCTTAATTTAAGCGTTATATAATGTTTATTGTTGTTGTTGTTGTTGTTGTTGTTGTTGTTAAAGATGACGACGACGACGTTTTTTTTTTGTTGTTGTTAAAGATGAGACGACGAGGATGATGATAATGTAAGCATTATGTTTCTAGCAAACTTATAAGGACAGTAGTGGAGTTAGGAGAGAGGTCGGACGTTTTGCGTGCGTTTTGGTGTGTGAATGTGTGCGTGAGTGGCACTTGAGATAATTGGTACTTGAGTTAAGTAGCCTGTACCTGAGTTAAGTCGCAACTCGAGCACTGATACGTCGGATCAATGGCACTTGATGAACGTTAATTAAAATGACACAATGGTGATCTAAAAAGCATCGCAAAAATATATTTGTATTGGTTGAATCCACCTCGGATATAATTTGTGATTACTCGGGTTTTTAAATAAAAAATGTCGAAAGTAACACTTAATACCGCGAAGGATCAATTTGAGGAAACCGAGACAATTATGGAAATGCGGATGACTGAACAGTCTGCAGTAGCCGTACACCTAAAAACCAGGTGACATATTTGACGCAGGTGATCGTCGTATACACGATTATTTTAGTGTCGATTGCTCAGCTGTGTCTCAAGTCGTCCGACAAAGAGTTCTGGCTGGTGCTTCTAAGTATCTGACGAAATCGGCGGAAGAGGAAGTGACGCGAATTCCGCTACAACGAACGAATACAATATTTATCAGGACTGCGAAAATATTTCTAGCTTAACAAAAATACTGTCGTTATTTTTACCCAAAGAGCACGAAAAAAACAGTTGAAGTAGCCATGTCGGACGAACGCAAACAATTGTTGGATCAATAAGTGAAACCGGGTAACGCAGGGGCTTTTTTCGGCCGTTTAAAGTTTAAACAAGCCATAGAAAAGGATAATAAGGACGTAAGTTTACAAGACATGAAGCTATTATTAGAGGCTCACGATACGTACACCGTAAACCGGCATGTGCGGAGAAAATTCAAGAGAAATTCAATCGTAACGAACGGAATAAACGATTGCATTGATAAAGATTTGGCAGACATGTCTCGCCTCAGTTCGGAAAACTCTAACGTAAATTTTCTATTGGTCGCCATTGACAATTTCAGCCGTTTCGCTTATGTGCGAACCTTGGAAAATAAAACTTTAGCATCTGAAGATGCAGGCAATGCTTCAGCTATTAAATGAGCCAAAATTCAAACCGGCAAAGATCAGATCGGATTTAGGTAAAGAATTTCAATCGCGTACTTTTAAAAGTATTTTGTCGAGTCGCGGCATAAAGCAATACACAGCTCTTCCACCATTCTAGTGTCAGATAGGAGAAAGATTCATACAAACACTAAAGGGACTCATTTACAAGTACCTTTAAGTTAGGGCAACATTTAAATACATTAACGTGCTCCAAGATTTAGTGCAGGGGTATAACGCGACACCACACTCATCACTGTTTGGCCTTAGTCCACGGGAGGTAGACACCAGTACAGAAGTCAGCCTCTGGAACATTCCGAATATAACATTTGTACAAGGTTCAGTTGAGCGTGAGCGAAAAGAGGAATGGGCACTGAAGGAAAAACACCCCTTTCTCGTTGTAGATGACTTGTACGACGATTTTATTAACAGTAAAGGAGATTTTGACCTCGCACAACATATTTATGTCTTCAAAATACGATAAAAGAATCGCCACGAACATGCACTGCTTACTGCTTCTCACTCTAAGATACCGACTACAGCTCTCCATACTAGCTAGTCAGTTGTTTTGTCATTCGAAAAAATCAAAAAAACGTTCTGTAACTTGACGAAACGGTGCTAGGGGAAATCCCTACAGCCCGCTAACTGTCGTCATCACGGTCGACAAAGCTAAATGACGTGAGTATTTTTTGCGTTCCATCATACTTCCTAACGCATTAACTTATGAGTACGACATCGATTTAATCAAAGTATTGCGTAAAACCGTGGATTTAAGCTATCAGTCGCATTCGATCGATGTTTCAAGTGGTCCACACAGCTGCACTGAGCGGCTGATGAACGAGAATAGTCAGTGTTAGCAAGTTTTAAAAGAAATATTATATATTTTTTCGTTGAACATAAATATCTATGCGTTGGGTTAAACAAATCCAGTGGTCGATCCGCACAACCTCACAAACGCGAAGTAATGCGGCTTATGAACGTGTTCAAGTGTCTCTTAAGAGTTTGGCTGGTTGCATCGATTGATACAGCGTCCCATTGGTACTCGAGTTAAGTAGCCGGTTCTTTTGTTAATTGCAACATTAATTGCTTATACTTCGGATCAATACTAACAAGCAAAGTATAACATACACATATGTTATACGTGGACGACATTTTAAATGGAAATGGAGAAATGAAAACATGTATCACTTTTTTGCCAAGTAACAAATGTGAATAAAACAGTTATGAAATATTTTTGTATTAATTGTATAAACTCATGATTGAATAACATAACTTAAGCCTGCCAAACAAGCCTACATTCTAAGCATGTTGAAAATAAGCGGGGTCAGTTTAAGGTTATCGCGCGAATTCACTAGGATGAATTAAATGACTGAACATACTAAGAATCTCGTCTAAGTCATCTAAATAATTTTTTTTTGTTTATACTTAAACATAACATGTTATCATGGAACACCTATGACATAATTCAACAATCAAACTCTACATACTCAAGCAAACATAAAATACGTTGAAATCTCTCCCTTAAGCATAATATTTGGTACTCTAAATCATTGAGGCCAGAAACCAGTCGCTGATACTCATCTTTCGCTGGGAACCTCTATATGAAGCCGGATCTGCTGGTACTTATCTTTCGCTGAAAACCTCTATACGAAGCCGGGCCCCTTATCTCTTGAGTCGGAATAGATCTACGTGTTAATGGTCATCTCGTAATAGTTAACTAGTACAATAAGTTATGACCCATAATTCGTCTAGAAACTGGAAACATGAGTGACAAATTATTTCAAAAAGCTACTCGTAGATGGTGTATCTTGACTTAGTAAACTTCTCATAGAAGGAAAACTGGGGAAACACAAACTCTGTCGTTGTAGACGACTTGTACGACGAGTTTAATAATGTTATGCTTTCGCGTCATTTGATCAACAGACTGATACTGATCTCGCACAACATATTTTAGTCTTCAAAATACGATAAAGGGATCAGTACGAACATGCACTACTTACTGCTTCTCACTCTAAGATACCGACTACAGCTCTCCATACTAGCTATTCAGTTATTTTGTCATTCGAAAAAATCAAAAAAACTTTCTGAAACTTGACGATCTGGTGCTAGGGGAAATCACTACTTTAACAGTCCGTTAATAGTTGACATGTCGTCAAAACTCAGACGATTTTTCTTGCGTTCCAACATATTTCCTAAATCATTAACTTTTGTGCACGACATCTATTAAATTATAGTAGTGAACAGTCGTGGATTACAGCTATCATAAGCATTCGATCGAGGTTTCAAGTGGTCCACTACGCGAAAACTGCACTGAGCGGCTAATGCGCGGGAATTAGTCAGTGTTTGTACGACATCTGTTAAAGTAAAATAGTGTACAGATCAGCGTACACTAAATAAAAGCTGCTTCCCGGTTGGTTAAAAAAAAGTTGGGGGAAACCCGTAAGACTCTATAGAAACATTAGCTGATTGGCCAGTATAGGTAAAGAAAAAATAAAACTCCTTCTAAAAAACAGAAATCGTGTATTTCTGCAGCTGTTGGAACCAAAAATCATTATCCAAAACATTTTGGATAAGAAAAAAATTACTTTTAAAATAATGCCTATAAACAGGTTAGCCACAAGTAAATTTAGTCAATAGGCAAGGGTGGTAGTCTTCAAAGTGAAATTTGAGGTAGAAACCTACGGTCATGGTGGTATGGAATCTATGTTTTTATGTAGATTTATATTCAAACTTTATCAGAAGACCATGCCTGATATTGTCTAAGAATAAATCAATCTAGGAGACTCCCAAGACTCTATATAGAACATATAGGGAAACGCAATAGTGTACGCTGACCGCGTGGATTACAGATATCATACTCATTCGATCGAGGTTTCAAGTGGTCTACTCTGCGAAAGCTGCACTGATCGGCTAATGCGCGGAAATAAGTCAGTGTTTACAAGTGTTAAAAGAAACATTATTGATTATATTCGTTTAGCCTAAACATCTATTCGTGGGATTAATTTGTTATAACAAATCAAGTGGTCAGTTCCACTAAAACATCACAAACGCGAGGTCTGTCTCGACATAAGGCTTATGAACGTGTTCAAGTGTCTCATAAATGTAGGCTGGTTGCAGAGATTAATACAGACAACGCGACAAATTATGTTGTTTGTTTTCAGTTTGAGTTTCTCATCATAACCGTGTTAGTTATTATCAAAACAAGTCATTTGAAATATGGATATTTGTTTACACATAATTTAACAGCCTCATTCAACATTAGGAAACATTCAAATGGAATAACATAAAACACTGGCAAGGAAATGAATACACACTGAGAACCTTTTTATCATTGATGAGTAAGGAAAACAACCCTTAGGGTTCACTATATAGTAAATGTTCTCAAAAACAATGTTTAAGCAGAAAACTGTAAAGAAAACGATGTGTTTTAAATGTAATCAAATTCAACTATGTTACGTATTCTTCCTGGAGGATGTTTTTTGTTTACACTTATATATCCCAGACGGATATAATTGTATTTCTTGCTTTGATCTCGTCAAGCGTAGAATTTTGCATATGGATCCTAAGCATGTGTGAAAACTTTTGTTTAGATAACATTTTGAGTATTTAACATAAATTGTTAAACACATCTGGGCAAACTCAGCATGTCATACAAATGTGCGTATCATCAAACACAAAAATGTCGGCTGATGATATATATGAACGATAGTCAACCTTACAACTAACTGATAAATACATCTTAACAGAAAATTAAACGCAATAATTAAAATCATGTAATCTTGTTTTCATATTTCTGTTTGTTGTTTTTATCCAGCTACTAATAACCTTACATCGAACATTCACTTAACCGTCAATTAACCATAAACTTCTTTGTGACCAGCTAGCTCTGCAGCCGAGTTCGTGCGGTTATGATCTATACTTTTCTTGCTAGAATTGGACAGTGCAAACACTGAGCTTTAAAAGAATAATATAAGTTAACCCTTTTGTAGACAGAGCAAATATTATCATTATCCCTGTTGGCTGAGGATATCAAATCACAAGCCGTTTCGTTACGAAGACAGGTAAAGGTTTCGTTGTGAGTATTTGTTTACATCTAGCCTTGGCAGATATATGCGCCTAAAAACTGCATTTCTTGATGTGGATCTTTGGAAAGTTACAGAGAAATGGTGAATCAATTTGTAAGTTAAGTTTGTGTATGCCATATATGGTATATTTGTTTTATCTTTAATATTGCTGCCATTGCTAGGTTTAATTACAATGTATTACATAAAAATCATGTTTATTTGCAAAACTTTATTAAAGTAAGAGGAAACAATATAAAAACGATTCACTTGCCGAGATATCTGTGAACGATATTTGATCCTGCTACAATAAAAAGTGCATGTGTTTATACGGAAACATTATTTAAAAAGGACATTTTCGTGTCTGTGTTTCGCATAGAGTGTGTCAAGGTTTTCACACGAAAATCAACAAAGTAAAATGTGTTTTGTTACAAAGTCGATTTTTCATTTTTTGGTCTAGATTCTTATGTGTATCTATTTTACTCTACATTTGAGAATATTAAAGGCACGGTGTGCCATTTTGTTGAGGATTGCAAGTAGAAAAGGTGTGGTATTCGACTGACGGAGGAGTAAACTCCAAAGGACCTACACCAAGGATGTAATATGTTAGTGACAAAAAATGTTCTGATTTGCAGAAATCTGAGAAAATGATTTTACTAACTGCCTACAGCTTATCTCAGTAATCTCATACGAGTTTATAAGGTAAACAACATCAAATCGAAGTTGAAGTTTATAAAAAAGAATTATGATTAACTTGGACTACATATTAGAAATACCTATTTTCAGTGAAACTTAAACAGAGGGGATCAACCAAATCTGGGAAAATGATATTACTAACTACCCTTAAGCCAGCTACAGCCATGTTCGAAAACTAGACAAAATCAACACACTATCAAAACCAATTAATTTATATTCACAATTAGAATTCGACCAACAAAATTTCGAAAACTTATCAACTAAAGCGACAGATTCAATAACTGATATATCAAAACTATGTGTTATATTTGGAGAAACAATGAAACAATGAGGTCAATAAATGAATAGAAAATGCAAATGAAATCCTTTTGCTACGCGATGGCGGACACACGAACTGTACGCACTGATATTATTATTGTAGTTCATCAACTAAAAATGTTATTGCCGTCTGTAACCGCTAATAAAGCCTAGCCTATTGAGGTCGTTTACATGGATGAATTTCTTTCATATGATTGGCTGGAGATTTCAGTGTAAAGCACATTTCGGCATAGTTCTTTCTAGATGCCTACAGCTTATCTCAGTAATCTCATACGATTTTATAAGGCAAACAACATCAAATCGAAGTTGAAGTTTATTAAAAAGAATTATGATTAACCTGGACTAAATAATAGAAATAACTATTTTCAGTTAAACTTAAACAGAGGGGAATCAATCAACTTTCCATAGAGTTATACACAACTTATTGAACAAATAATATTTATGGTCAGCTAACATGTATAATTTTATAATGGTTGCAGAAAAAAAACTCGACATATCCTGCTAATGTCTTCAATAGAAAACACATACACCTTCAGTTGAAAACCCATGCCTACTGCATTGACTTCGAGAGAATACTCATTTCTTTTAAATACGACCGAGCATAACAGGCAATTTTGGTACGAATAGAGGCGTAAAATCAAATGAAAAACATGTACAGTCCAATACTATGTTGATGGCGTTTTCAAAAGCTGAAAGTTTAAGCAAAATAATTAAATGTTATAGGCGATACTTGTGTTTATCATGGAAACAACACACGATCAAATAACTGCAAATAATCATATGTTTGCTTTGCTCACGATAAGTAAGGTTTACTTTTCATTGATACTTTTAAAGATGTATGCCCTGCTATGAATTCCATTAACCATAGACCTGTGCGGGGCGAGTGTAAACAAATACTCACAACGAAAACAATACCTGTCTTCGTAAAGAAACGGCTCGCGGTTTAACGTCTTCAGCTAAAATTGATCTTACAACTAACGATTGCGTGTACTTGCAGCTAAGTGTTCAGTCTGGTCACTTTTGTTGATTAAACACCTTATGTTTTAGTTCTCTTTGACACAAACCCCCAGTGACAATTTGTTTTGCCTCTGACCGTTCTAAGGCGGAAACCACAAGGGTTCTCATTTTCGTTTATTGTTTGTGGCGTCTAATTTGAGTTATATATATACTAATAACAAGCATGCTCTCTCTTCCCTTCTTCTTGGTTTGTGAGTGTGGCGATTCCTTATATGCATATTTCACATTTTTTAACAACAAGCTCGGATGTAAGGCCAGAATTGATTTCGATCGCTTGACATATTTCGAAGTGATCAAATCGGAAAAGTTGACACTCATTCAAGTAATGCGAGTCACTTTGACCTAAGTATATACCTCCAATTTTAGTATTTTCTTTAATTTCGCTTTTATTATAAAGATATGTTATTAAATTATTTTGATTAGTGTGATTATCTTTCTCCGATTATTTTTCTTCCAAAAAATCCGCGTTTTCTTCCAATTTTATAAATGTCTTGTTTGCTTGATCCCTTGAAACCTTAGAAAATTGGCTCATAAAAACTTCATTATTTCAAAACAATATGCATGGCTGACTGAACAGATCCACCTTAATCCACATTCAAAGTTGATCGCTTTTTCAAAATATTTGTTAACACGACGATGGCAGGCGTTCAAGAGTTTATGAATGTTTATAGGAAAACCTTGCAAAAACGTTGATGCTCGATCTGTAACAGTTTCCTTTATTTCTGCCACCGAGCTGTTGCTGAAATGACTGCAGGTGCTCTGGTCATTGAGTACCTACTGTTCATTAGCTTTTTACTTCCTGTATGTTTGTGTGCTTTTTCAAAATTGCCGAGTGGGTAGATGGGATAGAACCTATTCACTAAGAAGACCAGTAGTTGTCAGGTTAACTTGTTCGCTAAGTGTTGTGTATTATTTGAAAAACAAGTAAAATAAGCATGTCTGAAATTGACATATCCACAGCCTTCCCACGCAGCCACAAGAAGACAGGTAAATGATGTTATCGCCTTACAACGTCAGTGGCAAAATAATTTGCAACTGAGAATTAAGTCCAGGTTCTAGGGTGCACTTACCTCAAACTTGTCACAACAGGTTCTCAAATGAACAAACGATTACGAGTTGTCTTGGTGAAATAACTGCAACCCACCCATCCACTCAATAATGCTGCATGCAAAAGCACACAGACATATAAAAGATAAGAATCTATTAAAATTGCAAAATAAATCGACACTATAGAGCCACTGGAGTCAAATCAGCAAGAACAAGATGAAAAGTATACACGAAAAAATCGAGCTTCTAGGTTCTTTACAAGATTTCACCATAAACCAACATAATCTTTTAAACCCCTGCCACTGTCGTGAAACCAAAAAAAGGTGAAATATGCATTTCAGGAATCGCCACATTCAGAAAAAACAGCCTCCCCACACAGTCAAGAAGAAGAGAGGGAGAGAGCATGGTTAATAAAATGATCAGTTTCAAAAGAGACACCACTAACAATTAACAAAAATGAGAACCAGAGGGGTTACCGCCTTGGAACGGTCAGTGGCAAATGAAATTGCCACTGGGGGTTTAAACCAGGTTCTAGGGTGCACCAACCTCACACTTACCCCAACAGGTTCTCATATCACAAAACAAATACAAGTTGTCTTGGTGAAACAACTCCAACCCACTTATTGGCTCAACAATGTTGCATGCAAAAGCACACAAACATATAAAACATAAGAATTTAATAGCATTGCAAAGCCAAAGGGCGGGTACTCAATGATCTTACCGAGACCAGAGCTCCTGGAATAAAATCAGCAAGAACACGATGACAGGGATAAAAGAAACAAATCGAGCTTCTAGGTTCTTTTAAGAAAAGATTTCCCCATAAACCTTCATAAACTCTTAAACCCCTGCCACCGTCGTGCAACCAAAGAGGTAAGCATAATGATCAACTGTAATCACTTTGTTGACAATGTGTGACACTGATGACGAAGTTGTTTAGCCAACAGTTGACAATGTGTGACACTGATGACGAAGTTGTTTAGCCTGTTGGAGATAAGGAAATTGAAAGCAAACGAATATCATCGGCTGTCCTGTTTGCAACACTTGATTTGCAAAGGAATCAGAGTGTCCTGTTTCATTGTTGACAATCGTCAAATTGCCTTGGATACCAAAAAAAAAACAAAAAAAACGACTAGTGTCTCCATTTACAGAGACGCAAACAGAATGTTCGCTGGGTTACGGACTTCGCGAAAGGCTGAAAGAATTACCGGTTATTCGGTCCGATGAGCAATGAATTCTTCCGGACTGTAAGAAAATCTGCCGTACAAAAAAGACGGAAATAATATTGCAAAAATATTTAGTTTTTGTCTTTTAGGTACTTTTGTATGAAACAAAATGTGAAATTTGTATTAAATTTTATTTCTGTGTAAACAAACTTTTATCAATAAAACTTTACAAGGCCATTAATTTTTCGGGTCGCGCCATTTATTGTGAAATATTGGAGTTTGTCTTCCTTTATTGTTTATATTAATAAAACTTAAAATACCATTTTTTGCTTAGACCGAGTTATTTTTATACAGAATAACAAACAAGAAAATGTTTGAAATGTACATGTAATCTTATATTTATTACGCCACTTCCGGCTTATCAAAGACATACTTCGACTTCCGACTCCTGTCTTTCAAACGAATTTGCACTTTTATCCCATAAAACGTTGTTAGACTTCCATTTTATTGTTTCCGTGAGTTGAAAATCAACACAGGCAACAAAGCCATTTAAAATTTCGATAAAATCGAAACTTAATCGCCTAGATGCCGGCATTTGCTCTGTGATTCGTGAAATGTCCCCTGTTTGAGCACCTTTTTTCATTACATGGCCGTTAAATGTTATCGAATTCGCGATTGGACAATAGGAATCAGGCAACCAATCACATATCATTTTATAGTGGCTGAAGGGAAGAAACGGTTTATCAAGAAGAAAAGGTTGCTTCCCTTAGTTTTAAAGTCGTCGAAAAGAAAGACCGAGGATATGCGACACTTTACCGGACCGAAGCAAAATCTGTTGGACCTTTCCGATGGTCCGACGCCTTTCGCGAGGTATAGGTTATTGCCAAGTGCCTGATAACTACCGACTGCTCTAATACTTACTTTTGATCGGTTTCGTACTCAAAATGATTCGAAAAATTCTATTTTTCGTCTCTAGATTTTTCGTTCCAATAAAAAAAAATATCATTTAGGTTTCGGCGATAAAATTTTTCGGGTCGCGCCGATTTTTTCGGGTCGGTCGTGGATGGGGAAACAAACAATATTTTATTTTAGGCCCAAGTTTGATCATTTTATATACACAATGCTTTCTTTTTCCTTTGATTCTTGGTTGTGTAGAAAGGCTTTGTTATCTGGGTTTGGCTATCACCAATATGCATGTGCCACTTTTTTATCTACAGTTAATAAAGCCGCAACATAGCATTTTGTAACTTTTACATATGTATCTATAATTCGTAAATTTTTTCTTAGCCTTTCTGTCAACATTTGAACATGTTTATAAAGTGTAATTGCATCTTATTACTGCCAATGGCGCCTACTTGTGTTAAGTATGCTTACTAATACATGACTTTTTTCGCCATAAGCGTCCTAAATGTAGTAGTTTATTCATGGGCCATGACCAATTGTGTTTATTTGTATATTTAAACTCTTAATGACTGTCAATCACAATGTAAAGTGCGTTAGATATGTATGGTTGGAATGTGTATTAATTCTAACTCCAAACCATATTTTTCTAAACCTGTCACAAGATGCATAACAGAAGCTTATTAATTTCATACAAATTGTTACAGTAATGGCAAAAGTAAAAAATGAAACTGCATGCGAAAATCAACCATAAAATTCGACGTCCATATAGTGAGATCATTTGTTCAAAATACACATCAGAGGAACTTACTTGAAAGACCATTCCGGCGTTCGACGGTGAACGTTCGCTATAAATTTCAAGTCCAAAATGTGAATAAATGGCCACGAGTAGGGTTATGGCACATTGTACATCAACCTCAGAACATGGTGGCAGGGATATGAATAATGTTTCAAAGCTGTGATTGAAGTAGTATGAGATGTACAAATGTAAATGTATGCGCTGTGGACACCACTTTGCAAACAAATATACATAGGTACGATATGCATAAATGTGTTAATATTGCAAAGCGCTCAACACGTGGCTACGCTGCGTGAAAGCATTTGCATTACTTTCCATGAATAAGCTCAATCAAACCAAGCCTGCAATAATAAGTTGATATTTGTCGTCGTCGGTTGCCTTCAAAGTTTTTTATCTATGTTAATATAACAGTAATGTTTGTTCCGGTGGCTTTAGAAAGTCGTTGAAAGTGCGTTCACTTACTATTGTTATCAATTCCCACGTTTGAAGCCCGTTGAGCACCAGGCATATTTTTGTGTAAATATTGAGTGGCGCGGTGGCTTTCAAAGTTCTTTGAGTTCTTTTACATCTATTGAACTTGAATTAAGTTAAAACAATTCCCATAATTAGATCAAAAGTGACAAAGAAATGAAACATGCATATATCAGAAATACTCTCATTGAAAACACAGTCCCTCCAAACGGCCATTAAAACCAGAGAGTAAACGGTGAATAAGCTCCAACCCATCTATCAACTAGATCATTCCGCATGCACATGCACATGCATGCACGCACACATACAAAACAAATTTGAGTTATTGTTCTTTGCACATGCACTTGACATAATAATATAATAATGTGAACAAGTGTATCAAGATTAGAAGCTGTAACTGTAAACTTAAGACAGAGTTAGTGAACATGTACTGGGAAATAACTCTTATAAACATATTGATGAAGAAAAATGCATTTTATTAAAATATTACTTGGTAGTATGTGGAGTTTGTCGAATAGAGTTCTTAAAAGCATTGTGTGCCAGTTAAAGGTAATTAAATTCATTTGCATCTGTCTGTTATGGAAAATATATAAATTGTCAATTTTGTGGTAAATTCATACGTACCCTGACGTTATTTTAAAATACACATTACAGATTTGATCTGGGTTTTTGACCCGGATTTGTTCTTACATATTTTTTATTTTGAAGCGTGAAAACATTCCACACTCGTTGTCAAAAAGTATAAAAGTCGTCTAGGAAATGTATTATTAAGCTCTTCTGAACTGTGTCTTTTGTTGTTGGCAACATGCCGGGTGAAAGTTTGTGCATTATTTATTTATACAGAATAAAATGCATGAAAATTAGAAAACAATTGAAATTCTGTTCTTTTTTTAAAAGCGTACAGTAATTAGCATTTTCTAACAGGAATATGCTTAGGTCAAAGTGTCGTTATGAAGAATTATGACTCAAACTACAAAAGGTATTTTTCAGTCTTGAAAAAAGAAACAATTTGTTTAATTAATAAGTAATATAGTTGAAGAAAATTAAACAAGAAATCTGTTTTTGAAAAAGATAAACGGCGTTGATAGTTTATAGTGTCGTGAAGGAGATGTCGCGTATGTTCAGTAAATATAACGTTCAACTTGTGATGGATTTCGTGGAAATAAAAATAAATCCGCGTATTATAAAAAAATTCGAACCAGAGGCATTCGCATGTGAAGCGAGCGACTTATCCGCAAAACCATCGGCACAAAACCTTTTACCAAAAATGCATTAGAAGCTAATTATTACTTGCCTTGTCTACGAAGAAAAGTTACTAAAATGTTTAAAACAGCAATCTTTTAATGCATCTTATTCATATTTGAATTGTCTAAATGAATAACCAATTGTTTATGTTGAGCCTCACTGAAAATAGCTTGGATCTACATGTGTACGTTATTTTGTAGAAATAGTTTAGATAATCATTAACCAATGCCCCGCTAGTATCGCCTATAACATTTAATTATTTTGCTTAAACTTTCAGCTTTTGAAAACGCCATCAACATAGTTTTGGACTGTACATGTTTTTCATTTGATTTTACGCCTCTATTCGTACCAAAATTGTGTAATGTAATAATGTAATATGGAAATTATGATTATAATTTACAAACATCGTAGGTGTTGTACACTTGATAGGTATTTTAGCCACGGGTCAATTTCATGTCTTCACCTATATCTTTTAATTACATTGAACTCGATCTTGTTATGATTAAGCAAGACGTTATATAACTGTTACTGTAGTTTTCTATATTTTTCATGTCAAGCTGTCATCTTGAAAATGTAGTACAGTCACGAACAGTCTAGTGTAAGGTATAAAAAAACGAGATATTTTATCTTGGATTGGCAGAGAGAACGGCCGTATGTCCGGAATGAGCCACATAATGCCTTTTAGGCGGACGGTGTGTTAGTCTCGTGGCTAAATTGCTAAACTTTAAATAAGACAAACTTATGACACTTAGAAAGACACTTAGAATATTTATACTTATAAGAAAGAACTGTTTATGTTTTAGAAAGTCGGTTTAAACATTAAAAAAACTGTTAAAAGCTTAAGATATATAAAGTTATTTCGGAACTTAACTAGTGTTCGTCTTATTACACCCTGAGACCTTTGTAAGAATTAACCACTACGTTACAAGGTCTTCTTTGTGGCGCCCAGTGCCAGGATCTTAATTCTAGTGGTCGTCGCGGCATAATGTGGAGGAAGTCTACTATACGACACACCGCAGAGAAAACTACTATACGACACAGCGCAGAAGAATCTTCCTTACGTCACGCCAGTAAACCAGAATGACGCAGAATGTCGCAGAAGTCACAATGGAGGCTTACAGGTTAGATCCATTTGCTAATAAAATCTTAATCCAATCATGATACACGGAACTGGTATTAAAATTCAAAAATGAAGGCTTTTCTTTTGAAGATAATACTGGGGAAGGGGGTTATTTCTGGATTGTAGATTTTTATTTTTAGAGATCGAAAATGTTAGTCAAGGTGCCGAATTCTTGTTTAGTAATTTTTGAAAATTTAACTGTTAGATCAGTAATTAATTAAGGCTCTATTTGTTCTTTACTTAATAAAAAATTTCCAAAAATTAAAGTGAAAACTTTGCTTGTTAACAACAATTTTTTAAACGTTAAAAAACGACAAGTTTACGTGCTACATTAGTCCAAGTGAAATTTAACAATCTAAAAAATTTTTGCACACACATTTTTGTTGTAATTTTCAATATTTCTCAAAAATTTTATGAAAATATTTTTGTAACAGCAACGGTTGTAGGTCTAATTTTGGCATTAACTGCTTAGTTGTTTTTAAAAGGAGATAAGAAGACAACTTTTTGATGTCATTAAGTAATATAAATATTCCGAAACACTGGTTGTATAGTTTAACTACCAGCTTATAAAATAGAAAAAATGCACAAAAATATTTAAAATAAAATAGAAAAATGCACTAGAAAAAAAAGAAATTAAAAAGACTATTTTTGGTATTAACTATCAGCTTAAAAAAGAAAAGTATTAAACATATTTTGGTATGAGTGTTGTACATGAATGATAGGTTTTTTCTCTGGTACAAGGTATTATTATTAGATTATGTGATGTAACTGTCGCGTTGCAAGCGTTGAGACCGTTCAATCTTTGTTTATAAGTTTTGTTCCGAGCGTATCGGATATGTATATATGTATATATTGGAGAAGAAAACAGTAAAACGCTGTTGTTATCCGCGATTATGACGCGATGAATTTTAGTTGATTCCGAGAGTACCGGAAGTCGATGTTTATGACTCTGTTTAAGCCTATGGCTATGATCATGCCTTTGGCTATGTATATGTTTATGTCTTTGTTCGCGGTTCAGTAATGAAGTATACTGATGTAAACCGTGAAAATGCGCGATAGCATTGATTGACTTAAGTTTAACGTATGCAGCTTTGTTGCTGAATCGATCAGCGGTAAACCTTTTTTTTTGAAAATGTACGGGTATGTCTTCCTACATTTCGGGCTTACACATTAATGTGTACGTTACTTTTAAGCATTGGGCACGAGTGCGCTAACGATGTCGACAATTTTTGAGAATAATTGTGACGTGACTTGTAATTAAGTTGTGCGGTCTCAGTACGTTTCGCGACTATATATCACTGTCATCGATTTAAATCGTTGTGTGCTTGTATGCACGTATTTTGAAATAATGTTATTGAAATGCGATTAATCGATGTTGTTTATCTTAAAGGTGTGCGTCCATATGCACGTGTCATTTAAGGTATTTTTTCTGTCTGATGAAGTATGCTTGTCAATATAAGTATGTACTCTTTCTTTTAAAATGATTTTTCATTATTTCATGTGCCATGAATACGGAGTGTAGGGTTTTGGCTTTTTCTAAAATTTTTGTTTTCATTACACATAAATAGTTTACATTGTAACATATTTTCATTTCACGGCACAAGTTCATTAGACAGATTTTTATAAGAACATAACATTTATTATGATGATTTAATGGGTATTTATTAAATGGGGTTAGTAATGCCAGTGAAATGTGTCATTGTGCGGAAGCGGGTTTAATTGGCTAGGAACAAATCGCAGAGCATGATGTTACAGCTGGGTCATATTGCTCTGCCGTTAGTATGCTCCAATGAACGAGTCAATCATCTACCCGGTGGGTTAAGCAGAGAATGGAATTACCTTCTGGACAATTAACATATATTGGACATTTCATATTATATTTACAAGATCGGATTTTCCAGCTTTTTCTTTATAGTGTGGATATTTCCAACTGACATTATCTTGAGGTTATTCGCCAACATCTCAAGAAGTGTAACAATACAAGTGATCAGAAATTCATCTTTACAACTATTCAAAACGGACAGACGGCGACGAGATGATGTTTATACTCAAGCAAGGATTCACGACCAGTCCCGGTGAGACGCTGATGGAATAAGAAACGACTTCAATTCCGTGACGCTTCCTATGATGGGCATGACGAACGACTGTGCTGAAGAATCCTGAGATTAACTTGGCATGCAGTGCGATGAGGATGAAGTACTACCATAAGTCGTATCGTTCCATAATTATTGATATTATCATACGTAGTAATTATGATTTTCATCACTGTTTATTATTGTTGAAATGATGCACACAATGCTCGAACAACTAACAATAACATTTTTAAGGCAAACTCCATATGTCAAATGTCTTGAGTATTTTCAGTTTTTAAACACTCAGAATGTTTCTATGATTAGTTTTCCAGACAATTACAACGTTTTAACATGTTCACCACTCGGTTCATTTTGCTTCAGTAAAATATGAAGAAATAGGAAAATTGAAATTTTCCTTAAAAATACATGTATAACTTTATTTGCATATCAATCGAAATTTAAAATTCGTGAGAACAATATTTTTACATACATATGCTCTACATTTTCTTTTTATTTACAGAAATGTGTTTATTGAATGATAGTCGTGCGAGACAATGGAAACCCAAGGTGATTGACGCACGGATGAGACCACGGAAAAGAAATCAACATGCAGTTCAAATGTTGGTAAAAGTGTTGTCACATTATGAAAATGTGATTTTCATATTCCACCGTGATATTGGTGACTTTCCGTGTTTAAATTATATGTCAATGTATTTATTCTTGTATATCTTTGAAACCGAACATCACTTAAGGCATACATATGTACTAGTATTTAATATTAGGGTTTCCTTTACACGCACAAAATTTATATTATATAATATATATGTGAATGCTTCTTGCAGGCAGTAGTATCTATATCGTAACGAAAAATTAATATTACATTGAAAGGGAAATATATAATTTCGGTCTGGAACGAAAACAACACAAAATGTGATTTAATATCACATATTTTATTTCCGAATTGAGTTTTTTCCTGATTGGTTAATACTTATACAAAAACTGATACTGCTGGCTGAAATCTGTAATCTTATACAGCTCTATATCTTTTTTTTTTTTGGTTTTTGTAAAGAAAGGAAGGGATTTGTAATGTAATAATGTAATATGGAAATTATGATTATAATTTACAAACATCGTAGGTGTTGTACACTTGATAGGTATTTTAGCCACGGGTCAATTTCATGTCTTCACCTATATCTTTTAATTACATTGAACTCGATCTTGTTATGATTAAGCAAGACGTTATATAACTGTTACTGTAGTTTTCTATATTTTTCATGTCAAGCTGTCATCTTGAAAATGTAGTACAGTCACGAACAGTCTAGTGTAAGGTATAAAAAAACCAGATATTTTATCTTGGATTGGCAGAGAGAACGGCCGTATGTCCGGAATGAGCCACATAATGCCTTTTAGGCGGACGGTGTGTTAGTCTCGTGGCTAAATTGCTAAACTTTAAATAAGACAAACTTATGACACTTAGAAAGACACTAAGAATATTTATACTTATAAGAAAGAACTGTTTATGATTTAGAAAGCCGGTTTAAACATTAAAAAACTGTTAAAAGCTTAAGATATATAAAGTTATTTCGGAACTTAACTAGTGTTCGTCTTATTACACCCTGAGACCTTTGTAAGAATTAACCACTACGTTACAATTGCCTGTTACGCTCGGTCGTATTTAAAAGAAATGAGTATTCTCTCGAAGTCAATGCAGTAGGCATGGGTTTTCAACTGAAGGTGTATGTGTTTTCTGTTGAAGACATTAGCAGGATATGTCGAGTTTTTTTTCTGCAACCATTATAAAATAATACATGTTAGCTGACCATAAATATTATTTGTTCAATAAGTTGTGTATAACTTTATGGAAAGTTGATTGATTCCCCTCTGTTTAAGTTTCACTGAAAATAGGTATTTCTATTATTTAGTCCAAGTTAATCATAATTCTTTTTTATAAACTTCAACTTCGATTTGATGTTGTTTGCCTTATAAACTCGTATGAGATTACTGAGATAAGCTGTAGGCATCTAGAAAGAACTACGCCGAATTGTCCTTTACACTGAAATCTCCAGCCAACCATATGAAAGAAATTCATCCATGTAAACGACCTCAATAGGCTAGGCTTTATTAGCGGTTACAGACGGCAATAACATTTTTAGTTGATGAACTACCATAATGATATCAGTGCGTACAGTTCGTGTGTCCGCCATCGCGTAGTAAAACGATTTCATTTGCATTTTCTATTCATTTATTGACCTCATTGTTTCGTTGTTTCTCCAAATATTACACATAGTTTTGATATATCAGTTATTGAATCTGTCGCTTTAGTTGATAAGTTTTCGAAATGTTGTTGGTCGAATTCTAATTGTGAATATAAATTAATTGATTTTGATAGTGTGTTGATTTTGTCTAGTTTTCGAATATGGCTGTAGCTGGCTTAAGGGTAGTTAGTAATATCACTTTCCCAGATTTGGTTGATCCCCTCTGTTTAAGTTTCACTGAAAATAGGTATTTCTATTATTTAGACCAAGTTAATCAAAATTCTTTTGTATAAACTTCAACTTCGATTTGATGTTGTTTACCTTATAAACTCGTATGAGATTACTGAGATAAGCTGTAGGCAGTTAGTAAAATCATTTTCTCAGATTAGGGAATCAGAACATTTTTTGTCACTAACATATTACATCCTTGGTGTAGGTCCTTTGGAGTTTACTCCTCCGTCAGTCGAATACCACACCTTTTCTACTTGCAATCCTCAACAAAATGGAACACCGTGCCTTTAATATTCTCAAATGTAGAGTAAAATAGTTACACATAAGAATCTAAAACAAAAAATGAAAAATCGACTTTGTAACAAAACACATTTTACTTTGTTGATTTTCGTGTGAAAACCTTGACACACTCTATGCGAAACACAGACCCGAAAACGTCCTATTTAAATAATGTTTCCGTATTAACACATGCACTTTTTATTGTAGCAGGAACAAATATCGTTCACTGATATCTCGGCAAGTGACTCGTTTTTATATTGTTCCCTCTTACTTTAATAAAGCTTTGCAAATAAACATGATTTTTATGTAACACATTGTAATTAAACCTAACAAATGCAGTTTTTAGGCGCATATATCTGCCAAGGCTAGATGTAAACAAATACTCACAACGAAACCTTTACCTGTCTTCGTGACGAAACGGCTTGTGATTTGATATCCTCAGCCAACAGGGATAATGATAAAATTTGCTATGTCTACAAAAGGGTTAACTTATATACTTTTAAAGCTAAGTGTTTGCACTGTCCAATTCTAGCAAGAAAAGTATAGATCATAACCGCACGAACTCGGCTGCAGAGGTAGCTGGTCACCAAGAGGTTTATGGTTAATTGACGGTTAAGTGAATGTTCGGTGTAAGGTTATTAGTAGCTGGATAAAAACAACAAACAGAAATATAAAAACAAGATTACATGATTTTAATTATTGCGTTTAACTTTCTGTTTAGATGTATTAATCAGTTAGTTGTAAGGTTTACTATCGTTCATATATATCATCAGCCGACATTTTTGTGTTTGATGATACGCACATTTGTATGACATGCTGAGTTTGCCCAGATGTGTTTAACAATTTATGTTAAATACTCAAAATGTTATCTAAACAAAAGTTTTCACACATGCTTAGGATCCATATGCAAAATTCTACGCTTGACGAGATCAAAGCAAGAAATACAAACATATCCGTCGGGGATATATAAGTGTAAACAAAAAACATCCTCCAGGAAGAATACGTAACATAGTTGAATTCGATTACATTTAAAACACATCGTTTTCTTTACAGTTTTCTGCTTAAATATTGTTTTTGAGAACATTTACGATATAGTGAACCCTAAGGGATGTTATCCTTAACTTATCAATGATAAAAAGGTTCTCAGTGTGTATTCATTTCCTTGCCAGTGTTTTATGTTATTCCATTTGAATGTTTCCTTATGTTGAATGAGGCTGTTAAATTAGGTGTAAACAAATATCCATATTTCAAATGACTTGTTTTGATAATAACTAACACGGTTATGATGAGAAACTCAAACTAAAAACAAACAACATAATTTGTCGCGTTGTCTGTACGGGGTCTGTATCAATCTCTGCAAACAGCCTACATTTATGAGACACTTGAACACGTTCATAAGCCGTATGTCTAGACAGACCTCGCGTTTGTGATGTTTTAGTGGAGCTGACCACTTGATTTGTTATAACAAATTAATCCCACGAATAGATGTTTAGGCTAAACGAATACAATCAATAATGTTTCTTTTAACACTTGTAAACACTGACTTATTTCCGCGCATTAGCCGATCAGTGCAGCTTTCGCGGAGTAGACCACTTGAAACCTCGATCGAATGGGTATGATATCTGTAATCCACGCGTGTACACTACCATACTTAAATAGATGTCGTACAAACACTGACTAATTCCCGCGCATTAGCCGCTCAGTGCAGTTTTCGCGTAGTGGACCACTTGAAACCTCGAATGCTTATGATAGCTGTAATCCACGACTGTTCACTACTATAATTTAATAGATGTCGTGCACAAAAGTTAAGGATTTAGGAAATATGTTGGAACGCAAGAAAATCGTCTGAGTTTTGACGACATGTCAACTATTAACGGACTGTTAAAGTAGTGATTTCACCTAGCAGCAGATCGTCAAGTTTCAGAAAGTTTTTTTGATTTTTTCGAATGACAAAATAACTGACTAGCTAGTATGGAGAGCTGAAGTCGGTATCTTAGAGTGAGAAGCAGTAAGCAGTGCATGTTCGCACTGATCCCTTTATCGTATTTTGAAGACTAAAATATGTTGTGCGAGATCAGTATCAGTCTGTTGATCAAATGACGCGAAAGCATAACATTATTAAACTCGTCGTACAAGTCGTCTACAACGACAGAGTTTGTGTTTCCCCAGTTTTGCCTTCTATGAGAAGTTTACTAAGTAAAGATACACCATCTACGAGTAGCTTTTTGAAATAATTTGTCACTCATGTTTCCAGTTTCTAGACGAATTATGGGTCATAACTTATTGTACTAGTTAACTATTACGAGATGACCATTAACACGTACATCTACTCCGACTCAAGAGATAATGGGCCCGGCTCCGTATAGAGGTTTTCAGCGAAAGATAAGTACCAGCGGATCCGGCTTCATATAGAGGTTCCCAGCGAAAGATGAATATCAGCGACTGGTTTCTGGCCTCAATGATTTAGGGTACCAAATATTACGCTTAAGGGAGAGATTTCAACGTATTTTATGTTTGCTTGAGTATGTAGAGTTTTATTGTTGAATTATGTTATAGGTGATCTATGATAACATGTTATGTTAAAGTATAAACAAAAATATTATTTAGATGACTAAGACGAGATTCTAAGTATTTTCAGTCATTTAATTCATCCTAGTGAATTCGCGCGATAACCTTAAACTGACCCCGCTTATTTTCAACACGCTTAGAATGTAGGCTTGTTTGGCATGCTTAAGTTATGTTATTCAATCATAAGTTTATACAATTAATACAAAAATATTTCATAACTGTTTTATTCACATTTGTTACTTGGCAAAAAAGTGATACATGTTTTCATTTCTCCATTTCCATTTAAAATGTCGTCCACGTATAACATATGGGTATGTTATACTTTCTTGTTAGTATTGATCCGAAGTATAAGCAATTAATGTTGCAATTAACAAAAGTACCGGCTTCTTAACTCAAGTACCAATGGGACGCTGTATCAATCTATGCAACCAGCCAAACTCTTAAGAGACACTTGAACACGTTCATAAGCCGCATTACTTCGCGTTTGTGAGGTTGTGCGGATCGACCACTGGATTTGTTTAACCCAACGCATAGATATTTAAGTTCAACGAAAAAATATATAATATTTCTTTTAAAACTTGCTAACACTGACTATTCTCGTTCATCAGCCGCTCAGTGCAGCTGTGTGGACCACTTGAAACCTCGATCGAATGCGACTGATAGCTTAAATCCACGGTTTTACGCAATACTTTGATTAAATCGATGTCGTACACATAAGTTAATGCGTTAGGAAGTATGATGGGACGCAAAAAATACTCACGTCATTTTGCTTTGTCGACCGTGATGACGACAGTTAGCGGGCTGTAGGGATTTCCCCTAGCACCGTTTCGTAAAGTTACAGAACGTATTTTTGATTTTTTCGAATGACAAAACAACTGACTAGCTAGTATGGAGAGCTGTAGTCGGTATCTTAGAGTGAGAAGCAGTAAGCAGTGCATGTTCGTGGCGATTCTTTTATCGTATTTTGATGACATAAATATGTTGTGCGAGGTCAAAATCTCCTTTACTGTTAATAAAATCGTCGTACAAGTCATCTACAACGAGAAAGGGGTGTTTTTCCTTCAGTGCCCATTCCTCTATTCGCTCACGCTCAACTGAACCTTGTACGAATGTTATATTCGGAATGTTCCAGAGGCTGACTTCTGTACTGGTGTCTACCTCCCGTGGACTAAGGCCAAACAGTGATGAGTGTGGTGTCGCGTTATACCCCTGCACTAAATCTTGGAGCACGTTAATGTATTTAAATGTTGTCCTAACTTAAAGGTACTTGTAAATGAGTCCCTTTAATGTTTGTATGAATCTTTCTCCTATCTGACACTTGAATGGTGGAAGAGCTGTGTATTGCTTTATGCCGCGACTCGACAAAATACTTTTAAAAGTACGCGATTGAAATTCTTTACCTAAATCCGATCTGATCTTTGCCGGTTTGAATTTTGCCTCATATAATAGCTGAAAAATTGGCTGCGCTTCAGATGCTAAAGTTTTATTTTCCGAGGTTCGTATATAAGCGAAACGGCTGAAATTGTCAATGGCGACCAATAGAAAATTTACGTTAGAGTTTTCCGAATTGAGGCGAGACATGTCTGCCAAATCTATATCAATGCAATCGCTTATTTCGTTCGTTACGATTGAATTTCTCTTGAATTTTCTCCGCACATGCCGGTTTACGGTGTACGTATCGTGAGCCTCTGATAATATTTTGATGTCTTGTAAACTTACGTCCTTATAATCCTTTTCTATGGCTTGTTTAAACTTAAACGGCCGAAAAAAGCCCCTGCGTAACCCGGTTTCACGTATTGTTCCAACAATTTTTTGCGTTCGTCCGACATGGCTACTTCAACTGTTTTCTTCGTGCTCTTTGAGAAAAAATAACTACAGTATTTTTGTTTAACTAGAAATATTTTCGCAGTCCTGATAAATATTTTATTCGTTCGTTGTAGCGGAATTTGCGTCACTTCCTCTTCCGCCGATTTCGTGAGATATTTTGTTTTTTTCACGTACTTTAACCCTGGAGATGGTAGAATATATCCGACGCTAGTACTTAGAAGCACCAGCCAGAGCTCTTTGTCGGACGACTTGAGACACAGCTGAGCAATCGACACTAAAATAATCGTGTATACGACGATCACCTGCGTCAAATATGTCACCTGGTTTTTAGGTGTACGGCTACCGCCGACTGTCCAGTCATTCGCATTTCCATAATTGTCGTTTCCTCAAATTGATCCTTCGCGGTATTAAGTGTTACTTTCGACAGAAATATTTGACATTTTTTATTTAAAAACCCGAGTAATCACAAATTATATCCGAGGTGGATTCAACCAATACAAATATATTTTTGCGATGCTTTTTAGATCACCATTGTATCATTTTAATTAACGTTCATCAAGTGCCATTGATCCGACGTATCAGTGCCCGAGTTGCGACTTAACTCAAGTACAGGCTACTTAACTCAAGTACCAATTATCTCAAGTGCCACTCACGCACACATTCACACACCAAAACGCACCAAAACGCACGCAAAACCTCCGACCTCTCTCCTAACTCCACTACTAAGGACGAGAACGTTTATTTGAAAATCTAAATTAATAGTTGTTTTTGTTGCTGCTGCTGTTGGTTGTGCTGATGCTGATGTCGTTGAGGTCTAATTGAAAAGCGCTTTGTTATACACATTTTTCTTCATTTTGATGTTTTGAAATAGTAATTATGGTAAGAAAATCAGTCAATTCTTTAATGTTTCAATTTTATGCAAACTATAAACTTACTCTAGATTAAACGATAATTTTCCATTTGAGGGATGTTGTTGGTACTTGAGTACACAAATAATCTACCGATCGTTTACTCGAAAGATAGGAAGTATAATGCACTGTTCATTCATTTTCAAAGTTAATAACTCTGTATTAATGTACCTCATACTGCGCATAAAAAAAAAACAAAAAAAACAAAACAAAAAAAAAACACTTTTTATTTGTGTTTTGTTGAATTTATTATTTTAAGACATCTGCAAATTTGGTTGGTGGTTAATGGAAGATGGGGAAATATGCACGAGGAAAGCAAGACCAGTTACTGTTAAATAACTGTTTCTGTATTTAACTACGTTTTTTTTCAAATGAGGCCGACTATAAATTTAATTATCATTTTGCAAACGAATGTAAAAACAGTGAAAACCTAATTGTAACATTTATTAAGAAACATTTTAACGAGCGTAATGTCTAGCAATAATTTATAAAAAGGGATAGTGAACATATTTTTTGCTGCGTTCATACAGTCATGCCGTTTTACAAACAAAAGTGAATGATGGCTAGATGAACCGCTATAACTATATTTGCACATGAAAATCGTGTATAATTACAATGTATACAGTATAAATTGAGAAAGCTGTACCTTTCCCTTTAAAGAAGTAATGAAAGTATCAAAATTAAATAATGTACGCAGGGAGAAATGTACACGGTGGTCAATCTAATTTCATGCCGAGAAAGAATCAAATCAATGAATCGAACCGAACAGAAACATAACTGAAATGGACACAAATACAAAAACATATCATATAAAAAGGTACTGTTTTACCTTTTTAGTTCATTAATATTCATAGATAAGTTCGCGTAACTGACCAATAAAAAAATCCAAATTATCTCTCAATACGCGTTAACCAATCAATTATTAATGGGGGCAGTCCTGAGTTTCTATAGGCAGCTTCAAGAAAGATCTGTGCGAAAGATTTACCTCTCTCAAAACATATCTGATTGAAATTATTGAAAAGGTAAATTGAGATCCTAATTTGCCAGGTTGTAATTATGACAATGACCTTTTGGAAAACTTTATTTGCGTACCTGCAGGATTAAATGTTCCAAATCGGCGCTATGCTAATTCTTAATATTGTATAATTTGAAAAATATATAACAAAATTTAAGTTCAACAGTGGATTATTATAATAGCGCATTGGTACAAGTTCAACAGCGCTTTACCGGCGATTTGATCATAGTGGCCGCCGAATAGATGATTTGGGCTGCATTGAAGTGGTTTGAGGATATAATAAGCTATTTATTTGATAAAACATTGGTGTACAATAAACGTTTAAATCATCATATTCAAGTACTGAAATACTGCAATCACAATAAGATCACAGTTCTTTACTTAGACATATATCTTTCTCTTCATATGCAACAAATAGTAATTGTACACAGATCGGATAACGACAGATGCATCCAAAATAATGTCATATAAATATTTGCTTAATGTTCCTCGGGAAATGATGTTAATTTTATAAAATAAAATATTACTAAATTTTCTTTCTTTGCCGATAATGGTTTTATAATACGACATTGTTTTGGGCTAATTATTTCGATACATTTGATTGTAATAAAACCCGTGTTCAAATTGGTTTTAACACCCAGAGGCAATCCCGTGACACATCACCGTTTCTTTCACATGTTCGCTAAGTATAAAATTCTTCCTATTAATCCTGAGATTTTCAGCAACATTTTATTTATTAAGCGCGTATTGTCGTTGAACTTGAAAGGTATCTTTCACGCATGCGCACTCGATATTAGAGGGGGAGTTTCACTTATCGCTTGAAAAGCGATCACTGGACCAGTGGCCTTTTACCTTTCTTTGAATTAAAATGTCCTTATTAAGAAAAATAACGCTTTTAAAGATGATGCGTTTTTTTTAATTAAACACGTTTAATTTAGTCTGCAGATTAGATAACCCGTTAACGAATGTTTTCGTGAAGAATATATCACAACATTAAAACTGTATTCAGAGCTACAATATACCTTACATTTTACTTATGCTAATAAAACTTAAACAATGGCGGTCTCAAACAATTCGGAGATTATTTGCACAAATGGAGCTTATAAGTGTCAATTATTTTATTTATTATTATTTATTACAACACAGGTTAAATTATAAACGTAAGAGTAACTTAGTAAATAAGTTACATTTTAAAACGGTTTTAAAGAAATATATAAGGATATATACGTTTAATTGTTCATTTGTGTAACGAACATGCGAGCTGTTCTATATTACAATTGCGCAATGAGGAACAAAAAACTTTTTTATTCAGACAACTGATCAGTCATTGGAACGCTTATTTAAAGGTTGAAAAATTATTCTGTTCAATAGAACTGCAGTATTTTTCAAATTGTTGGGAAATTTACTTCTACAGATCTCTACTAACGCGTCGTTGAATTCCCAGTAAGTTACCATGCTGAAATGAGGTAGCTGTCTGAAATGTTGAAACAATGTTCTTTTGTTTAATTAAAAAAACTACCTACGTCTAAATTCAAATATTTATTGTGTTGCATAATTCCGTTTATTGTCAAAATCAGTTTGATATTTAATTTCATTATTGACTATCTATTATTATGAGTATAACAAACATGGGACATGATGAAATAAATTACTACAAAGATTATTCATTAAAATATGGCTGTTCATTCCTATAACTAAATCGTTTCCGGAGAGATCCTATCTCTACGATATCTGAAAATAAATATTGATAAGAAGACCCAATGGGTATATAACTGAGAAAGAAAACCAGTCTATGCTCGCGAATTTCCATTTGTCTTTTCTGTTAATGTTTTTGGGAGGTCCTATGAGTCACATCACAGTAAGCATCTAGTAATGTCTACATATGTGGTAAACTCATCACAGTGTTAATTTAGCCGTTATGACAGAATGGTTGTGCTTCTTTCTCTTTTTGTGATTGTAATTGTATGCTTATATTGTAAATATGTTATGCTCTCCCACGTAGAGGAAATAAAGATATATATCTATCTATCATGCCTGTATTGAGATGCAATTTAATAACCAAGCCAAAGTTGATCATTATGATTACAATGACATAATTATTGTGACGATGTTGACAACACGCGCATTAAAGAAAAGTACAAATTTCATTGTAAACTGCGATATTCTGTTTTGTTATTCTGAGATTAAAAATTAACTACCTCAGCATCCTAAGTATTCAAGGTCGGACCCGCCCCACTATATTCTATTTAAAGTTTTGTAAAACCAGCTATTTCCAGATAAAAAAGGAGATACTTTTATTGATGTTACCTTCACATAGAAAAAAAGTTATACGGCGATATCCTGTTTTGAGGTTAAAGTTATGCTTTTTTGAATTTTGTAAAAACAAAAAGTGAGCCAATATATACTTTAATTTCAAGAAATTAGAAACGGAACTTTCTTTATCACGAAATATATCTGCATTATATACTTCGTGTTTAAATAAGTTGCGTTGCCATTATTATCGTTATCGACTTGTTTTGGCCTGATGCATTTACTTGAATTCGCGGTTAAGTGAAATGAAAAGGTGACATTTCATCATGCACTAAATGAATTGATATTTTTCATCCCTGTTGTAAAATGAATAATGAATAATTGATAATGGAACGTTATCCTTCGCTCGTATTAAGTTGTTTCTTAATATGCGGTAACTATTGAATATACGTATGTATGTAAAATCCCTAAAATTCCGATAATGTATCTGCCTCGGGCAATATTACCATGACAACTTTCAGGGTTATAATTGGTAATAACAATGTCAACCGCTTACGAAGAATTAAAGATTATCAATTATTAAACTAAATATCAAACTGATATTGACAATAAACTTTTAAAATATGAAACACAACGAATAGTTAAATTTCCGATCCCCTAAAGTGAAGCTCCCACTTTACAAAAGAAGTATAATAGTAGTTTAAATAACACACACAGATAATCATTATAACACATCATTTGGCTACAGTAGAACATTATCAATTCTGCCTTTAAATGGTATTACATTTCACATCTGAAATTTAATGATCGGAGTCAAACCGAATTGAGAATATATCATTAATGGCACGTGTTCTTAACTCCATATCCCTCCTACCTTGTAAAACTCAATCACTCTGCTTAATCTGTTGATGTTTTTTCGTTTTCTTTCTATTTTTTATGACTACTTGTAATCTCTCTCATATCTGCACTATCTGAAATTATTTGTTTTGTCTATTATAACGCTTTGAAATGTAAATTATTATGTTTAATCTGTTAATGTTAGATAACGACAATGTTTAACAATAATTTTATTGATCTTAACGCCTGAATAAAACATGATTAACATGGAAATTATTATAAATAAAACAATATTTGCAGAATAACAGTTAAATAAAATATAAAAGAAATATACTGGCGTTTCATTATTTTGACTGATAATCTTGTTGTTGTAAAATTGCTACTGTTCTCATTGCACCATAAATTTCAAATAAGCCTTTATTTCATGGGATACGGCTGTTATCCATAAGCAGACCGTGCGCATCCAGACCAGACGGCACATCCGTGTCGTCTGATCAGGATCTTCATCGTTTGCTTTTCGATACATTAAGTTATTTCTGACCGAGAAATGAACAATGTAGACCCTGTTCAGGTGATACAGATGTGATTAAATACCATTTTTTAATGTCAATGTAGAAAAACATCTCATAGACTTATGACACTTTTTATTCAACGAATGGTAATAAGAAAGTGTGAAGTTTTCGAAATAAACGACTTTTAGAAATCCGACTTGAACATACCTTAAGCATAGTAGTATTTTTAATTTATTTCACGAAACAGGCTCGTGGCATTTCACAAAACTCGCGTCACTGGCGCTTGACCAGCCGCCCCACCCCCTGCCAAGCCTTAATAATCGCCCTTTTTTGTAAAAATGGTGTCATGTCACTAATATTATTCCATTCTATCATAATATGCGAAAATACACCGTCAAACTCGTATTCTAAAAATATATTTCTATGTATATAATTGAATAATGGTCAGGAACGGCTCCAGACCCTACCCTCGTTCGAGAGGCTGTTTTTCCTACAATACGGCGGGTTCCAGCCTGACAGCTGTTTGGTTCAACGCAACAGGATCTGATCGAACAGTAAATGTTAAAAAGTCTCACCAAAAGCTCGAAATACGCGTAATATTCAACAGAAAACGGCCTCCGAAATGCAGGTTATTTTTTCATAGATTCTTCTCCCCTGTGCGACTTCCGGAAATCCCCGACGCTTTTGTTCGGAGCGTTCTGATTGGTAGAACTATTAACTTAGTCCGAGTAATACTTTGCACACAAATCGTTCGTTCGATCAATCAGAACGCTTCTAATTGATTTGCGATAAGAATGTAAAGTCAAAATGATTGAATATGGTGATTTAATCACCTAAAATTATTTTATTAGACCGGAAGGTGTGGAAATTATTAAACAGGTATTTCGAGCGACTTTAAGTAAAGATACAGATGATTGAAAGTCATTTTAAGTGTTAAGTAGCATACTCGAGTGTACGAGTAGTTAGAAAATGCACTTTGATATGAATTTTAAAACTAAAATGTAGGAAAATAGTTTCTCTATCGGAAACATTAAAAAGAAAGATTTAACGCTATTGCTTGCAAGCTTTTTCAAGTTACAGTAAAACACTAGCGTTTAAACACTGCTTCCGTCAGGTGGCGAGTCTAATTCGAAAGCGCGTGACGTAATTCCCAAACTTTAATAACCAGGCAACGGGAAAATAATTTCTACGATATTATGCAAGGTATCAAGCTTTAATTTTAATTTTCAGTTTTTGACGTCGTTTTCGGCCATGGGCGCGAACTACCTTAATATAATAAATGTTAAGGGAACAGTGTAGTCCCTGATCAAATCAAAGTGCACCTGTTGTTTTGCTTCTGGCCATGCCTATTAAATTCAGAGTTATGGCCCCTTATGTATTTCAATATAATACATTTACTTTGTAATTGTGTGCCACGCTTATCCCAAAATGTATGAGAACCACAATGATTATCATGAAACTTAACAGGTATGTTTAAAATCATGTGTAGTTTCGCATCTTGGGATTTGCTTCTGGCCATGGCTGTTAAAACCAGGGTTATGGTCCCATATGTATTTCAGTATAAAACATTCCCAATCAGGAGAAAAAAATCAGAATTAAAGCATTATTTTATCGCTTCAATCTTCTATAAAGGAATAAACACAATCTTTGAAGTGATCCTTATCAAATTTTGAGTAGTTTGTTTTATTAAAGATGTGACATTGGTTAAATACATTATTAAACTCATTCAGCAAGCGGGTTTCAAGCGGTCGTGTTCTGCCGGGACTCTTCTATGGTAGGTCCAAGACCTAAGGCCGGGGCTGTTTTTTATTATTTGTCATGACCGTTGAAATATGTTTAACTTCCTTTTGTGTGTTTTTTTTAAATGCTATATTGTGTAGTCACGTTCTTACTTTCAAAAATTACCAGCTGAGAGAAAGGACGAACTCGTTCCCGAGCTGGTGAACAAATTTTCGTTTTGTTTCGCTTTCCAAGTGACAGACTGATCCATTATATACAGCACACTCTCATGTTTAGTTCCGGAAATACAGTGGACGCTAACAGGATATTTGTGAGTACGGACAGTGCATGTCGAATTGCAATACCACATACTGTGGGTTCGGTTGAATTAAAGTAAATCCGATTCCCATAGATCTCAATGTTAAATTCCCAATGTTCAATGTACATTTAACATGATTTCTCAATGTACATTTAACATGATTTCTACCATCTTAATTTCTAGACAACCATATATTGCTGTGAAGATCTCCGTTTTATCTAGATTCAAAAACACACAGGATATTTGGGGATAACTTACTAGTAAGAAAAGTAATGATCTCTAACCGAACAGACACCATTTTAAACGCGGTATGATCGCAAATACGGTGCCAAAAATATACATTCGCTGTTCCGGAACTAGTACGCCTCTACCAAACGAGATATAGGCATGAAATCGATTTCATTTATTTTCCTGACATGTTATTCATGCAAACAAACCACAAACAGGCCAATTTCTGACGGTTAAGAGACCCTCTCAGACAAAGAGAAAAAAAGCATATATTAAAACGGACTTTATTCGAATGGGCCACGAGGGGATACAGCGTGATTTGGTGTTATTTAACTAAGGTTTAATTTTACTTCGCGAGAATCAAATTTCGCGCATAAGGCATACATTTTCCGCGCGGGCATACATTGTTTCGCGCGGGCATACATCAGCGAACTGATATTATTTTCATAATATTAGATGATATCAATGGTTTGATTTCGTTGGGTTTTATGTTGCGAAATTTCCTGATCGCGAAATGTGTGAAAACTAAAATCCCTCGTGATATAAGTGATAAGCATTTATGGGGTGAATCGCCATTAATTTTATTGCGAAATTCCGCCATAAAATTTATTGCGATTTTCCGCCATAATAAATATGGCCATTTTTCCCAATGGCGATATTTCGCCATATTTAACATGGCGAAAAAATAAACTTTTTCGGAGGTGGACGCTCTTCAATGTTTTTAACACATATGACCCCCACATTCTGAAAGAGTTCAAATTCTTAATATTTTATTTTTTCGACAAAATCGCCATGGAGAAATAACGCCATTTCAAATTTATGGCTAAAAATCGCCATTGCGATTTCATGGCGACGAAAAATCGCCATGGCGTTTTCCAAATCGCCGTGGCGATTTCCAAATCGCCATGGCGATTTTTGGTGTTTGAGACTCGATTGCTCACTCATTTTTAGGGATATTGGTTCAAAACATAGTACGTTTTATTATTTGACCCCCCAACAATATATTAAAGAAAAAACATTTAGTGTAGGATCTTTTAAGAGGGTAGCTGAGTGTGCGAATTCACTTGATTCGCAAACATTCACCGGACTCTGTTGTTTCCTGTACTGTAGCGTTTACCTTGATGATTTTTTAACGTACAGTCTTATCAGACGTTTTCTGCTGCAAAAATGAGAAGCTCAACATTTGATAAAAATGTTAAAATCAACCAAACGAGACTTCATAGCTGGCTTTGGGAAACATGTTAAGGCTTTCTTACATTTTCTTTGTTTCGCGAAAAATCATATTTACTAAGAAACTAACTCAAATTTTTAATTTGTCAAAGAATAAAAACGTTATACCAGATGGCAGTCGAGAAATTTCAAAAAAGTCGTCTGAATGGAAGCAATGAACGGCAATGTGTTTCTGATCATTATCAATTTGATAGTTTCAAATTTCTTCATTAGAAAAACTTTAAAATCACAGGTTGCAATTCATTTTTTTTTTGTAAATCAGTGACAGTCGGTAATTATGACAAAAGGGGAGTACATAATTCTTATAAGATGTTGCATGTTGATGTTAGGGCGTCCGTGGCCGAGTGGTTAAGGTTTCCGACTGAAATCACTTGCCCTTCACCGCTTTGAGTTCGAGACCTACCAGGGTCAAGATCTTTCATGTGAGGAAGCTTGCTAGCTAGCTTGCGGAACGTCGGTGGTTCTATCCAGGTGCCCGCTCGGACCTAAAACTTATCCGGGGGTTCTCTCTCCACCATGTAAAAGCGGGTATGCTAAATGGGCCTAAGAAGCAATAAGCTTAGCATCTGTTGATGTTCTGGCCCCTAACTTACATGAAATACATGAAATGGAACATCACCATCTTAAAAGGAAAATTTAAAATTTTAAAAACAATCCTTTTTAAGGATAAAGTTTAGAAGAAACGAAATGATTTTCAAGAGAGATTAAGATCAAGAAAGTTTGCTTACTGTTTTTAATTATTGGCTTTATGATTCTTCGTTTTTCATCGTGTACATTTTGTTTTCCCAAGATGGAATGTTGGTATCATCTATATCTATAACGCAACCAATTTAGCTTACAGGGACAACCCCCAAAAAGGTTGATCGGATAGCCCTGAAATACCCGGTACCTTACCATCACTGCGTGACATCGGTAAAGGGTTATTGCACTGACAATAGCAATGAATATGTGCACGTGGAGACTTGTTAAGGGAAATGTTTTTAAGAACTATAAAATATGATACCAAATATAACATTAATATTATCATTATAAATATTCACATAATTAAAATGAGAGCGACTTGAATAGGTCTTGACAACGTCATTAAGTATTTAGTCATAGGAACAATTTGTAAAAAGTTATATATGTGTGTCCATTACAAGCGATAATGGTGTATTGTGTTAAATCCGCCTTGGAACGGTTAGTGGCGAAATTAAAACATATTAACCACTTGGGGTTAAACCAAATCGGCGCGCGCAACCTTCTGCAATATTAATTACACACTTCAAATTGAATCTAATTAGCCCCCACCCCACCCCTAACAATGGAGTAAAAATAAACACGTAAAATTAATAAAGAATAAAAACAGTCATATCTAGATCTATATGACATTTAAACAATTGAAAAAAAGAAGGTTACAAGTCTTAAGCCACTAATTCAAAATTCGGAAGTATTTGAGCTGATCTCGTTTTAACCTCATTGGTTCCAATATTAATATACTGCAAGAGAACAAGAGGAACCTTTTACAGTCACAGTGAAAGGCAGAAGGTACAGATTCAAATTTCCACCGTCTTAACTAAAGCTTGGATAACAAATTCATATAGTCTCAAGTCCTTTTTACCGCCGTGCGATCAACGATAATAGCGTAATTGTTGACAGTTAACGTGGTCAAGGGGCTAGGACTTAATCATGTATTGCATCTAAAAGTATCTTTGGCATAGCCTTTCTTGATAAATTAAGTTACTGATTTCCTAAACACTTGCATAAAGTGTGGTTTATAGTCGACCATCCGTCTTTTTAAATAAATTCCCCATAAATTCTATGCCATACCAAATATTTTATTTTACAACCATATCTAGACAAAATCTCTTTTTGTTGTTAAATTTTCTAAAAGATTTGCAAAGTTTATGATAATGATTATCTTGCTTTCGGTATTTTCATTTAATGTAAATTACGATAATTAAGTCATCTTCCTTTGAGCAAGCCCTTATTAACCTTAACAGCTGCGATATAAGCACCAGAGGAAGTAACAGTAGGCGCCTCACCGTCAAGATGTGGAATGTTGACAAACTCTCAATTAAAATCATTTATTTAAAGGTAAGGAAAATGTCATTTTCAAAATTGCAGGTCATTAATTGTCATAAAGTGTTGTTCAGACGGAATGTCATAATTTCCTTTTATGACAATGGAAGAGATATGCGATAAAATGAACACACTTAGTACCCAAAGGTACACAAATTACTTGGCTATAAAATAATTTTTCCAAATCTGATGTTTATGTTTTCTTGTGAGAAAAAGTGCATTACATAGTTGTTCACATCTCCATATTTTGTATTTATTGCAAATTTTGGAAAGTGAAAAATGCTACTTCATAATTGCATGCCACATAGATATGTCAAAGCCGTCCAAAAATTATTCTTTTGAATCAGTAAGTCTAGTTTTAAAATGGTTATGTGGTAAGCAAATGTGAAGTGTGGAAAGATCGTAAGTGTAATTAAAATTTGCCTTCACATTTTTGCCTGCAAATTTTTGAATTTATTATATTCTATTTAAGACAAAATAATATGCCTGGAATGTGTGTTAACTTGATAGTGAGCGTTTATTATATTTATACGGTATCAATCATTTAAAGGCCAAACCGTTTTGCTTGGAGAAAAGTGTGCAATATTTAAGAAAAGTCCAACTGCTGATTCTCTTATCTCATCTGGTCTGGTCGTAACCTGGGTACATTTGAATAAGAATGTAATATTTCATGCCGCTGCTATTTGTAGAAAATAAGAACTAGTTAAGTGTTCAGTTGAACACTTGTGTCGCCCCCCTGATGCCTTGTCGAAATAAAAATGGAAGTACATTGACCTTAAGAATTTGCGATCATATTGTATGTTTTGTCATAAGCAATATAATTTAAAAGTTTGATAAAGAAATATTGAGAAATGCCAAAGTTTAAGCCAACGTTAAGTTTTCTTGACGGACGGACGGATCCGATCCGTATGTCGCCCTTTCTTCTTCAAAAGGGCGATACAAAATCCCGAATTAGCCAAAACTGCATAACCATTCATCTAAGTAGAAAGTTGGACACAATTCAAGAAAAAAAGCTGCAGTTTATGTAACTTGTCAGATTTAAAGATATCCGCACTGTTTAGTAAGAGAGTACCGATGTCTACTGTGAAGAGTAACACGGATATAACCTCCTAATTGCGAAGTTAAAACAGCTCGATAACACCTTGCCTAACAGTTAAAGCGACAGACAGGGTGTGTATTAGCAACAGCTTATTTCATCGGGCTCAAGTGACTCCAATATTTCTCACTTATATTTGAATCAAAATCTACCCCGTTTATGCCATCCGAATGTGTAATCTGTGGCGTGTATCAAGAGTATGATCTCATTAACAAATACCATCCAAGAAGAAACATTTAAGAGCTTGAGAAATATGACAAGAGGGCATCCGTGTCTGTGTTGAGGTGACCTCTGTAAATTGTGAAAGATTGAAGCGTTTTCTTTGTTGGCGCCAAATTTCTGTTCAAGAATTTTCTTACACTAATGTTATGAATAACTAAGTTAAATAGTAATGATTATCACAGCTGATAATAATTGTGATGGTGATAAAGATGATAAAGATGATAATGATGATGATGATTGAGATCTTGGCTATGATGATGATGATAAAGATGACAGTGATGTTGGTGATGATGGAGAAGCTGGCTCTGATGGTGATGACGATGACGATTGTGACGATGATGATGGTGGTGGTGGCAGACGTAGTGGTGGGGATGATGATGATGATGATGATGATGATGATGATGATGATGATGATGGTGATGGTTGGGGTTGTGATGATGATGATGATAGAGATAATAAAGATGATGGTGATGCTGATGAAGATGAAGATAGTGGCACTGATGATGATGATGTTGTAGTGGTGGTGTTGATGATGCATATGGTGGCATTGATGATGACGATGGTAGTGGGGTGGCAGTTGCCACTATTGTGATAATGATCATGATGATGTCGATTAGGATGATGATAATCATTATCATCATTCAGATCCAGTATGTTTTAAACGGGTTATATTCTTATAATCCCTGCCACGGTATTTATTTGAAAGGCTAATTTTAGCTATCGAATAGTTCATTTTTGAATCAAAGAAATTGTATATCAATTAAGAAAAATAATACATTCGAGAAACAGTTTAGTTGTTTGAACATTTTTAAATATAATGTGATTGGTCCGTTTCAATGAAAGTTTGTTTCAAGTAAAGTTGAGATTACAATATTCCATCAAGTAAAGGTTAGCGGGCTCAGGCAGAAAATGCTCAAGAGACTTTCATTGATTTTACGCACGCTACGGCATCCTAGCCACGCCCAACGATTTTCAAGGGGAGCTAATCTTCCGATGTCCGTCATAACAAATGGATACCTCCGTCGGTACAATCGCAAACGTACCCATTATTTTTTAAATTTCTTTAAATACAGCTTTCGTCAGGAGAGAAACAAAAACACAAACTTTCATATCAGGCTGTTGCCTAGATGGTTTGAAAATAACGAATAATGGCGGAAACACCATACGATTAATTGGCAGTAGGCATGTTGAAATCGTACAGGAATCGTTATATATATATATATACACGTTTGAATAATCACTATATACTTTATATTCTGAAATGTTAATGTCTAAAAAAATTTACGTAAATTCTATAAACGGACACATTATAGTCAGAATACATACATCAAATAAGACTACGATGACAAACCTGGAAAAATGAATGGTAGAATCAAACATCAATAGTCAACAAAAACACAAAAACTCATGCCCACTTCTTGATGGAAATAAATATTATGAAAAGCTATTACAACAGCAAAGCAAATTTTGACTTAGTACTTAGTCCCCAGGTCGTCCGTCCGCATGGCAGTCTTATTCTCTATGCCTCAACGATAATAAGTATTTCATTTCTTTCATCTTTTACATATCTCTGCTCGTGTTGCTGTTGTTGTTATTTTCTTCCAATCCAATGGAAGTGACAAATCACATAAAATATCGTTTATAATAAATATAATATTACATACAGAAAATATGGACAATATGCGCACCTAACTGTCCACACACGTTTTGCAGTACTGACGTTTTGATGTGTTAAACATCAAGTTGTTTATATCCATAGCAATTATTTGCAATTATCTTGATATATTAAAGCGTTCGTTCGATAACTAAAGACTGTTTTGCAACTCTTTTATTTAAATGACCATACCTAAATCGAATGGTCGTTTTCTGTTTTAAACGTTGAGATGCTGCCGGTCAAACCCTTTCATTGCTAAGGTATTATGTCTGACAGCTTGGAATGTTTGACGGACAAAATGGCGGATAACAACAAGGCTTATCAGCGAGATACACTCTGAATGATTACTTGCGCTGTCAGTCAACTGGCTGTCGTAAGGTCAATTACGATCGAAAATGGAAATTCGACGATTCTGCTAGCTCCTTAAACAAGCTCATATGGACTCCTCTTTGTTTCCTAAAATAGATTTCTAACTCTAAGCTTTCAAAACAATAGTTATCTCCGTATACATAACAAGGCTCAAGTATAGGTACCATTTCGTATTTATATTTTTTGTAAAAATACTTTAAACTTAATAAAAACAAAATAATTTTTACTTTGATAGCTTTCATCGCCAAAATCACTGCAATACTGTAACACTGAATGAAACGCGAAAACACGATGCGAGATCACTAAAGTACGATGCGAAGTACTATTATTGCGTTCTCGTATAATGTATTTTTGCTAACTATGCTGTCTTAAATCATTTCAAATTTTTCAAATTATTACTCGGAAATATTTCATTTCAAGATGAAAATAAATCTGACAACATGTATATGCTATAGGCCGATACATGAAATAAAATTTTAGATTTTTAACAATAGCTGTAACCAGGTAAAAGTTTGGTTTAAATTATTTACAATTAGACTATCGTTTTAACCTAACCACTGACTCTCATGGTGGGTTGAAGACAACTTTAATACGGTGTCCTTTTTAAGTACCTTTTGCACTTTATGATCTAAATGATCGTTTGAGCCAAATTTGTTGTATGATATCACAAAACAAAAAAAAATTCTGTATAAAATGGAAAATATCGATTTGATTCTAACACAAAATATTTAGGTTGGTATTACCCGATAAGTTGTTTTTTGATAAAACGAGTGATACTTATAAGTAAAAAAGAGAGAAAAACGAAAAACTCATCAGGCGCGTACGTTGAGGAAAAAATCTGTTTTCACCGACTTAACATCCTCCTCATTTAATTATTTATAAAATATCAAAATAAAATACTTTATAAATATTATGACAGAAACACTTTATCAATGTCTGCAACAAGTATTTTAGACGTAAAATTTGTCTTGCATATTAATCGTGCATTTGAACAAATGCTGTGTTTTTACTTTTACATAATTGTCATCTTGTGAAAACTAACGTGTCAACATAACTTTAATGTGACGACAACCCCCTAACTTAAATATAATGAAATAATCGTTAACGTGACCGACAAAACGACAAAACCGTCTCAACACTGCATAATAGCTTTTATACAGCGTATTTATGCATTCATTTAAATGGGTTTAATGCACAAACTGTCACTATGACAGTACATTTAATTAAACGCAAATAAGGCAGTAGTGATAAAGTTTCTCCTAAAATAACTTGGTCTTAAAAAGGTTTTTTTGAAAATTTATGATGAACGAAATGTTTCGAGGTTGATTTATGTGTGTCATGTTTTCAAATTAAAAGCTTTTACTGCTTTCTTTCTGATTATGTTGAAACTTTCAGTATTCAAACAAATTGTTGTGTTCTATTTTAAGAAATTCAAATCGGTACGCCGATCCCCCTATACAAAACTATATTCCTATAATTGAATTTTGTTTTATACGTTTGGCATCTGAATAGCGTATTTATGTTGCGATACGGAGCAGAATATTCTATGAATATAACTTTTCTGAAGAAAAACTGTAGACGAAAATGGAGAAATAGAGCGTAACACAGAAACGACAACCCCCTAATAAAATAGGAAAAAGTACCACTGGACGCCAATGTATTACAGCAGCAAACATGTAAATACAGGCAATACATTTATGTCAATACAGTAACACATTTTAAAAAGAGAACTTAAACGTGAGTGGAACGTTTTTGTATCGCCTTTTCGAAGTGACATTAAGTGAAGTTTTAAAAATTAAGATACCACGGTCATTTTGTTACGCTCTATTCATTTATTGTTCTTCATTGTTAAAACTTCACTTATTAATAATCAGGGCGGAGGATGTGGCACTGCTTCCGAAAATAGTTAAGCGAGAACAACATTGAAATGAGATAAAAAGGGCGGTTAAGTTCGCCTTTTTAAAACAAATGAATTTATTTTGCAAGTTCAGTGCCATCATACTAAATTTAATTTAAAATCCACCTTCGCATTCTGAGATCAGATGCCTAAGGTACTCTGGACACTGTTTCAGAAACGCAGATTTTGTAACAATAAGTTATTGACGCTTTTTATTATAGTAAAGGTAATGTAAACACGCCAAAAAGATGGTATTTTAGGCTGATCTTAAGACATTAGGACACTACCTTGTTGGGCTTTAGCATTTTATCAAGTCAAAAAAACATATTCTTTTTTCTACTTGGCTCGTCCCCAATTAGCAACCCACCGCACTCGAAAGAAAACAGGACATGCCATAATTTGGCATACGAGGATTGTGACATTTCCTTTTGGATGTTACCTGGATAACTTTACTGAACGGGTTTTTTATAAAGCACCTGCATATTCACAGATTTGATTAAAGAGTATGTTTATTTTTAATTTTTATGGATTCATGTATGTTTACTGATACGAGTATATGGATATGTTTACTGATTAATTTACCAATTAATTCTCCTCTCTTAACTAACTTCGGAAGCAGTGCCACGTCCTACCCCTGTTAATATATATAACATAATATAACGTAAAGCTTCTTGATGAAAAGAAAATATTATTACATGTAGATCTATTTAAACTCATTTACTCAAAGAGAACACCTTAAATGTAGGTTAAAAGAGAAAGTATACAGTACCTGTATTTTAGGTATAACTATTTGTGTTTGTTCTCTGCTTGTTTTTTCATAACGAGATTAGCTTTCCGGTTTCGTTAAAAAGGAAAATAAAACCAATATCGCTTGTAATGAAGATAGAGCTTAACTATGTTGTAGTCAGATTTGAGTATGGAAAGTAGACAGGTCATTGTATAATCATTCTTTATTTTGTATCGATAGGTAAACTGTAACATACGTTATGTCAACAACTAAAGAAAGGATAAGGTAAATTATGTTCAGTTTTGATACGAACTTGCGTAGGCAAAGAACATTAAACAATTAAATCTCGGATTAAAAATCAAATACTTTCTTTTACTTGCAGTAAAATCAGTTTTATGTTGTTGTTTTTTTAATGTATCAATACCCGAGAACTAATAAAACCTTAAAACAAATTCTTAAATAGAGGATACAACATGAGCGACCATTTTATACTGAAGTTATTAAACTCGTCACCTAAATCGATAAAATAAACTTGGCAAAAGACCGGTTGTGACATTTTGAAACTAAACGATTTCGCGATTTCAAAACGTGAATTAATGAAGTTAAACCGACGATGAAACGTGTGAAATCATGAAATCTTGAAATTCGAAGAAAAATCATGAATACGTGAAATCTATTTTCAAGATTTCGCGATTTCACGATTTCCTTCCAGATATTTACAATTTCATGCTTTCACGATCTCAAGAATTCACGTTTTCATTTTCATGCTTTTTCTTCAGAATTTCACAATTTCACAATTTCATTATTTTAGGTTTTTGTCATCGATTTAACTTTATTAATTCGCGTTTGATATCGTAAAATCGTAAATTTGAAATGTAATCACCGGGCTTTCGTATATATATTTCGTATTAGGTTGATGGATGGGTTTGAGTTTTTATCAAGACAACTTATACTTGTGTGAGGTTTGTACACCCTAAAACCTGGTTTAAACTCCAAATGGCAGATTGATAATAATTTATGTTAGTCATAAACTGGTGTGGTACTTGCTCCTAATTTACTAGTCATGATTACCACATGTTGTTAATACCTGTTACATAATTTTGTAATAAATGTTCTTGCAGCAGTGGGGGCATTAATGTCCTGGGGAGACAGTCTAGTTTATATTTTATGCTGCTCTACGCCTCTAATTAGACAACTAGAAAAACACAAACCACTTCTTTCATATCGGAAAGTATACCCAACAAAAAGTTCTGCATATAAGTGTTCTTCGTCCAAATTCAGTTAAACTGCACAAAATTTGACATAAAATCGGCCGAAAAATTTTTTGTTTCAGATATTTTAGAATTGTTATTAAAATAAAAATATGATGTTTGGGCAACCCAAAAATTACACATTTACATCTCAAATGATGAGTTCAGCTGCTTAGCATCGGAATAAAAACTACCCTTTATTTGTATATGTGAATTACGTTACACTTGTACAAATTCTGAGAACATTTTATGTGTTTCAATACAAATTCAAGTTTCTGTCCCGTTTATTTATATTTCTATGATGGTATCAGTGTTCAAGCGTACAACATTGATTATATTTAATATAAATCTGCTGGAAAGTGCCCGTTATTCATCCGAAATTACATGTTTTCCAAAGAAAAAATTCAAACGCCTCTTGAATATTTTGTTTAATCCATACTGCTCTTTTTGCTTCGACGAAAAGTATCTGGCGTTCTGAATTTGGATTTCGTGTCGTTGTCTTCAAGAAATTTAGATAAAGGGTTGATAGTGAATTACGTTACAACATACGTGAATTACGTTACACAGATATCAATAGCTAAATTTCTTAAAATATGCAAATTATTAATCAAAATTTCCAAACAAATGATGAGTCAAGCATGTTTTAAAACAAAAAAACAACAACATAATATTCAAATTTCACTTTAACACATGTTAAGAAAGTTTACTTTTATATCAAGATAAATAGTTTGCAGAATGAAAGAACAAAAACGGATTAAGAATCGGTCGGTAAATACCCAAGGCATATGCGTTTGTGAATGATAGGGGTCAACAGTCAAAAGTTGCAAAATTTTGCTGTATCAAGGTAGAGGTGTGAAATCTATGCAATCCCGGGAGTTTGTTTCATTGCAATTATTAGCATGCACTGTGATGATCGCAACTTTAGAGTTTTCATTAATTAACCTTATCACAAAGTCTCACTCATTGTCATAAAGGTCTGTCAGGGTAATACCGGTTAACAGCGGCACCAGACGTGGTCACTTTAGACAAAGCCGCCCGTCTAGAGCTTCAGAATGCTATTCCGTTCCACCTTTTGCAAGAAAAGTCTTCTAAAGTTTGATGAAACTCTATTTGGACATTGTAATAACATCAAATCAGAAATTGAGCTGATATATAACGACATGTTAAATTATATAATCATACGTGTGTTGTATTTTCTACAGGGTGTAGAAATAATGTTATGCGTCTTTTTTTGAAAGCCACGTGATGCAAACCTTCATAGCAAAATATTATTTGCTTATAAATTGAACTGATACTTTATTTGAATCAAACAACTGTTCAGGATGATCCCATATATGAAATAGATTCGATCCGTAAAATTGATTTTGTTGGTCAGAAGCAAGACATCGTTTATGTTTTTCTTAGAGACTAATGAATATCCGACTTTGGCGGGAAAGGCTGTCTGTAAACAAAAGTTATCAAAAGCTAGTCGGTCATTAGCATACACTTTTAACCAAAAATGTATTCCAAAATCTAGAGTTCAGCAACAAAATTTTGTCACTGTCCAAGGGTGGGGGGATGAGCAGCCTGACAGGGACTCAGATTATTATATTTACTATTCTGATCTTCAACAATTTCGTTAGAATGCCGAAATTCAACATGTAATATTGCTGGTTCTCGCAATTTTTCCTGTTTTTGTTTGTTTGTTTTAATGATGTCAATTTCAGTGTATGCCATGTTAGATGACATAATGCGGGTTTTAAAAAACTCATGTCCATGCGTTGACTTTGAAAATTGATGGAAACTTCTACCCATGTGTTAACATTTAAAATTTTCTTTCTTGTGGTATAAATCACCAAACATACGGTCGTGAAATAGTAGAGGCTTATAGCCAACGAGGAGATGTTTTAAACAAGAACTTTATTGTCAAAATATTGTCTTTTAAAGAGAGATTTTGCTTTTTTGCGCTTTCCAGTGCAAATGTTGCGTATGTTCTCAGAAATTAACGGAAGTTTAGCGAAGTGAGGTGATCATTGTTTAAAGTAAAAAAAAAGGGATCAGCGATTTTGCAATTTGTTTGCGATTTCCAGTGCAATTTCGGTGAACGTTCTCAGAAGATAACGGAGGTTTAGCGAATGTGACATGACCATTGTTTAAAGAAAACATAGGAGGTCAGCATGGGCAATATTTTTATCTAATATCACAAGCGTAGTCAATGGGGCGGCGCTACGCTAAAAGACAGTCATCAATACGATCTATAAGCTGCGGACTACAGAGATAAACGACTAGGATGGCCACAGGAGGTTAATTGCACTTAATGATTAAACGTTCAGCGTGAAAGCATCAATAATGATTTTGTTAATTAACTTGTCTAATATCCATTTATAGGATAAATGGCGGCACGTTACCTCAGTTACAAGTACTTCGTGAGTCAAGTTTGTTGAAAAATAATTTCAATCCATAATTACAAATGTAGTTGTTATCAGATAATCAACCTCACAATTTTGCATTTCACGAGCGCACTATTGAAATAACCCGAGCTGCGAGAGTTTAAACCTACTTGGTTTGATGACTACTCATCTCTTCATTAGTTATGAACATTACATTTTATCTTTTATTCGCAATTACTCATTCAGAGGGAAATTTATGTACATGTATTATAACAGCTTCCAATTGTGTTTGATCATTTCCACGTGATCAAGTTGTAAGTTTCTACAACTTTTTCAGATTTTTTTTATTTCAACAAAGTTTCAAGAAATAGCGTCTTTAACAAAAATTTGTTAAAGCTTGTACTATGTAACTGCATACACTAAGTCACTATTTCACTTGATCATCGGAGTTTAACAAATCTTTGTTAAACTATTCCTTTCACTTAACAAAGATGTGGAAAGAAAATCGGCCGAATTGTTAACAATAATTTGTTAAACATCTCTGTTCGCTGTTACTGAATCCACCGCCAGTCATAGGAGTTTAACAAATCTTTGTTAAAGCCTATAATATTCCCTACACACGACAGAGTTGTGGAAAGAAAATCGGCCGAACTGTTAACAATAATTTGTTAACATCTCTGTTCGCTGTTACTGAATCTACCGTCAGTCAGATTTCAGAGCATAACAAATATTTGTTAACGATTATATGAGAATCGTCAGTTGGCAAAAATATTCAATGGGGATCGGCTGGTTATCAATGTTTAAAAATATTTGTTTAGATGTTCAATTTTTAAAATATAATCATTCTGATTTCAAAAACAACCGAATCTTTTATATAAAAAATAAGGATATATTGGTGTTTTTTAGTTTTTAAAGATGGGGAGTGAACATCAAAGTGATGCATATTTCCCGTCAACATATTTGTCAAAAAGCTCAAATACTGAGTGAATAAATCTTGAAAAAACAACTAATAAAGCATTTAGAGAAAACATTATTAATTTGACCGGTTTTAATCCTTTGCAAATATACTGTGATTAATGTGTTTTGCTGATCATCATACATGTTCAAGAAAGATATAATATAAATTATATTTTTCGCTTATCAAACTCCGGATCATATCAGTAATTCAGTAATTGTATCATACATGTATATTAATCAAATCAAGTCCCCATGAACAAAATCAAATTAGCTAGTAAAACTGTATATTAATTTTTATTAACAACATTTTATTCAGTACTTTTCAAATAATAATAATAAGTAATTTAATATAATCTTTTCAAAGCATGCATTTAATTTATATACTTTAACATTATTATGTTTTTATTTTATTGTTTCTCAATATTTTACTTTATATATCAGGTGTACAGTTACTCAAGATTGGGTATTTTACTATGAACACACAGTTACTTAAATGTCTTTAAATGTCATAAACACTTAAACCGTTTATGTTTCGCTTTTTCGAACAACTCACTAATAACAGAAATCTTGTTTTAATATACTCATGTATTATGATTTATAGCGTTAGTAACTAGGCACTTTGACTTTTCCATTTCTAGAAATGATAGGTGTAGATTCCTGGAAAATTATAGAGACAATTTCACAGCATGAACGGTGATACCAATTTTCTCTTTCACATCTGCTTGTATTGATTTAACTATTCCGTGATTCCAGCTTCAGAAGTGATGACTAATGTACCTAAAATTAAATATAAAAATACATGAAAGTTAGCAAAAGATGAAATTCAACAAGCCACAGAAAAAAAGTTTAGAAATGTAAGATTATCACTTTTATAATAATAACCTATAAAAATGAGCAAAATCAAGAGAATCTAACTGATTTATGTCTTGAAATGGTCTGTGTAAAATATTTTTTCGCTGGGTGTGTTTAACAAGGTGCTATTGTGCACCAACCTCACACATGTCCATACAGGCTTCATTGAGATAACTCTAATAAACTATTGTTATGTATTCTTGTTGTAATGGTCTAAATAAGTTGTTAATAAATTGGCGATGACTGTTCGGGTTCATTTTTGTTGAATTAGCCGCTTAACAAATGTGTTTGTTTTTATCATGCAAAACTTGTATCGCTTTGCATGACTTCAGAGGTTGACGCTTTTGTGATTATATTTATCCTACTGTAAGGAATTTCCGATGGTCGCTCCAGCCTATGCGAATTTTAGCTCGTCTTAATTTGACTCTAATTTCGCAAAAAAAAATGACATTATTGGCAACAAAATAGAAAAAACTTTTAAAGCACGTCACGGTTGACAGAAAAAAATGGTAAAACATGTGTAACTAAGTAACGATCAGCACAAAAAAACAGGGATTTTTTTCAAGATTGAGATGTATATTTTTACAAGATTGATATCTACTGAATTCAGAAAAATCAGTTAAGACTGATATTTAAGGTCTTTAAAATTGCGACATATAAAAAGAAAAGTACGTATGATCTATGCGTATTATCTTTGAAACAAACTACATGTAGTAATGTTTCTATCTTTATATTTAAGGCTTTGTTCCATTAGTGTTTTTTATAGTAAAATGTAAATACTGTCAGAAAGTGGCATATCTTTTTCTAAGATGAGATTCCCAGAAACGGGAAAGCCCTACTCAAGAAAAACACGTATTTAGAGTACATGCTTATACAATCTAATAGTAAAATAAACGCAGACTTATGAATCATTTAATAAAAGGTAGATATAGCGTTAGTATATACTGTAGCAACTTGCAATAAAATTATGGAGTAAAACGATTACACAGTCAGATCATAGAGCAGCGCGCGTAATCAACACAATGTGTTACACAAAACATAAAATGATCAATGAGTTCTAAATAGATAAACAAATAACAGTCCATGCTTTCTTATCCGACCATCAGGAGACCGGTAATAGCTACTGAATTGAGTAATATTAATCAAGTTTAATCGTTTTACTCTAGACAGATCGATATGTGTATAAGAATTGTAACTTAGAAAATAAATTTAAAATGAGAAAAAATACAAAAACAACGTTTTAACAAATTAAGCTTACTGTACTTTCTAAACGTTCTCATAATTTCAAACAACCAACATGTTTTCATTTAAGATATCGTACAATTTTTTAACCATGATTTATTAAGCAAGGGTGCAGAGGAGGAGCAGACAAAAACCTTTATTTTTTCATAGTGCATTTTTAGCTAAAAACCTTGCATTGTGTTACATGTGTATGCTAAGCGTCTTGGAAGTATAACGTTAACAATATTTCAACATTCTAATTAAAGAGTTTTACGGATAGGTGTACAATCTCGTATTGTGATGTTTGACGAATAACAGATTTATGTTTCTTTTATTTCTTGTCATGATGAGGAACCCATAGATCTTAAAGTGTTTATGTTCACATGATCTTTCCAAAATCACAAAGATTTGTTACTTTTCTACAGTTTTGTTTTTGCAGAAAATGATATAACTTTAAATGCCAATTAAAACACCAATTTTACAGGAATTGTTATTAATCACTAATGAAAAAAAGAACGTGTTTTTTTTTTTTTGGGGGGGGGGGGGTGATTCGCAATACTTTTTTTAATGATCTTAACTAATCTATAAATCCGTTGAAAATAAATTGCAAGTGTCATAGTGTTCGAGATATTTATGCCTGTCTGTATCACTTCTTCGGTTTTTGATGTATATGTCAAATAGAAAGTCACAACAAAACAAATGTGATTTCTTGAAATAATTGTCTTCTGTGAATTTGGTGAATACTTTTATTCAACTAGTACACCTCACTTTGTAATTTGATACACCATTAAGCTTCAGCTGGGCAATTATATGACTCCTGGGGTGAAGTGAAAGGCCGAGTTTGTCAGTTACACGCAGCTTTACAGCATTTAATTTTACATTAATCTGCCATGTTATCTCATTGTAATAATCTCTACTCAGCTCAAATTAGCAGCAGTTTCATGCACTGTCCCATGAGATTATAAATGGCCATTTTGTAACCTAGGAGAACATTTTCTGGTTTTGATTTCAACCTAAGTTGAAGTATAGTAACTGTTGGGTTTAATCATAATGGCATGTTGTAACTGGTTAACCAGCAGATAAGAAATCCAGAAGATTCGGGGATATTGAATCATTTTTGTAAAGATGTCTTCTTTTCTAACTAATACGATACAATTTTGCATAACATGAACTTTACTTTCTCTTGGAGATTATAAAGATAAGTCATTCGGACAGAAAGGAAATTACATGTATATGTCATTAATCATAATCTACAATTAAGGTAGCTTGCAGAATTTCAACCTGGGTGTTAGCTATAAATCAGTTTTCGACTTCAAACCGATACAGATAACTTAACTGCAAATTTTTATAAATGTTGTCGCATTGCATCAAGCAATCATAATTAGAATCCGAAGAAAATGACATGTTATATGTTGCAAAAAATTAAATGGCTAGTCTAGCGACAATCAGGATTTTTCAAAAGAAATGTCATATTAAATTAATATTGTTTTACCTATTTTATAACATTTTATTTCAGTTTCTTAATCTGTTAACCAACTACCATATTCTAAACGATAAATAAAGTTATAAAAACATATATAAACAAACATATCTAAGACATATTGTGAATTCAGAATATTATATGAGACTTTATTTATGATCATTAATCATTGTTCTATGAATATGCGTGTTATGACTTCTTTAAAATATCAATTTTCATCTCTTTAAATAGTAATAGGTACAAGAACACACCTTCCTTTTTGTGTATCAAAGGTGTTTAGGTGAAAACATAAGGCCTTGCGTGTTGTACAATGTACAAGGAAGAAAGAAAGAAAAAAAAGAAACTGTAGCTAAACGGATGAAAATGCTGTAACAGTTCGATGATTTGAATATATCCAGTGAAGTTGTTCCGGTGAATGTTAGTAGGTCGCCACAATTTTCACGATCTAATTGTGTTCCACTCTTCATCAATAATAGCATCAGATCATAAATCGAAAACACTGCAACTATATAAGTAACAAAGGTCAGGCATAAATTTCGACATGTCAGCCTGTATGTTACAATTGTCCGCTTTTCAACACTTTCCTCCATATATACGCCTTTACGGCTACGCTAACAGTGTAGATCCAGTACAGCCGGCACAAGCGTGCTGTATAATCAGGATTTGCACTGTTCGCTTTTTGATTAATTAACTTATTTTTACCGAAAAGCGAACAGTGCAGATCCTGATCAGACGGCACGATTGTGCGGACTGTTTTGGATCCACACTGGCCGCCCGCTCGTTAAAAAACGCGTGGCGGAAAGGTTTAAACGTTATTAACTGCATTGTCAAATGGATAAGAATCGGAAACGTCACTGATCATTTTGAAAACGACACCAAGTGATACTTATGTAACGTTCAAGGGTCAATGTAACCAGCCATAGGTAACACCCCAACTAACGGACACTGTCGGACAGGTATTTTAAAAAGTGGATAAAATATATTGCTCATTAATACAATGTATTTGTACATGTGCCAGTGTAAAAAATGGTGGTTTTGTCATTTCAAGCGAAATCGATTGGAGCAAGAGCAGGAACGCGCACGATCTTGAATATCGGAAGTTAGCATATGACATGTAAAACATGTACAAATGTTGTAGAATATTGTAATGATTGGTGGAGGAACGCGTTCTATCTAAAGAATACTTCAACGTCTACGAATGTGTAGGACAATTATAAATTCGCTTTTAAAGAACATATCAGAGACCTTTATCTCGCGCTTTTTAAAAATGATTGATGATTTATTATAAAGAGCCTGACCCGTCATTGAAACATAATACTTTCCAGAAATTTAAGCACATAATTTACTTTTTAAAATAAATGCATACTACACACAAACCAATTGTTTACAGCGATACACACTAAACGATAACAAAAGAACATCTTTATTACTGATAAATATAAATGTAAGCGGAATACTTACCTATCAGTGTTTATACGAAATGTTGACCTGATCTGTAATGCTTCAACTTATTTTCGTGTTCTACATTCTCATATCTGAAACGCAAATATATATATCAACACAAAAAATAGCATATATAAGCAAATCAATTAACGAAAATGAAAATGACGGAAATAAAGGAACATATTCTTTACAAATACAAGCATTGGTCAGCGGACCCATTTTTTTTAAATCTCGACTTATTTTTTAACAAAAGTTGATAAACCTAGTAAGCTTGTGTTAAATCATCTCAAATATATTATTTTTCAGACGTATAATACGTTATAAGAAACATTCATGTGACCAGAACAATAAAAGATATTTTAGAATATTAAGTTATCACAAATTTTGACGATTGATAACGCTGGCGGCTTTAAGACTGCGCTTTCAAAACAATCAAAAGTAAATGAGATTTTTGGAAAAGATAACAAACATAATACAAATCTAAATGTTATTGTTAAAAAATATAAATGCTTACCATTTGAGAGATACCATTCACGAATTTGCCTGTCATAAGACAAACCAAATCTTTATCATCTGAAAAATAATATCCGAACTTCGATAACTGAACATAATATTCAAAAAGACTTTGTGTACCAACTCCCAACATAACAACATGACTCGCTTTCATATTTTGAATAATTGTCTTGTTAAAAAGACAGTCATCTAACCAGCCCTTTGCGTTGAAAAAGTCAATACAAGTCTTGAGAAGCCTCTGCTTAGATTCAAAATGTTATAACTTGTTCGCTTAATAACTTCTTTAGTGATTTGCAATAATAACCCACGCTTAATTTCTGCAATTCCAGAAAGTTTAACACATTTCCATCACGTGGCTACCTTTCTCGCATTAACAAAACAACCACAGAGCATTAGGTTTGAGGGTAGTAGGCTAGCCTGGCAGCCGGCTAGATGGTTCTATTTTAGTTACTTGTACATGTCTTAATATTTTTAGATATATTTTGTTTTATTTTAGTTCTTAGTTTCTAATTCTGATTTCTGTCGCTGTTTTGGGAGCTAAGGGAATGTAAAAATAGAAAACGAAGTGCAGAATAAATTTTCTTGATATATTTTTTTGGATGACGGAGGAAAATAAAACAGGAATATAGGGACGGGAGCAAGTCTTGAAGCAGGTTACTCTAAGGTCAAACAAAGTTCAATTTGTGGAATTTCCAATATCTGTATCGGATCGGTTAATGTAAATAGAGAATAAATTGCCTTTATCTGATAAGCCATGTAATCTAGTTCTCTCTCTCTCTTAGGCATCTTATAGTTTAAAAATACGTTGGAATACATGATGAAGATTTTCTATTGTGTTCTCAGTTCGTTCTAATCGTGATTTAACAGTTACTAAAAGTGACAATAAATTATTTTTTGTATCTTATTCTACTTAAAAAAGGTGAAATATGCATATCAGGAATCGCCACATTCAGAAAAAAACAGCCTCTCCACACAGTCAAGAAAAATAGAGGGAGAGAGCATGATTAATAAAATGATCAGTTTCAAAAGAGACACCACTAACAATTAACAAAATTGAGAACCCGAGGGGTTTCCGCCTTGGAACGGTCAGTGGCAAATCAAGTTGCTTGAGGGTTTAAACTAAGATCGTATTTTGGTCATTAATCCTTACCCTTACTAGATTTGCCAATAGTTCAACCTGTAACTCTCCATTAATTGTTCAAAGGCCAGATTATAATGATTTCTTGGCTAAATAGCTGTTGGTGTATGTTGAGTTGTGAATTTAGGTTTGACTACATGTAGTAATTCAACTCCCATAGACTCCTAGTAAAGCTTCAAAGCTCCCATTCTAAATAAGCTATGGAGCCAACGCCTTTAAATCTGCCTTCTTTTGTTAAAACTATTTAAGCTGTCGGTGTAATTATTTTCATTGTTCAATGGTTTGATTTGCAGCACGCCATTGGCTGAATAGCTGGTCGTGTATGTTGAGTTGTGAATTTAGGTTAGACTACAGCAATTCATTTCCCATAGACTCCCAGCAAAGCTTCATATCATCTATTCTAAATAAGCTATTGAGTCAATGTCTTTAAATCAGCTTTTTGCGAAAACTAATCTAGAGACATCATACATGTAAATACACAGCAAAAATATAGCCTTACCAGTAACTTTTCGCAATTTGCGCTGGAATACCACCACCCTCAGCCACGCGTCACTCAAGTTCAGTTTCACTTTGTCAAAACTATAATCCATTTTGCAGATAAAAGTTTTAATTAACTCAAAATATAAATGCAAACGTTTTGTTTCAACTTCTTCTATACACTGTGCATGAAGATCGGCTATGTAATATGAGTGAAAAACCCGACAGAATATATAACATAATATAAAAGTGATATTAGCGGAATAAAACATATGGTACTTAAAATGTGGTATATTCGTATGGCTTTAGTTTGTATTTGCAAACTAAAATGAATTTATTACACAGAAAAGGCTGACAAAGGAAAACGAACCTGGAAACGAATACATTACTTTTGTCATAAGTTTTGACAAAAACCTTATTTTTGTCATAATAATATTGTATTAAACACCTTATTTATGACCTAAATTTATGGCAGATATAATGATCTTTATAATCACCATAATCTTAATTATCATCATCAATACCATCATCATTATCGTCATCATCATCATCATCATTAACACAACCATCTTTAAATAACGACCTCACATCATTACACCAGCACGCGATTACCACTCCCACTATTATCATCATCATTACAATGTGCATCCCGGTTGTCACCATCATCACATTATGATTTTACATTCTATCTTTCATAGGACAAAACACCAGACAAAACACAAGTTTAGTTTTATGTATTCGTTCAACAATTTAACATAATGTGACATGATGATAATGATGATGATGATGATGGTGATCATGCTGATTCTCCCTATGTCATTGGCGGTCGTCTAAATAATTGAAATAAAGAATTGTTGTTGACAATGGTGATGATGAGCATCTTTCTATTTTCCGTGTTGTTGATGATGATAATGATGATGATGATAATGATCTGAGTGATGGTTCTCCCTATGATGATAATGAGGATGATGGACTGATGGCTGTTGTCAAACGATGATGATGATGCTTCTCATTTTGCTATAATTTTCAATTCCATTTATTTATACCACAACGTATATGTCATTTACTTTTGGGTTTTGACTGTCAATCTAGTAGACGAATACGCCATGTCAGTCAGCTGTCAATATTTAACCACGCATTATACGGCTTATTATTGTACAACCTAATAAGACTGCCCCTATGCGCCCCGGAAAACGAAACATACACAAACTTAGGGCGTTGTAGAACCCCGCCTCTCTCGAAAACAGGAAACTACAACGACGAAAACTCGAATACAAGATGGTTAATGTGAAATGTTATGTGAAATAATCTCTCGTCATCGTTTTTTCGTGTTTTCGTCATCATACTTTCCTGATTTCGCCTCTTCGTTTTCGTATCAAAATGTCTCTGTGTTTTGCGTTTTCGTCTTCCTATCGTCGTGTCTTCATGTTTTCGCCCTCTGGCAAGCATGCGTAAAATAGTTGAATCAGTTTACCTAACTTAAGACGTTTTTTGAGCGAGGCTATGTATACAACGAAAATTATGTTTTATTGGAATCAAATATGGGTGTTTCGGGACAAATATAACATAATTCAATATCACAGTAGTGTTGTTTGTTCCGTATCGCGGCTTTAAAAAGTCTCCCCGTACATTCAATCAGTGCTGTTATCAGTTACGTCTTTTTGAGGTCGTAGAGCACGATATTTATGTACTAGGTCAATAGTTCTTCTAAAATTGCTTTTGTTTTCATATTTCGGCCAGTTTTTAGATGGGTGGTTTTAATATCCCAGCCAATATAGATTTTGTTCGATCACCCCAAGGATATACTTCCTGCTTTCTAAATTTTGCCTTTGGTGTTGTCTGTGATATGCAGGATTTATATTCTCAGATCCCCTGTCAAAATTCTATTTTGTTAAGTTCCGCCCATTGTTTTCTCGTTTAGGGCAAACCCTTTCTTTTATCTGGGTACCATACGCCACTGAACAAGGAATGGTATTAATCTGAAAATACCGTATTCGTCACATGCATACCATCGTTTGGGATGGATAAAAATTGTACTGTTTATTGGTTTAAATATTAAGTTGCGCTCAACCCGGGGCTAGGCGGCGTGGGCAGTAATATGCATTTCCATTACTGCCCATGAACAGGCTCAATCAAACCGAGCCTGCAATAGTTTCATATTTGTCGTGTTCGGTGGCTTTCAAAGTTCTCTTTTCATCTATTACAAAATTTACTGAACTGCAGGGGTGACAACTCTCCAGAACCCAATCCATAACCGCTCCCCCCGCACCTTCCGGGCCACCTTTCTGCGTACGCCCAGGGATAATGTTATGGTATTTAACTTATGTCACGGTATTTCCGAAATGTATCAATAACCATACTTCAAATTTGAGTGAAATTTCACATTAATTATCTTGGGAAGCTCCCACATACACATATTTAATATTATTTTAAGATGAACCAATTTTTTGTGTCAGTATTGATAAAATTAGGCAGAAAAGTTGCGATGAAAATTGGAGTCATTTTTACCTGGCGAGTACGTTAATATCGGCCACAGTTCTGCATTACTTTACATAAGATGTATCTCACACAATTAAATATTCTTTACGACAACTATATAAACAATATACTCGAGAACACATGCGTGTTTTCAAAGCTATAGACCAACTGTCATTTTTTTCATTGTTCATTTTATTGTCTGACCTATATCATAGAATTCTTAATTTCGGTAAATATGAATTCAACCTCGATTCATCAGTAAATATTCACATTCTAGGCCGATTGGCGGCTTCAAAGCTGTACATTGCAAAACTATTTCTATGAATAAAGATTGTGAAATGAACACTATCCGTTCCAAGAATTGAGGATAAAAATAGACACAGGATCCGACATTTTCAACGTAAAAGAGAATTTCTTTATAGTATGTACCGGAAGGCGAAAACAAGGAGATACGAAGACGAATAAGAGAAAACACGAATTCAAAACAATTACAATTACGAAAACGCAACGATACGATGGCGAAAACGTGAGATTATTTCGCATTTTCATCATCGTGTTTTCGCGTTTTCGTCATCGTAATTCCGTGATTTTGTGATTTCGCGTTCAGGATTTTTTCCGTCAGAATCGAAAATGGCGATGGCCAAAAATCAATTCCGTACAAACTTCCAGACTATGTATGCTTTTGTGATGGAACCCTGATTTAAGTACATATACTAGATTTTGTATTTTCAATATTTACTTCGGCGTTGGAGGTTGAACCAAAGTAAATCTAATTCCCATAGTCCTCAATGTTTAATTCCCAATATATCAAATTATATTATCTTTATTTCTAAACATTTATATATAAGCGTGAAGATCAATATTTCGTCTTTTCAAAACATACAGGAAATTTGGTATTGATTTACATTTAAGAAAATTACTTATTTCTAACTGAACCCTATTTTAAACGCGGTATCGCAAATACGGTGCCAAAAATATATGGTTATCAAAACGCCTATGTACTGTATCTGTTAGAGTTCAATATTGGTGATCTACAGAAAGTAGACACGGAGAAGCTAGACCGCATGCGGAGATAGCTTTCTCCATTTTCTGTAGATCATGGAACTTGAATTCTAACTTATTTGGTGTTCGCAATCATTTGATCTTCTAGCTCCTTCCACGTTGTAGCGACGTGGTATTATGGCGTGAAAGTTTAACAGCCACGTTGCTCGCTTTATTCTTGATCATTTCATTGCGTGTACATGAGATTTTGTTATATTTGGAATAAAAATGGAATTTACACTCCATTTTTAGCAATTAAGAGCATTGAGTATTTAAAAGAACGTTTTTGGCACATGTTTGTATGAAACCCTAAACGGGAAAATAACATTTTGATTACACCCAGGTATGTTCATATATAACATTTTCACGTGATAATCTTAATAATTTAGCATGATTTGTTAGTTGATATAAAATAATACATAACGTTCGGTGATATATCGCAGGATTTATCCCGGGGCGGAGTTCGGATAAGTAAGGATATATCTACAAAATTTATATGAACGATGGCGCGCAATAAATTACACAGTTTATCGCTAGAAGAGCGAGCTCTATGTATCGTTTAGATTCTAACACGAAATACTTGAGTGAACAATCAAAATATATTTTTCCAAATTTTAATGCGTTGTTCTAAACGCAAATGGGTTGTTAGTTCGACTTTTAGTGTTATTCCCTAAACCTAGTTCAAAGATTGATGATAATTCAAAGATTAAATAGAAGACTTGATTACATGTTCATTAAACCGCGTATCATTTGCTGTCAAGTCGTTGTTCGAACTGTACATTTCAATTTTACTTTTCGGTTAATACATACATCATGGAAAATATATTAATAACGGAAATGACATGGCTTCGTTAAAATGGCGCGTTGACGTCAGCTAAACTTTGCCACAAAATTATTATAGCGTTTTATGTAAGTATCTACACCAAAAAAAAACCGAAGAGGTTCGCCGATTTGTGGGAGATACAGCGCGATCTCAGGTTATTCTGCTTGTCTCCAAAGCAATGATATATGAGTATCTTAAAGCTGACATTTCATTTTTAGAAATAATCACTGATACAGGTACAATAATTGAGAAAAAAACAGCAAAAGTGTACCGGAAAACAACTAAGGCTAAAATTAGAAATGCACGCTAGAAACAGATTTAAAAAATTGCTAAAAATAATCGAACAATATGCTTACGTAGCTGCGCCAGTCAGTTTCAGTTAGTTTGTTTTGTTCTTATGTTGTTACATTTGTTAATTTTATTTCTTATTTTATTACCTAATTTATAACGAATAAAACTGTCCCACAAAAATGTTTTATTTATTTCTAATTACTAGTTGGGGACCCGCGCAAGCGGGGTCGTGGAAAATCTACATATTGGCATCAGAAAAGCAAAGAAGGTCATGATCTTATTTATCTGTAAACTGACTTACGATCTTCAATATTTTATGATTACAGATACGGAATGTAAAAATGGCGTTTTCTGATGCCAATATGTAGATTCTCCACGCCCGCACTGGTCCCGGGCCATCTTGTATAAATAATATCTTGTTGTATTAGTGTTAAATCATCATATTATGCGCGGGTTTCGCGTATCATGTGATATGACAAACGAGCGAAATTAAATCCCAGCGAAAATTTATGTCGTCACGTTATAACTTTATACCGACCTCTGGTTACGGAAAAGCCGTGACGCCGACGCGCGATATTTTATAATGTGTTTCATCACAGTGAATGTTACATGTATTCAATGGGAAAACTTCGAATCATGTTAGAATTTGCTATAAATAATAATGTTTTGTTCTTTTTTATTCACATTATTCTGACATATTGTCGCTTTGGAATAAAAAAGTAAAAACTGCTTTAACCCCATTTCGTCATAAATGCGGGTTTTATCATGTGTGCAAACAGTGTAGATCCAAATCTAAAGGCGAATCCGCACCGCCTTATTTCAAAAATTAATATAAATAAACCAAAAGAAAGCAGTGTAGAATCAAGATAAGTGGGCACATTCGTGCCGTATGATCGCGGAATACCGGTTGATCTGGATTAACACTGTTCGTCTATGAGATAGCAACCATATCCGATAGTGTAAGGTGTTAACTGCTAGTACAGTGATATCAGTAAAAAAAGTTTTAAAAAAATCCTTGATCAACATGTGAAATAGTAAACAAAATGCGTAATTCCTAGTTCTAAAACATCGTATGAACGACGTAATCTTGAAATGCTTCAAAATCCACACCCTCAGTTGTCAAATGAAGTTACCTTGCAGATGCGCTTAGGGTCTTCTGATATACACACCAAACCATGTGGACCGGCTGAATACGTTGTTCAAAATTAAACTTAAGACTGTCTCCACCTTCAGAATTCTACACATTTTAAAGCAACACTGTGATTGGCCCACGAATAAGTGCGAACATTAAGCAGATGAAAGTATCGATAACTTCATCAAACAGAAATTACGTTAAACTTTATAGAACAGTTTGAAAATGTGCATCAACAACAATGTTTTGTCGAGCAAAACTAAGCACTCAACTTACTTCCGGCAGTGGATTCGAATCTAGAAGGCTATTCGAAGTATATGCATTACGAAAAAACAACAACAACAACTCACCATTGGCAGGGAATTCGACCTTATCACGTAATCTCTCTCTTGGGCGAAACCCAGCTCGCTGCTAGTTGTGACTTCTTAAATGTATTTTGTGTTCGTTTAGGGCGAATATATATTAATCTCACTGCTGACATACGAATATAAAAGTGTGTTTGCTTGTTGTGCAGTGCATCCTAATCTGGATGGGGTATTCACTGGTTTACAGCGTATACCCAAATTCACTGTTAGCAGTTCCACTCACCAATACAACACTACTTTTTACGATAAATAGTACGTTTTGCACAATCGTGACAGACTTAGGTTTGACAAATTGTGATTTAGTGGCTTTATATTTATAATTTTTATAATAATTGGCATTTGAAAAACTTGTTTGCTTAATGAGTATTTAACAATTAATAGTAAAAATTAAATGCAACGATTTTCTGGTAAATTTGATCACTGTGATGACTTAAAATCGAAACTATTTAAAAAAAACATCAAATGGCCAGAAAATGTTATAACATGTAATTGGCGGTCTAGATTAACAATAATTGACAATAGTTTTCACATGAGACTACTATACTTCAATTGTACTTATTTCAAGTTATTTGTGAGTACAAATGTTGATTGATTATACTTAAAAATCCTGCAAGTATAGCAAAACGCCATTATACAGCATAGACATAATCATTTGTTTGAGTGTTTACTCTAGAAATGTATGCATGTTTGACCCGGTATTAGTATAGCTCAACAAAAATGTTTAAAATCGAGCATCCCCGAAACGTTGTGCTTATCAGCAATCAGCGATAACAGTTAAATAGCCATAAATCTTGATAGACTGCTGAGCTGATCAGCATTTTGAGAAACAGTTCATTCCACCTAATTACTTGATTGCAGACCGCATGTTTATGGACTGATAGTTTCATGAATGTTTACGTAATATATTTCTTGCAGATTGTTTAGTGAATCAAATCAAAGAAATAATATTGAACGGCAGATTTTACAAATTAAAGTATTTTTTTACATTGTTAATTTTACATGAAATTAAGCAGCGAAATATTATTATTTGTTTGCTCTACATGTAATTCAAATGTCAAAAATGCCCAAATGCTGTGTTTGTGAAGTTTGTATGCCTGGCAGCCTGGGAGCGTGAAGTTATCAGTCTAGCAGCATGAAATATGTGTTTCTATAAGAACTTGACGACGAGATGCAATACAACTAAGCTATTCCTAGACTTGTAGCTTAATGCTTTCGATGTTCAACATAGTTTATATGGCAGTTTCCCGCTCTCTGCGTACAAGGATATGAATCACTGTGCGACCGCAATACGTGCCACTGAACAATGTTCCTCGTGTTAGATTGCTTTAAGTTCAAAAGGTCATATTTTCAGAGAAAAGATACAATGACCATTGCTTCTAGACTGGGTCCCGTCCCTATGTTCTGTGACATTTTTTAGTTCGTCTATCATCCAAAAATTATACCAACAAAACTAACTCTGGCAGTCAGTTGATTATTCTGTGTTTACCTTCCATTATCTCCCAGAAAATAGATAGATCGACAGAAATTAGAAAATGAAACTAAGAAATTAAAAAATAATAATGTTAAAGTTATTTTTAAATTCTATTTAAAAAGAACAATGAAGACGGATGCAAGGCTATCTTGCTTCCTGAAAATATCATTTGCGGCGACTACAAACCATTTTAACGATTTCCTCCATAAATACGCATTTTTTACACATATGATTAGGATCTGCACTGGTCGCTTTTTTATTTAATATAAAGTAATAAATTTAAAAGCGAACAGTGCAGATACTGATCAGACGGCTTGGATGTGCTTGCAGATCTGGATCTATACTGTTCTCCCATCCCATAAAGGCAATTATATGGATGAAAGGGTTACATTTGTAAAGAAAAATGTTAATAGATTAATTAATTTTAATGTTTTACGTTATTTAAAAAAATACGGACTAATATTCTCAGAGTAAAGACTAAATAAAAAGTAATCATTATTAAATTGATTTGCATAGATAAGACTATTAATGTTTTTTGGTTTAAATCTCCGTATGAAACATTTAATAATATTTCAGGAAAAACAAATATCTGCAGCGCTAATTGATACTGATAAGCTGAGGTATGCACTGGTTTATTGTTAAACTTAAGCATATCGGTTAAAGCTTCATTTGTTATTTTAAAACGTTCCTATGTGATTTTATCACTATATTTCCTTTAAAGAACGAGATAGAAATCCATACAACAAACAGCGAATTGGCTATCAAGTTGATTGAAAAACGAGCCTTTTAAATTTTTTAATGGGTAAAAGTTGCATTAACTAAAACAAAGTGAACCCGGAATATTATTCAGTGATTAAATGCATTCAGCAAATGGTTCTGTAAAATCCTATATCATTATGCATCGGATGGGCATTAACCTTAACATACTCTAAAGACCCCTTGTGAATAGAAATGACTTGGCGGGAATGTATAGGTCAATCATGCTGCTCTTATACTGATTGGAGATTTCATGGTGAATAAACTCCAGATGTCTGGGGGTAAAGATAACAAATTAAGATTCAAAGTTAAAGTGAAAGGATGAGTAAACATGCCAATAAATGAAAATGAATCGAACACTCGCTTGTACATGTAATAATGAACTTTTAATACATTGTGCAACATGTTTAGTCTTACTGGGTAAAGAAAAGAACAGATTAGTAACTAAAATAGTCATGTATCATGCGTGATATGAATAAATTGTGGAGAGAAGAGGAACCGATGACCAAGTGCTGTGTTAAGACAATGTAAACGTATCTCAATATTTTCTCAGATGAAATGGAAACGCTAACCAAAGAAAGGAAAATTGTTGATGGAAGGAAAACAATTTGAATGTAAGTAACTTTCTTATTAATCTAATAACAATATAATAATCACAAAAATTATGAGACCGTTCTAAGTCTGATTTTATTATGTGGATCAGTCATCCTGGAAAACAAAGTAAATTCTTGTCTTACGGACATACAGTAACTTAGATGAAAGATGACTTCGTGGCTACGGTTGTCGACTGTCATTTGCTGAACATCGCCGGTGTTGGTTCGAATCGTTTGTAAGTCTAGATCGTTATATCTGGATGGTTCAATCCGCATGCCCACTCCTAAATGTTGTGTAAACTATAACGTATATAATGGTCGAAATTATTTTTGTAGCTGACAAAACAGTCGCCGCCTAAATTAACATATGTGAGTATGCGAAAAATCAATAGTCAAAATGAAAGTGGTTTCGTCACTCAATGGTCCATAACCATAAGCTGAGAGAATATTTTAGAAGGTGAATTATGAATTTTTGTTTTGAAAACACCATGTGAACATAACTGACTCTCAGGAAAAACCTGTTTAGCAGTCTGTCCGTGGGTTGAGAAACAAGGGTTCATCCGTGGAAGTTGCATTTTACCGTTAACTTAATAAATGAATCGTTTATAGCGTGTCAAAATAGTTTATATCCGGATCAACGGGCTTATCCGTGTTATCTGGTCATGACCGACACTTTTCGCTGTTAGATTCACTAGTTTATTTGTTACAAAAAAAGAGAAAGACTGCAAATACTGATCAGATGACATTGATTTTATGGGTGATCTGGGTCTAAACTGGCGGCCTATATGATAACAGAAGTATCCATGAAATGAAGGATTAAGCAAATTATGAAGATTATTGTAAGCAAACAAGTCAAAGCTAAAAATATTTAAATCATATTTCTTATCCTCAACTTTCTAAGTCACGCCTCCTTAAACACTGTAGACGATCGTTAACGAACTATATACATGTGTACCAATAAATGTTCGAGAAATATTATGGATGAAATCGACATATAATAAACACATTTTAGACGCGCGACTTTATGAAAATAAAGGTTTGAAATATTTGAAAAATACTGCATTGTCATTGGCTCAAAAATAATTTCAACCATTATATTAATAAACGACTCGAATAAGATTAATAAGAAGAGGTACAACTTACCAGAAAATTTAATGTTACGCATGATGATGACATTTATTGGAAGTGTAGACGTTGTGTAGATTAAAGTTCCGGTAAATCGAAATCAATATAGTTTGTTAAGTTTGAAAGCAATGAACGTCTACGAATATATATATGGTTTTCTTACAGCAGCAGTTTATGAATTAGGCAACTAATGCGCTATGTAGATTATAATATTACATTGAACGCGATACGGGAATAGGTTGTTTGTTTGATGTGCTTTTGGTAGTTCAGAAATCGACATATACATGTGTATAGTATGCCTTTAAAATAGTGTCAAAATTTCTAACAAAACCACTTTTCAGTTAAAAGAAAATAATACTTTAGTTGTTATTTATGAATTCATTTATAACTCATATGTATACATTTATTTTTGACATACGTGGGTTTTACAATCTAATAATAGGACTCAGGACATACATAATAGTCTGAATCGTAAGGTTAATCAGAAATTTCGAGAAACTATAAATGTTAGTGTCCATGTGTGGAATTAATTTACGCATGCTTAGAAGGGCTTTAGCTAAAGTACATCTGTACTTAAAATGTTTTTGCTTGATCCAGTCTGATCCAATGGCAGCCAGATGATAAATGATCTGCCCCTAGAAATTAGTTTATATAGGTTGCTCAGTTGTGTCTCGGCACGGTAAAAAGATTAATCCCAGTTTACACTCTCACTAGGATCATAATATAACACACAGCCCGACTCATGTTGTTTAAGTTGTTATGGTGACTGTTTAGTTTATTTTTGTGGTTCTAGATAATTATTTTAAATAATAATAACACATTTATACAAAGTATGTTAAAATGTTTTAATGCACAATTAATTCTAATATTTTTAGGAATTGTCCAAAAAAAGTAATTGTTACAGCATTATACAAAAACAATCATTCCAGCAACATTCTTCTGTGGTTTATACATGTATCCCCAGAAAAAACTAACTGCAAAATGTAGCATTTATGTGCAACATGCTACAAATGTTAGTGCTAAAATATTTTCGATTGTAAAGGCCAGACTTTAGTGGCTTGTTCCCTTTTTCTGTTGAATTTTCTTTGATAAAATCAATGCAAGGAAAAATATCGTGCTGGCACTTCCATGGCTGTGGTTACAAGATAACACAAATCATATGTTGGTTTCTTGCTGTGATGTTTGAGCCTAATGGTCAATTAAACAATTTCAATGAGCCACTGAGCGTAAAATGCTTTTCGACTGTTAAAGGAACCTCTTATTGGTGTTAATTATTTGTAACTACAAAGTAAACAGAAACTAATGACACATAAAAAGCCCTATTCCGCCAAATAATTTAAATATTTTTGTCGTTTCTAGGTTCGCTCACATTTGCCGTTTTCGACTGGTCAACAAGAATCTGGAAACGTCGCCCGTCAGGTAAGCGATACATTACATAACCAAAGAACTGTATAATATCTTAATCAAGTGTAAACTGTAAAACATGTCAATGTACAACATTTAACGTTATCTATGTTTCTCCTCCCAAACATGTGAGCAGTTAGTCATTCCTTCGTTTGAGGATAATTATATGTAACTATAAAAATACTTTATACACTTACAAACTCGAATAAAACATGACTAATTAATAATCTGATATCCGATTATTTAAGAGTAGTGTCTTTCGCTACTGTTTGTATTTTTGAAAAGAATAATTGATTATACATAAATTGAATGATGCTTTTTTATAATTACAGGTTCATCAGAAAACAACAAATGAGGTTTGAGTTGTAGAATACATAAACGGAAAGATATATGCCGGACTGCGGAAAGGGGCATCTTTTGTTTACTGTTTTTGCCACTTGGCACAATATAAAAGGCAAAATGCTTATCACAAATGTGAAAAACGTAAATCATTTATTATAAATAAAAAAACAATGAGCAAACTATCAACACAAATTATTTAAAATACAAGGTGACGGCTGTGGTGGAAACAACCAAATAAACTATGTGACTTCAAACAATTATCAAGAACATGTGAATAAATATATTGCGTTAAGAAAACAAAAGTGTCATTCGAATAAATGCATTTCCAATTCATAACTTTTTGTTCAAAGGAACTCGCCAATCTTGGTATCCGAACTATTATGGAATGCACATGAAACTATATACATTTGCAGGCGTATAGAAATATTATACCTTGAGAAAAGTATTGACCTTTACAGTATTTTATCCTAACTATAATATGATTTATAATGAAGACTAATACAGCTCTGCTTTTATGGCAAATTGAAAAAAGTTTAAAGCAACATGTCGTCCGTTACTCTTTTCCTATTTTGAAAATCAAAATGAATATAATATGAATACTTGTACTTATAAAATAACAACGACCGTGTAAATCTTCCAGTGAAATAACAATACTTTTTTCTGTTACGTTCATTAGAATTACTGCTTAAAATTCTTTTCAGTATGGAAATGTTTTACTTTCTGAAACTGTTTATATTATTATTATCATCTTGTTTGTAAATATGAATCTTGATTATTGTCCAACAATATTGACCTGGCACTTCATTAATTTTCGTAAAGGTCATTGAATAAACACGGGTATCAGCGAAAACACCGATATATTATTCAATTTACACCTCAGTGATGTGTGGAGTATTGGAATAGATGCCGGACTACCGATCGTAACATTTACGAAAATTAACGAATATGCGGTCAAATGCAAGAGTGCCAGGTCAATATTGTTGGACATCTTTGTAGCGCAGTTAATGGTGTGTTTTTTTTAAACTATGTCAGTAAAATAATTATTTGACAAGTACTAAAATGTTGTTAATAAAAATTAATATACCATTTTACGAGCTAATTTTATTTTGAGGACTTGATTTGATTAAGATACATGTATGATACAATTACTGATATGATCCGGAGTTTGGTAAGCGAAAAATGTAATTTATATTATATCTTTCTTGAATATGTATGATCATCGGCAAAAACACATTAATCACAGTATATTTGCAAAGGCTTAAACCGGTAAAATTAATTTTGGTTTCTATAAATGCTATATTAGTTTTTTTTTATAATATTTATTCACGCAGAATTTTAGTTTTTTGACAAATATGTTGACGGGAAATATGCATCACTTTGATGTTCACCCCCTATCTTTAAAAACTAAAAAATACATGATATATTTATTTTTTATATAAAAGATTTTGAAATCAGACTGATTATATTTTAAAGATTAAACTTCGTAACAAATATTGTTAAAACATTGATATCAAGCCGATGCTCATGGAATATTTTTGCAACCTGACGATTCACATATAATCGTTAACAAATATTTGTTATGTTCCGAAATCTGACTGACGGTAGATTCAGTAACAGCGAACAGAGATGTTAACAAATTATTGTTAACAATTCGGCCTATTTTCTTTCTGCATCTTTGTCAAGGAGGAAAGTTCACGCGTTAACAAAGATTTGTTAAACTCCTATTACTGACGGTAGATTCAGTAACAGCGAATAGAGATGTTAACAAATTATTGTTAACAGTTCGGCCGATTTTCTTTCCACATCTCTCTCAAGTGCAGAGAATAGTATACGCTTTAACAAAGATTTGTTAAACTCGTCTGACTGGCGGTAGATTCAGTAACAGCAAATAGAGATGTTAACAAATTATTGTTAACGATTCGGCCGATTTTCTTTCCATCTGTGTCAAGTGAGGGGAATAGTTTAACAAAGATTTGTTAAACAACGATGTTCAAGTGAAATAGTGACATAGTGTTTGCAGTAATATAGTAAAAGCTTTAACAAATTTTTGTTAAAGACGCTATTTCTTAAAACTTTGTTGAATAAAAAAAATCTAAAAAGGTTGTAGAAACTTACAACTTGATCACGTGGAAATGATCAAACACAATTGGAAGCTGTTTTATGCTCTTTCTCAAAGATTTGCATAAAAGTGCCTAGTTTTGAGCTTGTTGCACAAAAATTGCCATGTTATTTTTTAAAATCTATCTTTTTCTCTTTCCTTTGTATATCCAAGTTGGAGCACTAATTTACGATGCGCAATTTTATGTTTTATATATGCTTAAAAGTCTTTAACAGGCTCAATGAAACCGAGCCTGCAATATTTTCACATTTTTCGTCTTCCGTGGTTTTCGAAGTGACCTTTTCATCTATTTTAAGAAAACAAAACTTTAACGATTGTTTTAAAATAGAAACTTGGTAACCATTCCATACGTGCATCTGTATTTTTATCATTTAAACTTTAACTATTTAATTTATGTTACAAAACTTCCGCCGCCATAATATTCAAAACTTGACCTTGAATATATGGATTTTTAACGAAATACGAATTGATTTATTTTGATTCCCCTATTCCCTCTCAAAACCGCATCTATCCATGCGTTCTCTTCTTGTGGTCTATAGTGAACGGTTGGACTCATCCCAGTTACAATCCAAATTGAGTTTAACTTGTAAAAGATTTCCGGGGATACCCCTGACCCCAATGTCTGCTTCCCCATACACATGCAATTTAACGGATCTGAATTCGGTCTTGGGCTACTAAACGATAACATTATTTTGACAAGTACAGTAAGGTAGACAACACAAGCACTATCATTTCTATGTAAGGGCGATCTACTAGAATATACTGCAAGCAAAACCAGCCTTTAAAGTAGAGAAATAGTTGTGAGGAATTTTCAGAACAGTGGCATAACGACAAATTCTTTGATGATAGATTAATTTTAATACAAATAGTGTTTCTTGAGCTTCTGTAATAGTTTCAGAGAAAATCGTTCAAACAAAAACAAAAGATATGAGCAGCATAAAGCTTAAGTGAAAGTAATAAATGCATCAGCATCCTAATTTATTGTTTACTGTCTTCTAACGCTCGTCAACTTCAAGTTTGACGGGATCTGCTGAACCAACTAAAACTACACTTTATTAATGTTGGTAATGAATACTGAATATTATAAGCATGGCTTTTCTCTCAATGTATAAATAAGTATCAACTGCGGAAAGTTCTATGGTACCTCTTTGAGCATTCGCGTTTATGTAACATATTCATCAGATTCGCTGGTGCTTAAACAACGCAATTATTTCTTCACGTCCTGGATAAATTAATAAATTACGTCTACTAGAGACATGATTATTTATATTGATGCCTTTTGCCGGTACACCGTCTTCTTCATGTTTCAATAAATCAAACATCAGCCGTTCAACTTTGTTTGCATGCTTTAAAGTAACAGAATTTTACAATGTATATATGTTCTCTTGTTTATATTTTGTACATACAGAGAAATGTAAATGGAAATAAACTTGAAACTTGAAACATCAACTAAATTCACAAATAGTTTGTCAGTTACAGTCTGTGTGACATTGATCGACAAAAAACTGGCCATATCATTGACTTACATTGGTCCAAAAGTAAATACAAGCGCGAATACTTACCTACTTATTCTATTAATTTATTTGCTAATGACCGACTAGCTTTTTGGAAAGCTAAAACTTGTTTAGCTCTATTGTCATTGAAACCATTTGAGAACATTTAAGAAAAGTCTGCACCAAGACGCATCTGCCATAGCTTGACAAGACGCGTAGCTGTCAAGCTTATACTGATAAATGAGTACCCGACACATAATTGTATGTCGGTTAAAACGAAATTCTCACGAGCGTATACTTTAACATTTTGAAAGCAACAGGATTCTATGCAAAACATAACAGTTTACATGGAACAAAAAGGTTGGCGTCGTACATGCGTTCAGACGAAGCGTTCTAGACGCGTTCAGTTTACTTCTTCTCCGATAAATAAGCTGACGATGTATATATGTACAAGAAATGTGTTATTTGTCAAATGATAACTTTCTCTGATATTTTTGTTCTGGTAGGGAATGGACAAATCATTTTTTTCTTTGAAATGACATCATTGTGCGCCTACTTCGCAAAACTGTGTGTGATACAAACACAAACTGGAACGGCGAGGGGATACTTTACGACCAGTGCCTTGCCATTGCACCATCATTTTAAGAACTAAAAAGTGTAAACTTACTGCGGTAACGCTCGTTTGTCATGACATCTGCCATGAAAATGCGTTGTATACGCTAAAGAAATTCGTCGTAGGCACGATCGTCGTGTCGTAAGCGCGAATGCTATGACCATTGAGCTATAAACGTTTGTTTGAAACAAGTAACACTACGACGCATCACTGATAAATTAATAGGGTTATCGAGTAACAGAGTACATTTGTACTACCCGATCGATCGTCCGAGTACCGAGTACTAAATAAAATCTACAACTCGAGTACTCGGAAAAAAAAAATAGATTTTCAGATAAAAATGTAAAAAAAGGTTCAAGATTCGTTTAATATTAATTTAGATGTTAAAGAATTGTAAATTGCCGATAGGAAAAATTCACAACACATTTTTTTTCATCACAGGTGGCACCATTAACGCTTTGGAATGGTTGTGAAATTTCAAAATGTCAAATAAGAATCCCAATTTGTACTTTTTACTCGAGAACAATATATTTGGTCTGTCATGGGAAAATGTGTTTCCAGAAGTTGCTATCATAATATGAGGCCATAAAGTTGAGCATTTCATGGTATATAAAAATCATTCCATTGTTTAAATGATATAATAGTGTTATATTTGTTCCAAATAAAGTTATATATACAATTAATGGTTAAAAATATCACCAAAGACACCTTTTCCGGTGACACAAATCTGAATTAAGTATTTTCTTTTTTTCACATACCTTCCGGTGTGGGAGTGTAATTACACTCGTTATATATTTTCGATATATAACTAGTTATATATCGTAGCCGAATCACTATTCCTCCGCGTTATCAGCGGTCAAAACACATTTATGAAAATGACCTACTTTTGCCATCTGACCACTTCAGGCAAGCAAGCAACTTCTATGAGGAACTTAAACATCCCTTTAATTAATAATATCCACGGGAAATATAACTTTCTGACATCTTGATTACTCCGTAAGATAGCAATACGTCGAAAGTCTATGATGAAATTCAACAACAGCAACAAAACCATTTTCATTTCGTTTTAATCGAAAACAAAATGACCCAGACGCTGGTTTCGTTTTCAGAACATCGTCGGTGTGATCTTATAACATCCCCGAAAAAAATAAAAACACTAGAAACACATTTTCAATCCGAATCAAAAGTTTATATCCAGCAAAATTCAATGTTGTCATATGCCGCTACGAAAGTTTACACAAATGACGTCATACAGTAGATCGATTTATTTAATTAAACACAACTTCAGAAGCCCATAACTGGTTGATTATTTTTATCTAGACTCTAGCGCAGTTAATTTTATTTATTTATTTTCATTTATTTTGGCAAACAGGAAAACGGTAGGATACATTCTTTGGGGACTAGCTTATGTATCACCCGATACGACCGAATTACACACGTTTAGATTTCGCTTTACTAGGCGATAGGAAGGGACGATTCATGGATTTTGCTTGTTTTTTTCAGGGTATGTGATAAATACATGTAGAATACATCATTCGTGTTCATTTTATACAGAAATTATTAAACTCGTCATCTAAATCGATATAAAACTCGACAAAACTCGTTTTGTATCGATTTAGTAGACTCGTTTAATAATTTCAGTATAAAATGATCACTCATGTTGTATCCTCTATATCACAATCTCTCTCATCATAATTATTATTATTAGTAGTAACAGAATATTAATAATGGTAGTCTTCTTACAAGTACCTGAAGGAAAAAAATCAAAAATATATTATTTGACTAAATTTATATTTTTAATGTGTTGTTTTATTTTAGTTCAGACCAGCTACTAATCATTTCAAACACTTTTTAATTAATTGAACTCAACACCCCAGAAAAGAAACTTTGTTGTAGAAGCATCGTCATCCTGGTATAGTTTTACAAAGAGCAAAAAGACAAAAAAGACCTCAGCATTCAAACATTATATCGGATCTCCACCTTTCAGATCCCAGTGTCATTTCAGATGCTTGTTTCTCCGGCAAACCACCAGTTCTATATTGTTTTTTAATTTAACAATATCCTATGTTATTTCTTTTAGTTTTTGACATTTCGCGATCCCAACCGTTGTAACTGGTCGAATATTTTTTTATTTTATTTAGCGTCTCAACAGGGCGCCATCATGGATTTTTTTTTCTTATGTAAGACCTTGACACCTTGAAATACTGCACACCGGTCATAGTAGTTGTAGTATATCACCCCCGGTATCGCGTCTTCGCCGAAAAGGCGTCATTGTGCAGGTTAGAAGTGGCAACGAAATGCAATAAGAAGAAACAACATTTTACTTCGAAAAAGAGAATTGTTCATTATTTTAAGGAACTATTAGGTTGTAGTATGACAGTTCTTTAATGTTCTTTTACTTTTAAGCAAATCTGATATTAATTATGTGTAACTGCAAAGGGAGAAATTTACGACAGTTTTTTTCTATAACGTATAATATGGAGTTAACTCGTGTAAACTTTGTGTTTTTGCAATAACATTTAATCCGGAGTATGATAATTTGAATAAATGTGTTTCTTTTTTTCAATTCAACGTTAATAAAAAAATGCTAATTGTAACTAACGTCAAAGATGTTAAACATAAACATTGCATGCAGTTATGATAAACGTTTTTTCTTTAAACTGCAATAAATCTTATACAGGCAGTGTCACATGTCATGTTGTTAAGTATGCTGTGCAAGCTAAATTTGAACAAATCTTTGTTACCGGTAATAAACTGGAAAAAAGTGTATAAAAAGTCATCAATTAAACTTCTGTTTCGTTTTAGCATTTAGAGGATGGATACGAATATATGTGCATAATTAGACGGCCGAACATCGAGACGAGCACAATGCGACGAGTATTTGTCTTTAAAAAATAAAAGGCTAAATAAGGCGAGACTGAAAAAATTCTTTGTTTCCCCATCCCGACCCAAGCAGTCGTATGGGAAGGTAGGTAGGTAAAAAAAATGTTTTTATTTGATTTTTTAGCTCAACTGTCACAAGGTGAGCTTTTGTGATCGCAATTTGTCCGGCGTCCGTCGTCCGTGTGTAAACTTTTGCTTTAAACAACATCTCCTCTTAAACCCCTGGGCCAAAGTTGATGAAACTTGCCATGGATGTTCCTTGCATAAAGCTCTTCCAAAGTCGTTCAAAGAAATCAATTCCATGCAGAACTCTGGTTGCCATGGCAACGGAAAGGAAAAACTTTAAAAATCTTCTTCTTTAAAACCACATGGCTAGGCGCTGTCGCCGTGACGGTGCGGGTTCGCTCCCAGCTAGAGACACTATCATTTAATATTTGATAAACAGCATCATCTAGTGGTCCTCTACCGAAATTGTTCAGCCTATCCCCCTGGGGTCGAAAATGGCCCCGCCCCAGGGGTCACTTGTTTTACATAGACTTATATAGGGAAAACTTAAAAACAATCTTCTTCTCTAAAGCCACAAGGCCTAGAACCTTGGTATTTGGTATGTGTCATCATGTAGTGGTCCTCTACAAAAGTTGTTCAAATTATTCTCCTGGGGGGCAAAAAAAGCTCCGCCCCGTGGGTCACTAGTTTTATAACATAGTAATATATAGTAAATCTTTAAAAATCTTCTTCTCTGAAACCGTAAGGCCTAGTGCTTAGATATTTGGTATAGAGCATCATCTAGTGGTCCTCTACTAAAATTGTTCAAAGTATTCCCCTGGGGTAAAAAATGGACCCGCCCCAGGGTTCACTTGTTTTACATAGACTTATATAGGAAAAACTTAAAACATCTTGTTCTCTAAAACCACAAGGCCTAGAACCTTGGTATTGGTATGTGTCATCATATAGTGGTCCTCTACAAAACTTGTTTTCAAATTATTCTCCTGGGGTCAAAAATGGCCCTGCCCCGGGGGTCACTAGTTTTATTACATATTGTTATATAATAGTAAATTTTAGCAGCATTATCTTTTATTTGATTTTACCAAACTTGCAAACAACTCTTGCAACCATTGAGCAGTTGTTGACAGGTAAGCGACCCAGGGTCCTATGGAACCTCTTGTTTAAGAATAATGATCCATATTTATGCATTCTAGAAATAACTCCAAGGGGAATACTAAAATTCTAAAATTAAATACAAAGCTGCAAACAGGACAGCCGGTGATATTTCTTTGCTTTCGATTTCCCAATACCCAACAGGCTAAACAACTTCGTCATCAATGTCGCCCGCCCGGCTAGCTCAGTGGACAGAGCATCGGACTGTCAATCCAGGGGTCGTGAGTTCGATCCCCAGCCGAGGCGGGAAAAATTTCTCCGTGACAATTGAACTCGGACATTGCGTCTGAGAGTCATTTGTCCCTCACCTCTGATTCAAGTGAGGAAGCAGTCAGTCGCTTGCGGAGAAATTGGTTAGTACTGGTTAGAGACCCAGGAACACCGGTTAGGTGGACTGACCGCCGGGATATAACCAGAAAGTGTTGAACCAGGCGTTAAACCCCAAACAAACAAACAAACAAATCGTCATCAATGTCACACATTTTCAACTTTGTTGACGATCTACACATTTTCTTGGATACCAAAGAACGACTGGTGTCTCCATTTTTAACAGAGACGCAAACAGAATGTTCCCTTGTTACGGATTTAGCGAAATGCCGAAAACTTGTCGTCATTCGGTCCGATGAGCAATGAAATTCCGCCGGACGTAAGAATATCTGCCGGACTGAAAAAAGACGAAGAAGAAATATTTAGTTTAAGTCTTTAGGAACATTTGTTAAAACTTTGTGAAACTTGTATGTATTAAATCTTATTTCAATTTTAACAAACTTTCACAACAAAAACTTAATATACCAGCTTTTGCTTAGACACAGTTCATATTTATTACGCTACTTCCGGTTTATCCGGTTTATCCAAGAAAACTTACTTCAACTTCCGATCGCCTATAATTTTTAAACGAATTCGCGTTTTTATCCCATGAAACGTTGTTAGACTTCCATTGTTTCCGTGAGATGATAATCAACACAGGCAACAAAGCCATTTTTAATTTCGATAAAATCAAAACTGAATGGCCCCGGCGCCGGCATTTGCTCTGTTTCGAGAAATGTTCCCAGTTCGAGCACAGAGTATCTTCTGCTAACGTTTAACAGCCAAACACCATTTTCATAACATGGCCGTTAGATGATGTTATCGAATTCGCGATTGGACATTAGGAATAAGGCAACCAATCACAAATCATTTTACTGTGACTGAAGGTAAGTAACCAGAGTTAATGAAGAAGAAAAGGTTGCTCCCCTTAGATCTAAAGTCGCTGGACAGAAAGACCGAGGACATACGACATTTTACCGGACCAAAGCAAAATTAGTAGGACCTTTCCGATGAGCCGACGCCTTTCGCGAGGTATGGGTTATCGTCATAACCACCGACTGCTCTAATAATTACTTACTAATATTTACTTGCGATCGGTAACGTACTCAAAACGCATTTTTCGTCTCAAGGGTTTTCGTACCCCATTAAAAATATCATTACGGTTTCGGCGATAAAAGTTTTTGGGTCGCGCCTATTTTTTCGGGTCGGTCGTGGCTGGAGAAATAAATAATATTTTTAGGCCTTAGCTGTATAATTTTTTATAAAAAATAAAAGGCTAAATTATCAATTTTTTTCTTTCAAAAAATAACAGGCCGAATTTAGCAGAATACAATCATGGCGACAAAGAAGATATCACCTAATTGTTGTCAAGAATTTCACACAAATAAACGAAATTATGCTACATGTAACTCACCCAAAGACAAACGTCATTACAGTTCGAGCAAAATTTACGTTTTATTTACGAATCATGTATATATCATATTCCCTTGATGGTCTCCTGAACTCAAAGTAACATTATAACTTGTATATTCGATAAAACATGGGTTTTCTTTTAATACAAGTGAAAATGGTTAAGAGTTACAATGATACACAATTAAACACATTTATACTTAGACCAGAAGAAAACAAATAAAGTAAAGAAAATTAAAAAGATAACTATCATACTTGACCAAAGACTAAGCAGACAATATAATGACAAAATCGAAAAAACAACCATGTATCTAGAGCTGGATAGCGCCTTGGAACGGTCAGTTGGGTAACTGGGACGATTGAGAGATCTTTTAGATATAAACTGATAATGAAACTCGTGGTCGAATTTTTCATTTTAGTTTGATCATTGCATGATTAAAAATATTCAACGTCCACACAAACTTGCCCTTAAACTTCATGGACGTTGCAAAGCGCGCGGCGACTACCCTGGCAAATTGCCACTGGGGGTTTAAACCAGGTTCTAGGGTGCACCTATTTCACACTTGTCCTAACAGGTTCTCATAACACAAAACAAGTACAAGTTGTCTTGATGAAACAACTCCAACCCACTTATCGGCTCAACAATGTTGCATGCAAAAGCACACAAACATATAAAACATAAGAAGCCAATAGCATTGCAAAGCCAAATTGCGGGTACTCAATGATCTTGCCGAGACCAGAGCTCCTGGAGTAAAATCAGCAAGAACATGAAGTATTACAATAAGTCGAAAGAGGTATTACCAGAACAATTGCTGAAATAAAATATATTACATAGGTTTTTTTTTATTTTTCTTGTTAAATGCCAAAGTGAAATAAGGAATTTCATCGAAAGAATTATTATTATTACTAGTATTATTGCTGCTTTTTCAAATGACTACAATTTTTAAAACCTTTTTTGAAAGCTTGCCTAAAACAAAGTAGGTATGATCAACTGAAGATGGGTTAATCACCAGGCCTGCAAAATGGTGTAAAATATCATGTTGGTAACCTTTCTTTTTAAAATTACAGATAATTTTTTTACGAATAATAGGGAGAAATTAACATTGCCTTTTATCTTCTTAACTTTATAAATTAAATCTTCATAAAAAACTGTCTGTTAAATACATTGTTGCAATAGTGATTTTAAACTGCACTTGTATTTATGAATTAGGTCTGGGTATCGGCGATAAAACTTGCAAAAGGTTTTCCTTAATTGGTGATACCGATAACCTTGTTTTTAAATAGTTTTTTTTATAATGCAAAGATTACGTTCATTGAAATTATTTACATCGTTGCAAGCTCTTGAAAAGCGAACAAGCTGTGAGATACAAACCCCGTAAGATGTTGCACGAGGAGCATCGCCGTCTAAAAACGGAAAATGTACTATATTAAAATTAAAATCATCTCTTTTATCATATATTTTAGTAGTGACGTAACCATTTTCAATGGACAGATTTAGATCAAGAAAGTTTGCTTGGTTTTCTGAAGTGTTCGCTTTATTCAGCTGTAGTTCTTTCGGATAAATCTTATTAACCAGTGATGGAAAGTGGTTATTATCTATATTTAATAAATCAGCAAGGTACCTAGAGGTGTTGTTAAAAGCTGTGATAATATCATCTTGATGTTTGGTAGAAAGAGATAACATAAGGTCTCTTTCTTAACAGTATAAAAACACATCAGCAACAAGGGGTGCACAATTACTTGTATATAAATAGAGGTACCAAATCTAAAATAAATATTATCCAATGAAAATGTGAGAGGTCCATGAAGTATAATTATCATAAGAACCATCTGTACAAATGCTCTGTGTTTATTACAAGCGATAAATGTTTTATTTTCTCTAGCAAAAGTTTGTTCAATGAGACTGGCTAGCTTGTATGACGGAGAGAAGTATATAAAGTTGAAAAATCATATGTAGACAAACAGAACGCCTAACAATTATTTGATTTCAGCTTCTTTAAAACGTCATTTGATTTTTTTATAGACCAAAATAAATTTTTGCCAGTGGTTTCAAAAACTTTTTCGCAATACCTAAGTACATGTTCTTTTATAGCCATAAGACAAAATGTTAAGAGCACGGCTAATTAGTTGATGTACAAGAACTAGAGTTTGCAATAAATCTTGCTTTGTACAGTGTTTTGTGCATTTTAGGCAACCAATACATAGTAGGTATTTTGACTTGTTTCGGCTCAACACTGATTCTAAATTTTGTAATTTGTAGAGTATGTGCAGTAACAATATCACTCTCAGGTGAAGAAGTCAGTGTATAAGCATTAGTGCTATTAAGCTCTTCAGTTTGAACATTAATATAGTGTATACGTCACACTATAATTACATTATTAGAAGCCTTATCAGCAAGTGTTAAAACAAATCTGTTGTGAAAATCTTGAATACCCCTTTTCAAATGACGAAAGTTAAAACGAGGTCGAGGTAATAAAGCTATGTTTCTTTTATAGAAGGATATACGAGTGTCAATTAATTTGAATATTTGTTTTTTCCAGTTTGAAAGAGCATTAGGCTCAACATGTTCTCGTTTACACCATCTATTGCAAAAAGGTTTTAAGGAATCTGCAATGTCTGCACGACAGGTATTAAAGTCGATGTCCGATGGAATTCTATATTTTTGAAATTAAATTGCGGATTCTAAGGTCTTTGATAATATCTTGATGCTCTGTTACGATGTGACCGGCAGGTTGATAGCAAAATTTAAAATTGGAATAGTCTCATGATATTGGTGTATTCTCAACACTGTAAATCCGAGGTAATTTTGTTGTAATTAAAAATTGTGTTTCTAATTGGTTTGTTGTATTTATAACAAACGATGGGTGTTTCAATATTCTTGAAATAATTAGGTACAGCCGTTTCAACAGTTTTATCTTTAAATATACTTGGAAGGTCAATAAAATCTATACCTTTATTTAAAAACAAAATTTTCTGGAAATGTCTTTGGTGATCAGATTCTGAATCAATGTGTGGTTCGTAAACGTGCCGAGTGTAACACTGAGTAATGCTAGCAACTTCATGAAGTGGATTAGTTTTCGCAATAACTTATCACTGATAGTTTTTTATGTCTGTAATTCAACCTGACTGTGAAGACGCGGAAAATTAAGTATGAAAAGGAAGAACTATTCGTACAGCAACATTTTATATCAGCCTTCGTGTTGTTGCTGATTTAACGTCTCGTGCTCTTTTCTCAGTGGAGTCACTGAGTACCTGATACCACTTTCACATAACAATGCCATTAGCTTCTTGTATTTATTGTTTGCTCTTTCATGCAACACTGTCGTGTTAATTGGTAAGTTAACAGTAAACTTTATTAGGCGCTAACACCACAAGTTATCTTTTTAAAACTGTTTGTAATGTTTTTTGCTTGTTATTTTTTTTATTTACATGTTATATACCCATGCTTTTTTTTTCATGTCTACTGTTTTGTTCACAAGGAGACATCTATTCTCAATTCGGCTCTTTCCTTGATATGCATATTTCACGTTTATTATTTTACATAATTTTCAAATTTTAATGAAAGCGAATATTAAAGGAATTGAAAATTTTGGAACAATATTATTGTACGAAATTAGTTTCCATGAGAACGGTTCGTGGATTCTTTTGCTGTGTGTCAGAATAAAATGCAATATAATGTGTCATTCAGCTGTGAAATGTATCTAAATATTCAAAAAAGTAAGATAATTTAAGTGAGACATGGAAATATGGACTATATGGTTAAAAACTGAACTATACATAGAAAGCAGAAAAGTTTGAGCTTCAAAAATAGACCTAAATTATTTAACATATTTATGAAACATACATCTCTTTATTAATGCTAAAATCAAAATAAAGACAACGCTTAATTAAGAAATGTATGATCTTCCTATAATAACTGCCTTATGTGCACATTATCAAGTGTACAGTCATATTGACATAGTGACAAATTGTGCAGTAAGCTTATTAAAAACAAAAGCCGCGCTTTAAACAAGCTAATGATGTCAGTGTCATGATGTCTGCCGTCAGATTGTTTGTATTATTTGATAGCGTGCTTAAAGTTAATATAAACATTCCACCTGTTCTTAACATGAAACAAGCTGATCCTGTCGCTTTTTTAATGTGAAGCAGATAGTTTGATTATTTACCTGCTTGGAAATGACATTAATATTGATCATCCTGTTTATTGTAGACTCAATTTATAGTTATTGTAGACGTGTTGAAATATTTTAAAAAGCAATGTGTCCTAGGGTACACAGTCAATGAACACTCTTAGATTTCATTCATTATTACATGTGTTACTATAAAATAAATAATGACCAAAATGCCCGGGTACTTTGCATGATAAAGGGCGTGCCGAAAACCTAATATCACGGGCCGAAAACCTGATATCGTGGGCAGAAATCCCGTATCACGAATTATGACACGTGGTATCCATTGATATAGGATTTAACTTTTGAAAATCAAGATGGCGACGATTGAATCGATCGAGTGCCATTCAGGTCATTTTGAGCTAGATGCAAAAAGCAGCATATTTAAAAAAGGAACATTTATGCTAACATGGAACATATTTTAAGAGCGATAAAAATAACAAAAGAAAAATGGAGAGATTATACATACCTGGGGACAACTAAGAAAAGTACTGTATTTCTAGAATCATGTTCCTTCATATTTTCCTTAGGATTTATTATTCTATAAAGCCTAGATAGGCCTATCTACCTATTTGATGTAAATGAAGGTCACAGAAGCGTTATGAGAATGAAGCACTCCAAATAAAAGTCTTTACATACCCATAACCCTGTTAAACACTCCAGAATTCACATTTTCACAATCGCATATCTTGCACAATTTCATGAATTGTTCGAAGACTTAATCGAGTATCCAACTGAGCGAGTATCAAACTGGTCGATTTTGTTTGAAATTTCGCTTTGAATTAGAGTTTTATCTTTGAAACACCAAAAACACACATATTTTAGATAACAGTTGTGAATCTCGCATCTGATGGGTCTTGAATTCCGAAATTTTCCAAATTATCATATACATATTACATGTAAGATATAGTCTGTTACTTTCGTGATTGTGCAAATTTATTCTTCAAGAAGATATATACACTCAACAAAATTTCTAATTGTTTTGTCAAATCTCTAATGTCTTTTTAATCTTTATTGATTGTTTCCTTAAAACCCCAGCCCTAAACTTAAGTAAGAAATTTAAAAAAAAATCATATTTGTCCATATAGACTCCAATATATAAACTCTCTAACAGAACACAAAAGGTCCGATCGAATTGTTTCTTATAGACGGGATTTTCAATTATATTTTTAAATTATAGTTAACGAACTTTTAGGAAGCTAAACATACTGGAGGTAGGCCTATATTTAGAACCGTTTTTTGACCAAGAGAAAGCGCGATCTCGATTTCTGTGACGTTTCGGAAATCCTTCTTTTAGGCCGGTGGCCAGGAACATGTTTGCTCCCCCCCCTTAGGGAATTTTGTAGACATAAGTTTTCTGAAAGCCTGTTATGTCCTGGATATTTTGCAGTTTGTTTGCACTCTGGCGAGTGGGGCATAAGGGTGTTACGGACGTTTTAATATGTTACCCCTAAAATTTGTAGAAAAAATATATGGATTTTGAATCTTTAATTCCCATCTATTCCAGACACGATTTAATAAAACTTATATTTTTATATAAGGATGAAGTATTATCTGTTGATTGATGTAGTTTTCATTTCAAAATTTTTGCACTTAGGTAACATATTTAGTGTATAACATACATAACCCTAAAATGATAAAATTTAAGTCAGAAACTTACCTGTAGGATTTTTATTTGTAATCAAACTTTAGCAATAATACATGTTTTTGAAAGCTGCAAGATCAAACAATATAACACTTGCAATCATAATAATTTTTCCATAATCTTATATGTTACCATATCGCAAATTCAAACATTATATTCATGTTTTGGGATAAATAAGCATAAAATATAAAGTTTAATTAAATTATTGAGCTTTATCAATGTAAATGTTCTTGAAACTTGCATGACTTCAAATTTTCAACATACATAACATATGTTACTTATTAAAATAAGGCATATTTCCTTGTTTTTATTTATTTTTAATTTTGTTAGCTGATATCTATTTGAAGAAATTAATTATGTGTGCTCTGTGCAATGTCCTGATGTTTGTTAGCCCTGTGTAGATTTCTAATTACATTCACAGACGTTTTTTTTACTAATATTACTGATTAAATGAAGTATTTTCTCTAAAACTGATATTATTGTACAAAGAACTGATTACATTTACAAAACTGTATCACGACTATGCAATCATTTTAGATTAAACTATAAAATAATAATAGTAAGAAGTTTATAGTGTATACTATGTTATGTTATGTTATGTGGTTAAAATGTTAAAGTGTTTATGCTTGTCCATTGTAAACCTTCAAATCTCCGTAACATATAATTCCGAAGTTACAATATTGACAAAGTACAATGCATTTATAAATTAAATTCTAAAAAAAATAATTTTTAGAATTGGTTCCAAAAAAGTAAAAAGACAAGAGATAAAATATTGCTTTGAAATGTGTTACAAATAAATCTAATTAAAATTAATTATATGTTACCTAATTATTTAAATAATGTTTTTTAGAAAGATCACGTAGAATAAAGAAAATAAATTTCTAAACCGTGTTTTAGTTTGTATCTAGATTACCGTAGAGTCATTCATAATGTGAATATGAACTTTCTATAAACTATATTTACTAAAAACAAGGTTGAAAGCACCAGTTCTGGTCTTTTAGAGCAATAATAACTGACATTGCTGTTAAATAAAACATGTGAAATAAGAAAAATAAAATGTCCTAAATGAAACATTATTTTTTCCATTGTTCAAAGAAAGCTTAAGAATTTGTTAAGAATTCCTTAAGATCTTTGTAGAATGTTATTTTTCTTAAAGACAAATAAGTGTTAAAGAGAACCATCCTAATTTGAAAGACAATCTGTGTAATGCAGGTGATGGTAAGCTAATAGACGTTAACGTTGACTTATGTATAATAATTTTTTTTGGTAAAAAATTCTTTTACTTGAGTCAAAAAAATTGCTATAAAATGCTCATGCTGTTTCAATGTTTTACAAAGTCTACACTGAACCTTAGTATTTTAGATGAATAAAACTACTTTTAAAAACACTTCGAACATCAGATAATTGAATCCACAAATTTGTGTAAAGTTTAAATTAAGTAGCTTTTAAATTTGTTATAAATCAACTTTAACATAATACATTATAATATAAAAATATTTATCAAAATGTTAATTAACTTATCTTTTGCAGTTTCTTGCTTTTCTTTTCTTATTATTTTGCTGATTATTAAAGTAAAAATTGGTAACATATTATAGGATTAACTAAAGACATAAATAGAACAATAAAACGATAAAAAAATGTTAATTTTGTTTATTCTTTTTTTTTCTACATTTTGTTAGAACAAATTAATGTTATCTGTCTCAATCGAGAGTATATGGACTTAGCTTTAGACTGGATGCAACAGCCCGTGATTAGTGCAAACGTAAGCTGTATTACAATGTTGTCACTGAGCCATATTGATAGGTTTATTGTTAATTTAAAAAGATTTAAAATAGGACGAACTTGAACCATCTACATCATACACATTTATTTCAAGACATATTGGGCAGTACACAGATCATTAACCTCTAAAGTTTAAATACATTTAAATTAAAAATACATTACTGTTTAATATCACCAGCATCAATACCTTAATTTCCTTTTGTAACATAATTCTTAATATATATTACCTATTTTTATACACGATACATAAAGTGCAGGAAGGTTGGTAACTAAAATACGTTCTTTTGGGTAACATATTTAGAAATGGTGATTTATGATATGGTATTTATTTTTATTATGATATAAAGCTAACTTATCATTAAAACTCATGAAGAGGTGTATTTAAACAAAAACAATTACACCAATATTTAAAATTTATTAACCATATGCATAAGTATATGATATAGCGTAATACTAAAGTCACATATAACTTAAGTTATAGATAATATTAACAAAGTGTTTAACACAGTTTAGCTTTAAATCACACAATATGTCTTTCAGAGTTTATTTCTTTATAATTTATTTTATTTATAAATATTTTATTTGCTATCTTTGAGATGCTTTTTCCATTGTTTGTTTTTCTTCAAATATTTTGGTTTTTGGAATTTACAAATATATGTATTTATTAACATACATTAAACAAGAAGTGTGTCTCAATGTGTCTTTATTAAATTTAAATACTGCATTCTTATTTATATTAACGAATTAACCGAATGAAACAGAAATTACTTGCTAATGTAAGTAAGAAATGTTTCATACAACTTTTTAAACTAGGTTTTGATGTTAAGTAACATATCTTAATGACTTCTTATAGACCTACAATTTAGGTAGCAGATGTTTTATTGCATTAAAAATTAAAAAAAAAACATCTTCCTGGTGTAGAAAAAATAGTTTTATTTCAGAACTTTTATAATTGCCAATTATTTCTTCAACGCATAAAATTTTGTCAAAGGTGACATATTCAAACAGGCGTTACGGTAAAACGCCCCACTCGCCAGAAAGCAAACCAAATGCAAAATGCGAAGAATGGGATAGGCTTTCAGAAAAACATACCCTTCAAAATTCCCCCAGGGGGGAGGGGGGTCTATTGGCAGCTCAAGGTCTAATACATTTATGGCTTTTTCCCTTTTTTTTTTCTTTCGGTAACATATTTCAATATGCGTTAAGGGCTTATGTCCCAATGTATATCACTGTAATACATTTGTCCTGAATTCTCATTTATCTTACTATATTTTACTTATACGCACAAATTACTTGCTACTGCACGTAAGAAATGTTTCATACATTTTATTTTACTAGGTTTTTATGTTAAGTCACATTTATTAATCACTATTTTAGACCAATACCTTAGGTTACAGATGTTTTATTGCATTAGTAATGTAGATTAGAGCTTCCTGGTGTAGAATAAATAGGTTAATTTTAGAACTTTTACAATTGTCAAATATTTCATTCTTACACAAACTTTTTTCAAAGGTAACATATTCAAACAGGCGTTACGGAAAAACGCCCCACTCGCCAGAGTGCAAACAACTTGCAAAATGCGTAGAATGGTATAAGCTTTCAGAAAAACATACCCTTCAAAATTCCCTTAGAGGGGGGGGGAGGGGGGGTCTATTTATTTAAACAAATGTGCTGTTGATTAATAAGTGTTTATGTTTTCCTACTAATGAGGGGTCCTATGAAAACAAAACAAGAAAATAAGATAAAATTTCTGTTTTCTTGACTTTTTTTGCAAGAAATGCTTTTTAGCCAAATTAAGGATAACTCTCGCCAAACTGTTACAAAGTCAGTTATTACAAGATTAAAGCTTAAGTCTTAACTGCTGTTGGCATATAATAATAAATAAAGGTGAATTCATTGTCTTTCTTATAAAAAATACGGACAAAAAGTGACCAATTTGAACTTTGGTTGAGTGTATACGTATTTGCATATGAAATTTATGTTGATAGGTTAGAACTGACAATTCTACATTATTTGAAGACTTTGCATTTTAGCAGTAAATACAAATTATGTAGTTATCTGGTTTGGTCAAATAGTGTTTGTTTTATTTGAAATATAGAAAGTGTGCGCAAATAAACTTTTTCCTAAAAAAATCAACGCATTTTTTTTAGATGCCAATTTGTATTGTTAGGTCATTAAACCAATAATTGTGGAAACGTATTAATGAGCCTTACCAGCAATAAGGAAATCTTGATTCTCCGTTTAAATTATGGAGGTTTTATGAGTGACAGGCCTAAATTAAAAGTGTATTTGTTTCCAAATCCACTACCCACCCGAAAAAATCGGCGTGACCATAAAAAAATTTATACCCGAAACCAAAATGATATTTCTTATTGTGGTACGAAAAACATTGAGACGAAAAATGCATTTTACTTTGTTAATTCAAAGGCATAGCGTCACCAAACATAAAGAGCAGAAATAATGTTAACTTTGATATTTACGGCGTCAAACTACGACGTGTGGTGTACTTCGAAACTTGCGATTAAAAAATAAATCCACGGTAAAAAATTTGAAAATTGACTATGGAGTTAAAAATATAGTTTCATAATATATAAAAAATTGCAAAAAATGTATAGCCGATTTTTTTTAAATTGAATTTAAATGTGAAAAGTCGACGAAAACTCGAAATTTTAAAACATCAGTTTTTTGTTATTTATTTATCAACTGAAAAGATATTTATTATGTTTTTGCTATCAGGGAGTAGGAAATCACTGACATAATCGACATGCATTGTTAAACTTACTCTATACGTCACTTTTAAGTTCAATAATGAAAAACACGGCGATTTCGCGGCCATTTACAGACCGTCTAAAACGGGCGTAGATGGTGTTGTTAGCAACGTCAAGTACAGTACTAGGATTGATAATTGTCAAAATCAAATCCTCATTCGTATCAGAAATATCTTGAACTTTCATTTGATACCAAATTCCCTAGGTTTCTAGAAAATGTGTTTAAAGGTACATTCCACCTGAAGAGGATGTGTCACCAACCATTGAGCTTTGAGTGGAAACTGATTTTTTTTGTTTCAATTTGATTTATTTAAATGAGTTCAGTTATAACTATTATCTATTATGAAACATGTGAAATTAGATTTCGGTCAACATTTCACTTATTTTATCTCATTCAAATGATGTTGCAAGGGAAACAGGTGAAAAACCACAAAAAAACACAAAAAACCAACAAATTCACTTTTTTAACTTCATTTTTAATATTTAAGCAGGTCAGTAGGAATTAAATAAATAAGCTTCAAAAAAGCATGAAATAAAGTAAATGAAAAATGGCGTGTAAACTTCATTCCAACATGTCAATACGGTTACCACGGAAACATTAACATGATAAATATTGTCAAACAAGAAAACTAAAAAATAGTGTGCTCATAAAAACACTTTGTTAAAAAAAGTGCAACCACATGAGATAAAGCCAATGGTCATTTTTGCTAAACTAAAGCTATATCCTACAGAAAATAAAATAAAATTGAGGAGCAAATGATAAATTGTTGGGAAAACAGAACAAAACAAAATGTTATAGTGTTTGGAAAAATAATATGAAAAAATGTCTTTCACTGCTTCCTCAACAAACCAGTATAGATAAATGTGTTGCTTTTTTATTTGTTGTTACAAGTTTTATTTTGTTAGAAAATTTATGAACCAAATTAAATTATTTTCACAAAAATGCACCTTAGCAACCGTTTTAATGCCATAGCATCGGATTTTTAAGCTGATAATAATTGCACAAATTCTTTGTATTCTTAACTTAATCTGTACAGGTATTCTAATTGAACATTGTAGTTTGTTCAGACATTAAGAAATGAGTCAAACTGTGTTTGACCTGCATAAAATTTAAGGGCATATTTCTTAAGATGTGGATGAGACTAACAAAATGGGGCATATTCATCAAATGTAATATTGGCAAAATAACCTTTTTTTTTCAAATATCAGACACCCCATCAAATGTCAAATATAAATGTTTGTTGTAAAGTTAGCGAAAACACTTCTTCCAAATTGAATTCTTCATAAAGACACTGTAACGATAGCAACCACTTTTCAAATTTTGAATATGTAAAATGAAGAAAGCGATTCAAAAGGTTATGAAAAATGCTGGGAAATTAAAACAAAATTAAACTATTCTAAGTGTTCTAAATGCTTTAAACTTTTAACACTTACTTTACACCTTTACATTAATAGGAAACTAAAACCTAATATGCCACTAACAGCGACATTTGTATGAGAGAATGATAATCATGTTTCAATCTTGAAATTCAGGTGACTGCAAAAATGTTTACTATTAATGTTAAAATGCACATTATTTCATTTACATTAAACCTGGATTAGCTTTATGCCCATCACATTTATGACCAGTGTAGATCCAGATCATTATGCGAATCAGCGCAGTCTGATCTGGATCTAAACTTGAGAGTTGATAACATTTTGTGGACGCTGCCGGCCAGCGGTGATTCCATAATAATTATATCCTGTTTTTTTTTCAAGCAGGTTTGTAATAAATGGCTTGTTCTCAAGTACAAAATTAAAAAGTTTCATTATATAGACCTGTATTGCTACTGGGTGTGGAACAAGCTTTTTCAGAGAATTTGTCCTAAAAGATTCACCGAAAGAATAATTTTCTAGCAAAAAATGCTAGAATATGGAACACTAGTGAATTTCATTATCATCATTAAATGTTAATAAAAATCAAGGGGAATAACTCATGATTTTCAAAATCAAGTTGGTAACCTTGAACTTTAACTTGCATCCTACAACTTTTTTGACAAAGTTTAAAAGAAAAAAATAAAAGAAATTCATCTTTTGTCATACTATTGAGTACGACAGTATTTGTTGCTTTTTGTGTGTTTTGATATGTATTATCTCCCATCATTTTCCAAGGATTTAAATTAATTTTTTGCAGGCCAATCTATATAGTAAGGCGATTTAATAGGCTTTTATTTGGTACAAAATAAAAAGTATCTAGTCGGCCCTACATAAGCACGCTTTTTTGGCCTTTTTGGGCTTTCAGAATTTAGTTTGTATACTTAAAGAAAATACAAACGCAACTACTTTAAACACAAAATATGTTTCGTGAATGAAGAAGATGTTTTTTTTGGCTTCAGATTCACTGATGTCGGCATCTTTCTCCATAAGCTCATTAACCGAAGATTCATACTCCGACTGGTTCTCTTGATACGCTTGTTCTACTGTAACAATGTATTTCCAAGGATCGAACTCCAAAGGATCCTCCGAAGTGACAGATGTATCGTCATCACTGTCACTGTGGCTTGACTCATTGTCGTTTATGGGCCCAAAAATATCCCGATCCATTGGTACGTCTTCATCCGAATCCATATCTGAATGCGCTAAATTTTTATGTCGCAACATATTATCCTTTCTCCCAAAAGTTTTCAAACAAATGTCGCACCGATACATCCTCTTCGACGTTTTAAACAAGAATGAGGAGAAGTGAATGAATCATTCAACTTAATACTCGTCCTATAATTACGATGTTGCGAAGTTCACCTGCGTTCTCTTTTCTATTTCCTCCGACAGAGGGCAGTTCCTGTCTTGATGTCTTACTCTTCCCGTCTTTATCACTTATTTTTGAATTCCTGATTTTTTCATTGGTGGGTTGCATTTCTTTCTGACCTATAATTGATACATCTTTAGGTTTAGCTTGACGTTCGAGCATACTTTTAGCTATAGCGGTTGTCTGCTCTGCCGGTAAAACCTTTTTAACATAAAATTCAGACAGATGTCTCTGTTCGTTTTTATTCCTGCGTCTTTTCATCTTCTTCTTACGTATCCTCGTAATGTCTTTTTAATCCAATAAGTCCATGTTTCTAACGCACGTCTTGACTCTTCGACACCCAAGCAGTCAATGATCGATATATTATACCACCTATCTCTTTTGGTTTAAGTCACTATTATATTTTGATTATTTCGCATATAGGTCGAAACTGATCAAATAGTGTAAGGTGTGAATCATGCCAATGCGAGCAAACGCCACATATCCTCTCTCCTATCTTCGGATTGATTTAAGCGTGCCCAGTGCCTTTTGTAAGTAAAACCGCCGCCTCTTATCCAGTCCTTGACCGAGTCATACACCCCAACATTTTCGCAAACATACTGGTGCCAATCTCTAGCATTAATTGCATCTAGATTGATGTTGCAGTCACCTACTAAAACCGCTTTTTCAACCAGATCTTTGAAATTTTGGAATGTTTGCGTTCGAGATAACCATTCTTTAATATTTTCTTCCCCTTTCAGTGTAACGTTACAATCCTCGGGCATAATGTAATTCAAAACTACGGTGTAAAGTTCATAGTCCAAAATGTTTTTCAACGATATCCAGGGTTTCTTTACTAAATCGCGGAACATTTGTTTACATAGTTCGGGCGGTAATATGGTTGTATTTTTTAGAGACATTAACAAAATTTATTTAAGTCACCCGATTAGATTACGTATTCTGCATTCGGTTCTATTCACTAAATGAAATGAAAGGCTGAATTTTAGGTGATTTTATTAATAATTCAACGCTTTGAAGCTTGTTGACACATTTTCGCTATTTTTTCTTTGATCAATCACGCTTCCTGCACACGAGGTAAATGAACTTGGAGCTCTTTCACTGGACACACTTAAAATAAAATGAAATCCGATTTTAAGTGAATATAATCACGGTTAAAATTATTGTATTCACAAGATTGTAAACTATTTGAGGTGAACTGATTAACAAATCACATATATGTACAAAATTATAAACATGTTATACAAGTCCTATTTAATTGGTTTAAAATGGTGAATATAGTATCATCAAACTCTTTAAAGGTTGTTTTCGTTATCTATCTTTGATCTAACACGCTGACCGCACACGAGGTAACTTACACCGGAGTATCAGTGACCTCGATGTTCTTTTCAATGGGTACACGTATGGTTATAATAACACGACATTCGATATGGTTATGATAATCGTATAGGTGCGTTATGACATTCATAAAATTATATAAATAATAGAGGTTGAATTGTTTCGAATCTGAATGAGTCACCTTCGGAATAAAGGTGATGGAATGTAACCTAAAACCATTGGCCGTGTCATAATAGATGACTCAATAATTAAACTAGGGTGCGACCGATGGGTTTCCGTAATACGACGCCACCCCAATTGCTCGTGCTCGGTCATATGATACTCTCCCCATTGTTCGTGCGCGGTCACGCGTCTAGCTCCAGGGCTGCAGGCAGATGACTCATATGGAAACTAGGGTGGTGCTGATGACATCATAGCACGGTAATACGATGCCACCCCATTGTTCGTGCTCGGTCATATGATACCCTCCCCATTGTTCGTGTGCAGTCACGCGTGTAGCTGCAGGGCTGCAGGCACTCTCCTCAACGGGCCTACATTAACTACTCAGGTCAGTCAAATACGGTGGTGCTTTTCCAACGCGACAGTTGTACATGTATACAAGAATCTTGAATTTTATTCTGGCCTAGATGAGCAGCCAGTGTAGATCGTACAGAGCCTGTGTAGAACTGTCGCTTTTCCTACGATTCAATACTAGTTTGGCACACATGTTTTGAATTCGCTGTAGTTTTGCAATATCACAGTTTGAAATACCATACAAAATCACATTGCAATAGTCTAAGTGAGAAATAACGAGTGAGAGTACAAGAGTTTCTTTTGCATCTTGTGTGAGGAATTTGCGAATATTCTTTATGCGAAAAAAGCTCAGCATAGCTGTTCGACACTTTATCTTGCACTCGGATCACGCTTCGGTGATTCTACGTAATCACCTCGGAAATAATGCAGTCGCCGCCATATTGACGAACTACATCCAAAATGGAGTTCACTTACCAGGAAATGAATTGTTAAACGAGTTTTATTGTGTTTGTTGACCAAACGTGACATTTTAAAGCAAAAAGAAAGAAAAGTCAGTAGTCGTAGGGTCATTAATTATTATATTTTGTCTTTTTATTTTCGAAATGAACAAACTAAATTGTCAATCGATTAACTTGAAAGCGCGTAGCTGGTAACCTGACAAGCGTACATGCTCATATCAAATGTTCGTTGTTGTTTGTAAATAAAATCTGGTCCAATTATTTCTCTGACTTCCAGAATTTTCGGAAAGACCCAGCATACATCACTTATATGTTCAAAAATTGTACTAAATCCAAGAAAATAATGTATGAAAAAGTGCTTAAGTGTACATAGAGAACCGCTAAGTGACTGGGCAGATGTAGTTCATGTAGTTTCGAAGCCAGAGCACCATATGATGCTAAGCATATTGCTTCTTAGGCCCATTTTAATTTTGTTTTCCCTAATTGGTACTGAGTTTTGGTTTAGTTTATGGAATACATACAAAATTTATATTCCAATGTGTCATAAAATTGGTATTTATATTCTGTCACATTGATAATATTATCTTATTTAAATACAAGACACATTAAAATTAATAAAATTATAAAAACAATGCACGTTCAGAACACAATGTTTATATATCATATGATTCATGTAATTAATAATTGGGGTTGTAGCACTGGGCTATGAATTTTGATTGGTCTTTCCAATTTTTATTGAGTCTAGACTTAAAGCAGTTGAGAGTCTGCGCTTCTATTGTATCAGTGGGTAAAGAATTCCATGTATCTACCACCCTATGACTAAAAGTATTTTTTCTCAAGTTTAATCTAGCTCTAGGCTTATATAGCTTTTGAGTATTCCCCCTTGTATTACTGTTATCTCTAAGGGAAAGAATATTTATGGAAATCCTGTCCAGCCCATGCCCAAGCTTGTATACTTCAATGACATCCGCCCTGGCACTCCAGTACTCCAATGTTGGCAAACCAAGTCTTATTAATCTTTCTTTGTATTCTAGCCATTGCAGTTCTTGTAATATTCTAGTAGCCCTTCTTTGCACATTTTCTAAAGCAATAACATCATTTTTGTATCTCGGGGGCCAAATTACAGAGGCATATTCTAAATGCGGTCTTACAAGGGACTTATAAAGTTGTAAGAACATTTCCTTATTCATATACGTAATTTTTTTATAATAAGCCCCAAGTTCTTGTTAGCTATATTATATGTAGGCTGAGAACCCCTAGAAAAAGAGTTTGTAGAGAACTCCAACTGTAAGCAGAATAAGTGTATGCAGAGAACTGTAGACTAAGGAAAACTAAATGCATAGCTTGCTTGGTTACTCTCTGCCAATCCATATGTTTGTCTTGGTATGCATAACACTTTTTTTCACGACTCAATGCAGAAAACAGATCCATGGATTATTTCACATGGATCAGCCGCAATTTTTAATGTCTACTGTTTCAATGAGTTTTTGCATCAGTGTAATTACCGTACTATGTTTTTTTATCACTATGTGTTTTTGTTCTATATATGCACCCTTTGCTTATTAATCACCCTCTGCTTAGTGCTAGTTGGCTTTGTAACACATAAGCAAGGTGAATGGTGTGATGCATGAGCATATTAACCATTAACCAGGCAATGCAAGCATCATGCAACCTGGGGGTTCCAGCTAGTATAGAAACCATATATTACTAGCTAGAGGTAGCATAGTAGGCATTATAATATGGAATGTCAAAAACACGATCCTGTGTATTTTCGGAATATTATATTTTCCGAAAACTTTTTTTTCATTTTAAAAGCAAGGTACCTTTATTATACATCATTCGAAAGCTTGTAACTTCAACTCTTAATTTGGAAATTTTCATTGTGGAACTTTAAAAATTAACAGAAATATTGCCGAAAAACATAGTTAAAAAACATGCTATTCCGACCGGAACGAAAATCCTTCCGATAGGAAATCATGTTTTTCCCGTCGGAATTTCACAGTTCCGATCGGAATCAGTCCTGTCGGCAAATTCCGATAGGAAACATTCCGACAACAATTTTTCCGATAGATATTTCTCTATATACATTTATTCCGATCGGAATCATTCCCAATGGAATTTGTTGCTTACTTTCCGATAGGACTCATTCCATTCGGAAATTCCACTTATGAAACAATGCAGACTTTGTTCGATCAATCAGTCTTACCTGACATTCATCGTTATACATTTATTTTATTATAATATGCAATGAGGGCCTAAGAAATCGTCATCGTTCAATTTAAAAGTCCAAATAATATGATACTGACAAAAATATAATAATAATAATAATAATAATAATAATAATAATAATAATAATAATAATAATAATAATAATAATAATAATAATAATAATATAACTTTTTACTAAGTATTGGTTTGGCATCTATTTACCGGACCCAAAAATTCCAAGCTCAACGTACAATTTCAATTATCACATATTTTATATATTTGTCAGACAAAAGACCTCGCATATTCTTGCCATTACGTATTATATTACTAACGTGGACAATTAAATCGATGCTGTGTATTTCGCTTAATTTCTTGTCAAGATGTAAATAGAATTTTCAAGGATTTTCAAATCTAGCGAGTTTTGTTTATTGTTTTAACTTTGCCTAACGTATAAAAAAGAAGATATTAATGAAAGTACGTGTGCCAAGTTTTTTTTAAAGTTCATTTTGGCGTTCGAGAGTTTCCATCTTTTTTTCATCCTGAAACATTCGGCAAGTCGAAATCAACTGATCCAATAAAATGGTACTAGATTTTAGCACTTATTTACAAATACAAATGGCGCATCAGTATATGTCACATGCAGAGCGCGAAAAACTATTGCCATGTGCTTTCTCAACCGTTAAAACCCATTTATGCGACACGAAGTTTAACAGTTACTTAACTATACCGTATAACTACAATTATTACGAGAATTTGCAGTTCTTGCAAGAACATCTATTTTCTGTATCTCTTAGGCGATGTTTGCCACACACGTTTAGACCACGATTCATCTCTATGTAGCAGTTCATACAAAGAAAATAAATCTGAGAAGCCAACTCCAGTTGGACAGTCCCTTGGCAGTGTGCGAAACCTGTTCGCAACCGGATGATACATGGTTTAGCATCAGATATAGCAGTGTGCACATAAAGTTGTTTTCGTGCGAATTCAAGTTCCCAAACCTATATATCTCAACAAGAGAGAATTTGATTCAGAAAAATAGAATAATAGTTTAATATTTTGTTATGGTTCTCTTTTGATTTTGACTCGGAGTAGTCCTTTACACCAGTTTTGATATTCCTTGCTAGTAGGATCATTACTGGGTCAATAGAGACGTGTTATGTTTACGACAACTTATTTGCATTAAAAGTAGTGCTACATGTCCGAATATGCTAATAGTTAAATCCATTTCATTGCTTATTTTGACAACATATATTTATAAAATCGAGCAAAGACAGTCCTATAATTGCCCCGTCAACATCAACCGTAATTTCGTCAGTTATGTCTGCTATAAAAATTGTGTTCAACTTAATGAAAAAGCATTACTTTCGGGGGAAGAAAATTCTGTGGTTTTTGGTAAAATTACACGAGGATCGACCTACACACGAAATTTAGAATCCATAGAAAAAAATGAATTCACTGCATCATTAATTGTTGAAATTGTAGCTGTTGCGTACAGTTAAATTATTCTATTTCGCGCGGGTTTAATGTTCGCGTATTTCGCGCTATGGCAAGAGCGCGAATTTAACACCAGCGAAATCAAACCATTTAGCAGTGTTTCTTTATAAAAAACACAGTTGCGCGAATTCATGCCCCGCGAATTCGTTATTTACGGGGTTTGCGCGAAAATTCATCCCCGCGAAATATAATGATACTGCAGTAATTTGTATTGACAGCAATTGTAGTACCAGTATCAAAGCTTTAGCTTGAATTATTACTACAGTGAAAGCTCCCATAAAGATCACACTGAAATTGAGAACAGAAATGTAGACCACCTAATATTTTGACCTAATAATGCTAAGCCCATCAACACTTTTTATCACTGATTTCATTGTTTATTAGTAGAAACGTCTTAACTGTTGAAACTGGTCATGGTAGAGTTATGGGACATGCATGTGTTTAAACAACTGTTGGCATGTATGTAAGTGGCCAATTTAAAACTAAAACTAGGTTAAATTTTTCTTGTAAGAATGCGAGACAACATTTTTCTTGACAGATAGGTTATAATTATGTTATGTGTTTTTCATTGTAAATAACATGTGAGAAAAGTTAACTACTTCTAACTTCATTATTCATGGCTATTTCGATTGAATTTTTAATAGAGTTCTTTCAAATTGTTGTGCGCATGCGTCGTACTCCACGTTTCGGTACGAAAGTATTGGTTTTATCTTAAACCGACACGTGAGGGGGCATTTAACTGTGTCATTGCTAATAGAATGAACAGACATGATCGCGGTGTCGTCTTAAAGCTTATGATAAATCATAATAATAATTATAATGAAGCATAATAAATTCGAGTTTTACGAATTTCCGAATATAACAGGCTTAAAAAAGCCTGGTCGGCAAGATTTGACTGTGAAAAGCGTAAAACAATCAAAGCCGTGGTTGCCACTTTGGATCAGGAAGTCTTATATGAAAACAAAGACAATGTGGATTACATGTTACTATATATTTGCCACAGACACATATATAAGCGTCTCGAGTTTTTCTGACAAAATGTGTTTACTTCAAGAAATATATTTTATGTTTACATATTTTTCTCTTAAATGGAGGTAAACGGATGAATTCAGCGATGTAACCGTCGTTGTATTCAACGCTAGTTAAGCGTTCTTATTTTGTTTACTTTTTTATTTTGTCCAAACATATTTTTAAAACTAACATTTTCTGTAATCATTCGTATATTTCGTTCATCAGTCCTGGATTTAAATTGTTTTTATGTTTAAAAACTAGAAATCATACTTTGAACACGACCGTTTTACTGTTTATTGTCCCTATATATTTGACATAATATTTCCCATTCTGTCCAGAAAACGATGGTGGCATATTGAGGTGCAAAAACTTGTTTGGCATCTGACATTTGAGAAGACATAACTCTACATTAATTAATATTAAGAAACTTAGTCTTGGTCTAGGCTCCCAAATTTCCTGTTAATGGGGTCCTACCGATATACAGAGTTATCTTAATATTCTGTCATAATTTACATCCCTTTGTAACGCGCACCTGTCACTGGGTAGTTCCGGTCTGAGATTGACAATTAAAACAGACCTGCAGAAAACATCCGCGGTCCTTTCAAAAACGTTTTAATAGGGTCTTGTTGGTTAGAGAACAGCATAATGCATAAAAAACGTTTGATTTTTATCATTGAATGGAAAAATGGATAGTTTTTATAGTGCCGCGCATAATATTAAAATTTCTCTTATAACTATTTTAATACGTCGGAGAGGTTTTTGTTAAACATCGTTGTGCTCAACCCCTAACTAATAAAGAGTAAAAAATACACATTTCTAATGCTTAAAAATTGCAGATTTGAGGAAATGAAAAGTTAGAAAACCTTAAAAAGTGTAACAAAATTTATAAAACATGATATAAAATAAAGTTTGACGTCTGCCAATGAAACGCTCGTTCACTTTTATAAATGTTCTTTCATGTCGATGCAACATTTTTTTCTGCCAGATATTTAATAGATTTTTTAAATAACTTAACCTTATCCTACAAATTGAAATCCCACCATTCGATTAATAGATTTGTGCTATGTTTGTTATGACGTATTTTTCAATACACTGCTCTTTTTTCTATAAGTTCTTTCGTGTTCTTATACAATTAAGAACATATTCAAACATTGTTTCATAATGTTTTCACGTTTATCTCTTTATTACTGAAAATTTAGTTCTTTTAGTTTTACAATCAATTTTATATAAATAAATAAATATATGTTTGGGTAAAACTTCCCGAGTTTAACTTAATACAGTTCGGAGCGCTTCAAGTTGCCAATATCATATAATCAATGTCTCGGGTCTCAAACATTAATGCGAAAATTAATTAGAATATTTAATCTCTAGTCAGTTTCCTAAAACAACAATTTTACCCCCCAAAAGCAACGTTTTCACCCTCTTACAAACCTACAACTGAACGTCAAAAGGTCTTTATCACACATCCAACTGGTAAGACCCAGTCTTGCTAATAAGATTACGTAACATGGTCATAAAACACCAGACCCTTTTCTTTATAAGCATTGTTTGGAAGACTTAACGGTGATTGGCTGAATACTTAAGTGAAAGTTTTAAAAAGCTATAATTTCCATGCCAGCAAAAAAAAATCATAAAGAATACGTGAAGTTACGTACATAGGTAAAGTTGCATTTAGTTATTAACTTAAAATCAATTTAAAAAGATGATGGTTAAATTTATATGTCTGATTCACTTTTTTAGTTTAATTCGACAAGGCATTTTAACTTCAAAAGCACTTCGAGACTTTATATTTACACTTTAAACGCTATGCTTTATTACCGCTTCTAAACCGGAACTACCCAATCAGCAAGGGAAACCACTCTCAATGGAAGGTAACTCAGTATATCGGTAGGCCCCCATTGAGAGATTACGAGAACCTTTTCAGTGACACGATGCCTCGGGCACACATGTACACAACAGCTAAGTGTCGTAAAATTAAACTCGGACCTGGATATCGCACTCCCGTTCATTTGTTTTGGTCCATGGTCATTTTGATTTTTTTAAACAGATGTGAAAACATTATATATAAAAACATTAACGAACTTAACATCAAAATAGTTTTCATTAAAAAAAAATCTCTGGATTTTTGTTTCAAATAGTTTTGGCTGGCCTGCCGTCCGGCAATATTCGTTCGGTCCAATGAATCTAACGATTTTGTAGGCCTAAAATGTATAAGTAAAATGTATAAAAATTTCTTTGTGAAAACGTTTCCGTTAAATATCAAACGTTGTTTGAAATAAAAATTCGCTGCATTTTTTCTGAGGTTGGTTTTCTTAATGTGATTTAGATTTAGTATTCTGTGTATTATAGTTGTACTAAATCTTTTTACCTACTAATAAATTAATAATATATTTCAACGCTTATATCTGACAAAACAATCAGATCCCATACATTTGAATAAAGGCGAGTGAAAAAATAAAACCTCACGGTTCATTTGTGCTGCTTATATAAACTAATCTTATAACATTCATTAAAATAGACATTGAAATATACATATCGAATGCATATTTTTGAAATAATTGGTCCAGAAGCAACGTAATTTTTGGAAGATACAATTCTATATCGGCCATGCATTGACATCATCCTATTTCACATTTTCGCTCAGTATATAAATCTTCCTTCTAATCTTGAGATTTTCAGCAACACGTTTTTATTTAGAGCGTATTATCGTTTAACTGACCTGGGAAAGTTATCTTTCACGCATGCGTACTCAATGTGGAGGCGGAGTTTCACTTATCGCTTGATAAGCGATCGCTGGGAAGGTGGCCTTTACCTTTCTTTGAATTAAAATATCCTTATTAAGAAAAATAAAGCTTTAAAAATGATGCGTTTGTAAATTATTTTAAAGATGTAAATAAGTTTAATTTAGACTGAAGATTTGATACCCTGTTAACGAATTAAAAATGTTTTCATGGAGAATATAAACCAACATTAAAACATTATTCAGGGCTAAAATATATGTTATATTTTACTTATGCTAATAAAACTTAAAAATGGCGGTCTCAAACAATTCAGAGATTATTTGCACAAATGTAGCTAATACGTGTAAACTTATAAACGTGTTTCGTAAGAGTAACTTTCTAAATATTAAGTTACATTTAAAATGACTTTTAATGAACATAAATGTGTAATGAACATGCGAGCTGTTCTAAATTACCATGGCGCAATAAAGAACAAAATTATTTTTATTTAGACAGCATATCAAATTTTAACGCTAATTTAAAGGTTAAAAAATTCAATGGAAATCCAGTATTTTTTCAAATTTTGGGGAAATTTATTTCTATTGTTCTCAACTAACGCGTCATTGAAAGATTTCCTAGTAAGTGAATTTACTACCAAACTGAAATAAGGTAGCTTGGTGAAATGTTGAATACATTTTGTTTTACTAAAGTAAAAAAACAATTTACATGCGTTAAGTTGCCAATATCGAATAATCAGTGTCTCGGTCTCAAACATTATTGTGACAATTAATTAGAATATTTAATCTCTAGTCAGTTTCCTAAAACAACATTTTTACCCTCAACAAGCAACGTTTTCAACCTCTTACAAATGTACAAATGAACTTCAAAAGGCCTTTATCACACCTCCAGCTGGTAAAACCCAGTCTTGCTTATCCGATTATGTAACATGGTCATAAAACACCAGGCCCTTTTATTAATAAGCATTGTTTGGATGACTTAACAGTGACTGGCTAAATACTTAAGTGAAAGTTTTTAAAAGCTATAATTTCCATGCCAGTCAAAACAAATTTTCATAAAGGATACGTGAAGTTACGTAAATAGGTAAAGTTGCATTTAGTTATTAACTTAAAATCAATTTACAAAGATGAATGATATTCCTTATATGTCTGTTCCACATTTTTTGTTAATGCGACAATGCATTTTTAACTTCAAAAGCACTTTGAGACTTTTTATTTACACGTTTAACGCTACCCTTTATTACCGCTTTTAAACCGGAACTACCCAATCAGCAAGGGAAACAACTCTCAATGGGAGGTAACTCAGTATATCGGTAGGTCCCCATTCGCGCTTGAGTGAAATGAAAAGGTGACTTTCATCATGCACTAAATGAATTGAAAAAGAAATTTCCATCTCTGCTGTAAAATGAATTCAGATGTGAACTCATTAAAACATGACCCATTCCTAATTAACTTGTATTATTTTTAGGTAAAAGACACGTTGCCAATAAGATATTTTATCAATTGCGGGTGCTATGAACGTGGGAATAGCAAAGGCGTGTAAATGATAAGAGTCCAAACCAAAGTACTGATGTTACACCATCATCATGTATTTATTGTTGACGGTGATGTCTTTTATGCAATTGATCTTTTTGTATTCATCGAAATATACTATTTTCTTGTCTTATCAAGCTAGTTTTAAAAGAGCACAACCAATGCGGCAAATTATAACAGGGTTAAATCCGCCGGTTTTCGTCGGAACGAGGAACACGTTTAAAGTTTCTGTATTATATTTAAGTTCACTTTGATTATTAATAACAGTAAATAACTAATAAATTCTGTAAACAATATTTGTGTCAGGTATTCCCGTACAAGGTTTTCACTTGCTCAGTAAACGTCTAATACAAAACATTATTTCTTAAATGCATTTAGGTGATCTTTATTAATGAATGGCAACCCTTCGCTCGTATTTAAAGTTAAAATGTTACTTAATATGCGGTCTCTGTTAAATATTCGTATGTATGTAAAATCCCCAAAATTCAGATAATTGATCTGCCTCGGGCAATATTACCATGGCAACTTTAAGTGATATCTACATCTAATTGGTAATAAGAGTGCCAACCGCTTGTAAGTAATTAAAGATTATCAATTATTAAACTAAGGATCAAACTGATATGGACAATAAACTTCAAAAATATAAAACATCACGAATATTTAAATTTAAGTACATGTACTTTGACAAAACAAACAAATCGTCATTTTTGTGTTAGCTACGATTTTTTCAGCATGGTAGCATACGCTTCCGATCCGCTAAAGTTAAGCTCCCTCTTTGCAAATAAGTGTAATAGTATAATTTTAACAGATAATCATCATTTGGCTACCGTCTTCAGCACGATAGAAAATTATCAATTCTGCCTTTAAAAGGTATTACATTTCACATCTGAAATTTAATGATCGGAGTCAAACCGAATTGAGAATATCTCATTAAAGGCACGTGTCCTTAACTCCATATATCTTCTAACTGTTAAAACTTGATCACTCTCCTTAATCTGTACTTTTATTTTTATTTTCTATCCATTTTTCTATGACTATTTGTAATCTCTCTTATATCTACAGTATCTGAAATTATCTATTCCGACTATTCTAACGTTTTGAATGTAAATTTTTATGTTTAATCTGTTAATGTTAGATAACGACAATATGTAACAATAATTTAATTGATCTTAACGCGTGAAAAAAAAACAATATTAATATGGAAATTATTATAAATCGAACAATACGCGCAATATCACAGTAAAATAAAAATATAAAAGAAATATATCAATTAAAGAATCTGTTTCACTCTTTGTGTTGCTTCCGATATTAAAAATACTGATACAAACCTTCGAACATATCAATCGATATGTTCAGCGCCTCGAGTAAAGAAACGCCTCTTTTATAAACATCGACCAATTGAAAATAAGTAACACAGTAATGCGATGACGCGATACGTGGGGCGGAGTTGCAATAATTGGCGATTCGTTCATCTTTTTAATACAAGCATTAATTGTTTTGCGATAAGAATCTTAAGTCAAAATGACTGAATATGGTGATTTAATCACATATAATTATTTTATTAGTTTGAATAAACCTCGGTACTACCGTCTTTTGGCGGACTAGCTGGGTTAAAATTGATTATACTATAACAGTATAAAACCATTGTTCATATTTTTTTGGAAAATTTCTGTTTAGAGGATAATGGGAACTAACAAAAGTATTTGCGATTAATCTACATCCAAATATTTTGGACTATTTAACAACATCAACAGCTTTCCAAATATTTAAAATTAAATTTTATTTTTGTTCGCTCTTCATAATTGCAAACGGGACCTAAATCTCATAACGTAATGAAAGTGTACAAGTCAATATTTTGTGTTTAATGCTTGATAATCACATAATCAAGGGATGATGTTGTTTTTAGCAACGAAACTTAAAATGGTATGAATGTGGAAATCTGGAATTTAGTTAGTTGATGATGAATGCGTCTAATGATTTCGTTTTAGCAGTTTATTTTCGACAATACGTATTGGGATGATAACATATAATTAAATATCTTTGAACTTTTTTAAATTGGAAAATAGGGTAAATTTTGAATGAATTCTTAATTAACTTGTCTTATAAATGTCAAATGTCGTCTAATTGTTTCTTTGCATTTTTGGTCTTCTTATCTTAACAAAAGCTCGTATCTAAAAGATAAATGAATGGTTTTCAATTACCTGCATTTTTCAGATGTACATTCACATGTTTTCGGGTGTAATAAATAAAATAAGTCAGAACTCTGCTTTAATCGAGAATGAATAAGAGTATGAGAGTCATCGGGATACTTTCGGAATCGCAGGGTTGAACAGTTTTTAACTATACCACTAACTACGTGTATGACCCCTTCCTTTCCCGCTGGAATCCACCCCTGATGAAGAAATGTTTATATAAAAAGAAACTTAAAACTATACTCTATTCCGAAAAGAAAGCGTGCAAATTTTTCATTAGCTGCTTTTCTTAATGAATACGTTTTTAGCACCGATTACACCTAAAGAATATTCAGGTGTACGGCGATTATCATAATAATATTCTTATATACGCCGCAGAATGTTTTGGTTTTACAAAATGACACTTTCTTAAATTTTTAACTCATAATTGTATTCTTTTAATGTGTTGTGTCCACTAAATAAATAAATTATGTATGAAATTGTTAATCTTGCGATTATTTACCGTGTGACTCTAGTATATCAGAAGGGTTACAAACTTAAAACTGTGCTCTTTTCCAAAAGGAATTAAGCGCTTTGCGCTTTCTTTTCGGTGATTTTTTTTAATAGCTGATATTCTTAACAAATACAAATTAGCACCTATTACACCTCCAGAATTTTCGGAAAGACCCAGCATACATCACTTATATGCTCAAAAATTGTACTAAATCCAAGAAAATAATGTATGAAAAAGTGCTTAAGTGTACATAGAGAACCGCTCAGTGACTGGGCAGATGTAGTTCATGTAGTTTCGAAGCCAGAGCACCATATGATGCTAAGCATATTGCTTCTTAGGCCCATTTTAATTTTGTTTTCCCTAATTGGTACTGAGTTTTGGTTTAGTTTATGGAATACATACAAAATTTATATTCCAATGTGTCATAAAATTGGTATTTATATTCTGTCACATTGATAATATTATCTTATTTAAATACAAGACACATTAAAATTAATAAAATTATAAAAACAATGCACGTTCAGAACACAATGTTTATATATCATATGATTCGTGTAATTAATAATTGGGGTTGTAGCACTGGGCTATGAATTTTGATTGGTCTTTCCAATTTTTATTGAGTCTAGACTTAAAGCAGTTGAGAGTCTGCGCTTCTATTGTATCAGTGGGTAAAGAATTCCATGTATCTACCACCCTATGACTAAAAGTATTTTTTCTCAAGTTTAATCTAGCTCTAGGCTTATATAGCTTTTGAGTATTCCCCCTTGTATTACTGTTATCTCTAAGGGAAAGAATATATATGGAAATCCTGTCCAGCCCATGCCCAAGCTTGTATACTTCAATGACATCCGCCCTGGCACTCCAGTACTCCAATGTTGGCAAACCAAGTCGTATTAATCTTTCTTTGTATTCTAGATATTGCAGTTCTTGTAATATTCTAGTAGCCCTTCTTTGCACATTTTCTTAAGCAATAACATCATTTTTGTATCTCGGGGGCCAAATTACAGAGGCATATTCTAAATGCGGTCTTAAAAGGGACTTATAAAGTTGTAAGAACATTTCCTTATTCATATACGTAAAATTTTTTATAATAAGCCCCAAGTTCTTGTTAGCTATATTATATGTAGGCTGAGAACCCCTAGAAAAAGAGTTTGTAGAGAACTCCAACTGTAAGCAGAATAAGTGTATGCAGAGAACTGTAGACTAAGGAAAACTAAATGCATAGCTTGCTTGGTTACTCTCTGCCAATCCATATGTTTGTCTTGGTATGCATAACATGGATCAGCCGCAATTTTTAATGTCTACTGTTTCAATGAGTTTTTGCATCAGTGTAATTACCGTACTATGTTTTTTTATCACTATGTGTTTTTGTTCTATATATGCACCCTTTGCTTATTAATTACCCTCTGCTTAGTGCTAGTTGGCTTTGTAACACATAAGCAAGTTGAATGGTGTGATGCATGAGCATATTAACCATTAACCAGGCAATGCAAGCATCATGCAACCTGGGGGTTCCAGCTAGTATAGAAACCATATATTACTAGCTAGAGGTAGCATAGTAGGCATTATAATATTGAATGTCAATTTATGAACTATATAATATCTGTTTTCTCATGCTTTATGTAACAGAAATCATATCCAATAAACATACTGATTTTGTATTAATTGATTATTTCAAATGAATATTATGTTCATAATATTTATAGTTCAAAATGAATATATTCAGTAATGTCAGATGAACTGCTCTCTCATTACATTGTTTTTAATTACATATAACATTACAGTGCCAATGTTTGTTAATAAACTGTCAAATCTAGCCAGAGAAATAGCTGTACTCTCTGGAAATGAAATGGCCCCTATTTTTACCTCAGAGCTTTTCATCAGAAAATTGGGAAGAGGCCTTGGTCTTTCAATTGGGGAAATTTATGCGCAATAATTATTTCTTTTGAGAAAAAAAATATTCATTGAAAGATGTGTAATAGTTTATAAATTTGAATAATTGTAAGTATTGCAAACTTGCACATGCATATTTTCTTCAATAGAACTGTTCTTATTGTCTATTCCCATTTTATTCTAGATATATCATGGTTATTCATTTGAGGCCAAAGGTGTTTCACCTGTCATAAAACAAGATATCCTAACAGGAATCTCCTGGTACAATTTCTCATGCATACAACACAAAGGTCTAACCATTGAGAATATGGTGAATATTTACCATTTTTCATATGCTATAGTAATCATTCATATCGGTACTGTTCTACTGACATCTGCTTGTGAGTAAAATCACTTAATGTTGTCAAATCTGTAGTTTTTGTTATGTTTGCAAATTGGATACTTACAATCTGTCCTCTAGAATTTGGAAGATATCCATCCTGTAATCAAACGGTGAATATTTTTCTGCATTGTCTAACCTGAACCCCTAGGTGCTCTTGCACTGAGGGAGCCTAGCTAATGGCCAATGTGCTGTTGTGCAGTAGCACTCGCCATGCAAGCTATGTTACAGAGCAGATTAGCATGCTGCAGTGGGTGATTAATAGCCAAAGGGTACATAACATGCATTTTTATGGAAATATTTCTTGGTATTCTAAGTATAAATCCAACATACACAACTTTTTTTATATTTGGTAATTTAAAATGGTGCATACCCAAACTATAGTAAGTAAAGTTTGAGCGTTTAACAGAGTGCTATTGTATCTAACAGTATCTTTTCCATATGCATTGCCTATGGTTTATGTGTGGTACTGCTGCTTAGCACTTGAAGAATAAAAGTATCCATGATTACAAGGTGTGATTCTGAGAATCCCGAACATCATATTAAATTCCAACTTAATGGTGGAAATTGAATCCAGAGAAGTTTTTGGTTGTTTGAATTAATGATCTATATATCCATATATCTGTAGTGAAAGCAGTAAAATATATTGTTACTTCTGTGGAGCTAAATTTTCAATGGTGGTTAAAGTCTACTAACTGCCTTATGATTTGAAGAAGAATACCATTTGTCAAAAATTGCATGCAGCTTTAGATTTTATGGCTATCTTCCTCATTAATATGCTGACTTACCATACAACATAACATCGAGAAAATGTCAATGAATGCTGTTTTGCTTACACACATTTTTGATGTTTCAGATGCTGGATGAATCATTCAACAAGTTTTTGAAGGCCATCAAGCAACTGTTAAGCAGCCATAGTTCATTTAATTGGAAATTTAGGTTGATACGGTTTCATGTCATTGCTTCATTGTATGTTAACAAATGTTTCATTAATATGGAGATGCTGTTGCCCTGTCTTGCACCATGCAATAGCCGAGGAAGCAATGGATATGAGCCTAGAATTGGATAACTGACTAGTCTACAAACAAGTCACCTTTCGAAGATGTGGATAAATGCCTTATACCAGCAAGAATCTGCTTGCCATGATGTCGGACAACTTTTTGGACACACAAAAACTAAAATGGGGACTTTAAATGTTTATAAAAGTAGTATAGTTTTGCCTTTATTTAATGAAAATATACCAATCATTGAAACTGTTGCCTTGGTATATTCAAGTAAAATTCCTTGGAAGCTGTGTTTTCAGGGTGTGGCTTTTCCTGATAAGCATTTAAACATTTTTTTAAACAGAATGTTTATTGTATTCACAACAATCCATTTAAAGTTATTAAGTAAACATTTGATATTTTTATAAATTTTACTATATTATTTATATAAGAATGTCTGATCTTTCTCCTGGTCTTGTTATGACCACAAGAATCACTAATTACAAGATGAAAATTAGTTGGTTCACAGTATTTCAAATTGGAAGAGGAGATACAGTTATAAAAATAGAACGGTGATCTGGGTTTTAAATAAACAAATTACGTAGTTGTTCACTCAAAATATCCAGGTCACATAACCAACATTGCTGGAAAATCCCACGCCTCCAGATCTTCAATAGTCGGATTGACTACTTAAATATATTGGAAAAAAACTGAGAATGGGAGGGGTGGTCATATTATGTTCTGTTAAATCATTCTGCTAATAATAGTAGCAAAACTCAAGTTTGGTGTTTATGTAGGATCCCAGGTCCTTAGAGCCATAACATTTTATTGTTGCAAGGAATTGATGATAACACACACACACACACACACAGTTGGGGCACGACCCCTATGGATTGGTTATTAACCGGTATCTGAAGGACTAGGAGTAATTAAGATGGTAATAAAAGTATAAAGAGTCCTTGGCCCAGGATATATACCAAGCTTTTAGTGATGATCATAAAAAATGTGAGCATATGGAATCAAAACACCGGATAATAAACATGTATTCCTGATCCACCATTGGAGCCGTGTTAAAATATCTTTAGTTTACTAGACAGAAATTTTCAATCAATATATACATTTACAATTTATTCAGTTTTATTGGGCTGTTTAACAATGTTATTAACTGGTATTATCTGGTATTATCAATTGAATAATAACAGTGTAGACCCTGATGGGTCTTTGATGGGTCTACACTCGTTCCCAACGGCACTGTATAAAATGCTGTACAATACTGAGGACATACACACACTCCTCCTGGAACACTAATATAAAGATCAAATACAATACAAATATTTTTCAATTATTCAATTTGCGCCCATTTTCACTTTGATTTCGACGTTCGGAAAAATCTGCCATGTTTGTTTACAATTAGCAACTGGAGGTTGTTCGCCGGGGAAAATCACCAACAGGTGTATTCCTACAATTATCTACGAGGCGTATATCCGAAGCTTGCCGGAGATCGCCGAGTTGATACGATTGTTTATCTTGATGTGATGTTTGAAAGTTAGATTTTCGTCCAAATATGCCCTTAAGGCGTCGCAGACATTGCAAATGGCGAAAAGTAGCTAAAATTTAAAAAATGAATTTTGCGGGAAATACTTATTGCCACCTAGATTATAGTAAGGAAATGTATTTAGCTAAGGATGAAGTTAATGTTTGCAAGCTCAATTTAGTGTAATCCATGTTCTAATTACCAAGCACATACTAAAACAAACGAAAACCCGTTTGCATGAGAACTCTAAAATTCATGGACAATATAACAAAGCAACTCATACCTGAAATAAGTATATGCTGGTCCACAATGTTTAGTGCCAATTCGTCAAAATATTGTTAGGGTTTTCAAAAAATTCAAGGAAAACTTACTTCCGGGTTTCTACTTTCGGTTTGAAGCGAAACACTTTGATGTACCTTTTCAAAACTCGACATTAATTCCCACTTGCAGACCAATAAAAGTGAAGAAATATAGTGTCACGTGGCTGTAAGTAAGTTTGGATGCTCAAGTTGTTTGAAAAAATGCTTTATTTACATAGAACAGACACACACAAAAAAGAAATACCGTTTGCACAAGAAGTATTCAATGGCTGTTAAAACGTCTAGAAAAATGATATAGGCATCACGTAAACACTTATTTAAAATACTTTGCGGTCATCTGTCAAAATAAAGTCAGAAATTTTAAAAAGTACATTTTGACTTCAAACCGAAACCGAAAGCAGAAACCCGGAAGTAAGTTTTCCTTGAATTTCTTGAAAACCCTAACATTATTTTGACGAATTGGCACTAAACATTGTAGACCAGCATATACTTATTTTAGGTAGAATTAGACTAAATTGAGCTTGCAAACATTAACTACATCCTTAGCTAAATACATTTATTTACTAAAATCTAGGTGGCAATAAGTATTTCCCCTAAAATTCATTTTTGAAATTTTAGCCATTTGCAATGTTTGCGACCTCTAAAGTATCTGATTGTATTTTGTCGTTTGATCTTATCACCACAAATGTTTATTTCGTCTTTCGACAATTTACGCAACTGAGGAGCACTTCCGAAAATTATGTGTTCAGTTTTTGAAGAATTCTTTTTCAATTTATTACTGTTCATCCAATCATTTGCTTGTGTTGCGAACTCTTCTAGCTCCGCAATGGATTCGGCCTCGAGAGCGGGTGTAGGTTTGAAACATTTGCTGAGGGTATGATCGTCGGCGAAGCCGTACACGGAAATGGTAGGCAGAACAATGTCAAATATGGTCCCTGCATACGCGAGGTAGAGCCACAGCCCTAAACAGCTTCCTTGGGGGACACTGCACGTAAGATCGCGTGGTGACGACATTATATTGTTCACACAAGTTTACGCGACAACTCCTGGGTCGCAGGTACGAGTTTAACCAGTCGAGTGCTACTCCACAGATACCATACTGACGATTGAGAACGCCGAGAAGGATGTCATGATCGGTATCAAAAGCTGCACTTAAGTCCAGTGCTATTAATGCAGTTACTTCTTGATTTTCCATGGCAGCGAGAGTGTCAGCAGGGCGTAACCCAGCCCACTAATGAAGTAGCTCCTATCCCAGAGTTCCTAGCGCAGATTGTCAAAGAAATCGAGGCTGTCCCGTCATGGCGTCTGCTGAATCGAAAATTTTAAATCACTGCCCGTCATATTTTGCTGACCCTTCTCAATAGTAAGATGATTTGATCGAATTTTATCATTGAATTATTTTCCAGGTCGAAGATACTATTTGCTTCAAATCTAATACTGCCGCGATAGTCTAAAACCGCCGTTGTGTTGGTTTTGCTCTACTTGGGTTAATTAAATTTGTGACATTTGACGTTTACACAGGTTTCTTTAGCATGGAGACTTAAAGTTGATATTGCGTTATTTACTGCAATTATCATCACAAACCGTAAGTTTAACACTGGCGTTTAGGTAACAATAACGATTGCTATCGTTTTATTTGATGGTTGGCATGTGGCAAATGGTAATGTTGCATTGATAAAATGTGCCATCCGAAAACTGCTACATTTGCAACAAATAATCTATATTATGCAGGGGCGGATGCAATGATTCCAGAAAGGAGGATCGTTTGCGACTGTCTTTTAATAGCTACATGATTATTTCCAACTTTCTCACAAAACCCCCCACTAAAATTAAATATTGCTGCTCAAATAGGGCTTCTTGGGTAGTAGCCTATAGGGATACATGTAAAAGATGGCATGAAGCTCTCATCAAAAATCCTTATCATTTGTGTGATATTTATAAAAAGAATGACAATAAATGAATTATGACAGTGTCACTTGCCCCGAGCGGGAGGCACATAAAACAGTCTATTTGTCTCAGTAAATATGTGGACGGAAAGGAATACACCGGCCCGCGCGTTTTAGCATCAGACGATACCATGGCTTAGGAAAGTTACCGGAGGCAGCTCAGTGTAACGTCAATGGATTAAAAAGAAAACTTGCAGACTGCGATTTTTGGAATATGTGAACAAGTTTGATATCATTCTTCTAAATGAAACTTGGATTTCTAAAAAATGATAATATTAACTTAGATATTCCCGGATATAGTGAACACTTACTTGGAAACAAATCTAAAAACACAAATAAAGGACGTTTTAGTGGAGGAATATCTATCTATTTTAAAACTTTCTTAAACACACATTTTAAAATTGTTGAAAAATTACAGTGTGGACTAGTTTTGGTTAAGTTACAAAAATGTATCTTTGATTCTGATGAAGATCTTTACATAGGACATGCATACATTCCGCCAAGCAGCTCAAATAGTTTTAGATATGAAGACTTCGACTTTTTTGAAACATTAGAAACACTTATTTCTAAATACAATAATATTGGTCAGATAATTTTTACTGGTGATCTGAACAGCAGGACATCAGATTTTCCAGATTTCATTTGCTTTGATAAATATTTAGACAATAATTTAATGTTGGTAAATAATGATGACATTCCTTTACGCAAGAGCAATGACCCTATCATTGACCCCTATGGAAGGCGTCTACTTGAAGTATGCTATTCCACGGGGCTTATCATAGGGAATGGTCGGTTGCACAATGATAAAAGTATTGGGAAATTTACCTGTTGTTCCCAAAACGCACTCAGCGTTGTTGATTACCTTTTATTTAACTTTGAAGATTAAAATCTCATAAGTGATTTTGATGTTTTACCATTTAATGAGTTTTCCGATCACTCACCATTGTACTTTTCTGTTACTTTAAAAAGTACATTTTGCAATCCTAATATCGAGCTCTAGCTCGAGTCGCGAAGCTCGTTAAGCTCGTCTTAAGGTCGCAGGAATGCCCATTCACTAAGGCTAAAAAAACAATGTCCTTCCATTTGCGCTGGTTAATGGTTGTGCAAAGCATAAGGGCATGTTAACACGGGAAAAACCTGACCGGTAAAAACTTACGGCAAAGTATTGTTTTGACAAATTTTGTTATTGGCTTTATTTTTTTAATTCGCTAATTGCAAAATATCTTCAAAATATAAAACTTATTTTTCGGTAGCATTATTATCGGACTAGCATTTTGGAAAGCAAAAAAAAAAACAACAACTAAATCGTCAGTTTAGAGAGTAGGTTGTCGTTCGTTGTAACCAATAGCAATACTAGCAATCGGCCATTTTTTGAAATTAGACTGAAGAAATCAAGTTGAAAACTACTGAATAGTAGCTTGTCAGTGGATTAATAGGCCTTTAAATTCAAAGGAGAATAAGGCCCAGTGATGGAACAATCAGATGCATGGAGTTTTGCTTGAAAACAAGATGTAAGGCTGGTGAGAACCAACTTTTATGTGAAGTTGCATTGTGAAATGGACCTCGCAATGTTCAGTCACTCACAGTCACAGTGTGAGACGCACTGAGCTTAGCGTAGACCAGCGCCACAATTCAGTTTTGTATAAGAGTTTTTTGTCACTGGTCATGTTCGTCATTCAGACATGTGAGCTCATGGCAGTCGAAGATATTGTTTGTGAGTACTGAACACGAGGTATGAGATTTCTTTTATTTATTCTTATAAAACACATGGCACAAGAGCAAATCTACACCACAGGGGCTTTGAAGAAGAAAAGAAAAGAAACTGGCCGCCGCCCCTCCCCCACCCCCCCCCCCCCCTAAAAAATTGAGGGTCTACACAGTACACTGGGTCTACTCTGCATAAACATAATGTTTATTGTTTTGGTTGATAGATTGGGATCGTTATCAGTCTATACACACAAAATTTATGATCAAATACCATGGAATTGGTATATGGATTACAGTCAATAGGCCACAAACAAGTCAAATGAGCCCCACCTTATTTTGAAAAAGCTCAAATAGGCCTCAAAAATAGGCCTCATTTTTATTTTATTTATAAAGTTTTTAGTATCATTGTGTTAATATGTTCTTTGTCAGTTTATGATGTTTTATAAAATATTTTTCATGAACAAGTTGCTTCATAGATTGGACATTTTGTACAAAGCAACATGTAGCCTACTTTTTCCGGATTTTTGTCCAAGACTATCATGACTAAACAGGTGGGAAAACAATTATAAAATGTTGCAACAAAAGAAAGACATCATTTATATGTTAATATGCTCTTTTGATCAATGACCTTAGTCTACAAAAGTCACTCGGTCTACACTAGCACAGAATCAAATATTTATGGTTGCAACATAAGCTGTGTATTTTGCATTGTCCAACATGGAAATTGGTTTAGAAATAAATTTATTTATTTATTAAATATGACACCTTTGATTGCATAAGCACCTCTGACTTTTACTGCAAGAGTTGTAAATTGTGATCTTATATAACAGTGTGACACCCTGACAAAACTGATTGAATCAACACCTTGGGTAGGTGTAGGGAAGAGATAATGACTGTAACATAAATTAATTTACTTTTTGATGACAGTCCAATTTTTGAAGCAAAAATGACAATCAGATGATGTTTTTATTTGTTCCTGGGTTTCAGGATGACAAGCACAATTTTAGATACCAATTAAACAATGATACTATTTTTTAAAAGCTTGTGTAAATCTAAAAACAAAACTAACTCTTTACAGTGATTGCCATATACAATAGACTTACAAGTACTGCCTGAATTGACTTGTGGCCTATTTGACATGGTACCTCCAGAAACAATTTATTTTTTGTTATATTTTGGCCAAATACATGACAGATTGTCCTAAATGTATGAAATTTCAGGTTATATAAATTTTATAGACAATACTTTTCTCAAAGTAACTACTGAGTATTACCTTTTCAATTTTAATACACAATAATATGAGATTTTAAATAAAAGAGAAATTTACCCTTTTACTCTACAGACATGCCCTTTTACCCATGTGAGACCAGTGTAGATCCAGATTAGCTGGCACATTGATCAGGATCTGCACTGTTCACTTTTGTGGTCAGAAATAACCTAATTATTTAAACAAGTGAACATTGCAGATCCTGATCAGACATCATGGATGTGCAGGCTGATCTGAATCTACACAGTTTTTTCATGCCATAAAGGTGTTTACATGGAGGAAAGGGTTAATCTCCAATATATTATCATCAGTTGGGACCAAAAAGTTTGACCAGAAAGCAGAATACGTGTGTACCAAGAATAGCATCAAATATCAATTTAGTGCTCATTTTGGGAATTAAAAGTGTTCTATTATTACCATATTTTCTGTCATGCGCACATTTCAACATGATTTCATAATCAAAATATGTTTGTGAGATATATGTATAATCAAATAATTTATAAATAATACACACTCTTTATTTTCGAATTTTCGAAAACTTGTTCTTTATCAAGAAAAATGCAGTGTTCTATTTATAATCAAGTACACTATTTACAAGGTGTCTGTTTTGTTTTGTTTTATTTTTGCAAAATTTGTTAAATATTCATGGTGTCACTAAATTTGCTCAGCATCAAAAAGTTGTGTTTAAGAAAATAAAAAAATCAAAGCTTTCATAATCATTTAAATTGTTGAAAAAAGTATACTGCTGTGAAGAGGAAGAAAAACATTTCTTGCCATGTCAGTGGGTTTTTTGCCTCTTTAAATACATGTAAAAATCTGAATATACCGGTACTTGGATCTGCTTAAGCTGGACTTTTACACAGAAAACTCATAATAAAAACAATGATTTTTTTCTTTTGTATGTTTATGTTTTAGCAATTGTAACAGTAGAGAAGTTTACATTTTTTAATATATGGTACTTTTTAAAGAGAAATTTACCTATTTTAAAGTAGTTTTGCCTACATTTCTGCAATGAACAATGCAAAATCAAGAAAATACCAACTGGAATGAGCTTCAGAATTTGAAATTCACATTTTCCAGTATATATAACATTTATAAAATACTTACCAGACAGAGATCCAAAAGTGGTTATGAATAATGGCATTTTTTATTGCTAATTGATGTGTTCATGGGTTTACATTTTTTGCAAACAATAATCTCTTTACATTGTTATTATACATTTTAAAAGATGGACCAACAACATTTGTAATGCATGATTTAATTGGCAACCGCAATTCATTTATGTAATGAAAACAGATATAAAAAAGCATTTTGTTTCAAATCAGTTACTAAGACCTGTAAAGGAGTGTTACATATGGATAATCATACTACATGACATTGTACATGTTTATGTTTAATTGATGGAGATTATTTCATCTATTTTGGCTCAATAGCTGAACTATTTTTCAACTTAAATAAGTAATTCTATCATACACATTCAAGTAACTTGGCTAAAATATGTACCTTATTGTCACCAAATATGTACCATATTGTCACAATATTTTTCATACAGCATCTATAGCTTCAAATTACTGTTGTTAATAACTTAAAATTCCTATGGCATTGTCATTCCTGGAGTTATTTTCAAATGACTTTGCACAAATATGCCCCAAAATCTAGGTGATGTATCACACTACATATTGAAGTCTCAATGTTGTGTTAATGTGATGTACATGTATATTAAAACAGTACTTTTTAGGTCTAGATTATAACTTTATTGATATACATGCATATATATGTTTTGAATAGCATGGGACAATTTTGTGCAATTGCAAGTTACAAATGCAAATGTAATCAAGGTAGATCTAACATTTTTAAAAATAAAATTTATTTTTCAGACAATAATATATTAATTTTCATGCACATGTGACAATGTGACATAATATTTAGAAATTACATGTATCAATGAAGAATTTATCAATATTCAATATTGCATTAATTGAGGTAATGGAAAACATTTGGGTTGTATGTTTAAGCAAGAAGCCTTTGTGTTTACACATTAAAAAACCCAAATGTTTAGTAAAAGTCAGATTGCCAGTTGTCCAGCTGAATTAAGTTGATGTAGACTTTAAATTCTTTCCAAAAATCAAATAAGTTTATCGTGCATGAGTAGGCTAACAAATGTTAGAAACAAATTATTTTTTAATATAAATCATTATCCGAGATTATTAAAGTGGTAAGAGGCAATGCCTTAGTTCATATTAGTAACGAAAACAGTACTGCTAATAGTGTTCATACAATTGTATTCGATAATGATAAAGTTCCCCTTTTTAGAGCCTCTCTTACGCATGATATGAATTCAATACAGGAGCTCTGCCACAATATTGACCACACCTCCATTGACCACGTGGTCACGCAATTTACTAATCTCATGCATAGCAAAGCGAGCGAAATATTTGGTAAAGATATTATTATAAATTTAAACAGCAGCCCAAAGAAGTATCGAAATAAATGGTTTAATTCGGCGTGTTTTGAAGCAAAGAAAAAATTTAAAAGAGCATGAAACGTTTTCAACAAAAATAAAACGAACGAAAATAGACAAAATTTTGTAAGGGAACGAACACAAAACAACAGTTTAAAAAGAAAATTAAGTAAACATTTTCGAATAAATGAAGGTCAATCCTTAAATAAGATTGCAGACTATGAACCAAAGACGTTTTGAAAAAAAGTTTAAAAGTCTTACTCTAAGAAAGCGCGAACTCCTGATTACTTACTGTAGAACATCTATATGATCATTTTAAAGGTATTTTTGGCAATCCAGGCCAAACCTTAAATAATGGCGAAGAAAATCTTCAAGGTAATTTCCATATATTTCTGGATAGAAAAATAACAGAAAATGAAATACGATCAGCCGTTTTCAGTCAGAAAAACAAAAATCCGCCGGGTAAGATAATTTAGTAAGCGAAATCTTCAAATGCTCGTTCGACTTAATTTCTCAGTTTCTGCATAAATTATATAATTATAAATTATATAATAAAATGTTTACAAATGCAAATTACCCAGAGTCTTGGGGTTTGGGAATAATTACGCCAGTCTATAAAAAGGGTGACGAAAATGACGCGAAAAACTACAGGGGAATCACGCTAATAAATAGTTTGGCTAAAATTTGTTCTCAGATTCTATAAAATAGACTAAATAAATACACCCAAGAAATGACACTCTGCCATCTAATCAGTTTGGATTCCAAAAGGGGAAATCTATAATAGATTGTATTTTTAATTTTCACTCAATAGTTAACAAAGTACTTAATAATAAGCAAAAACTCTACGCAGTTTTTATTGATTTTGAATTATGTTTCGACAAAATTGAAAGAAATTTCCTTAAGCAAAAATTTATATCAGAAAACGTTAGTTTGAAAATGACGAAAGCACTGAAGTTTATGTGTATTACGGTTAAACAATGTGTCAGATATAAAAGTACATATTCAGATTTTTTCGATTCGCATTTGGGCTTGAAACAAGGGGACCCCAGTTCACCGCTACTTTTCATGATGTTCGTGAATGACATAAACGATAACGTCAACGTCGATCTTGACGGCATATTTACGTACAATGAATTAAAGTTTTTTCTTATCTTATACGCTGATGACCAAGTGATCTTCGCAAAAAACCCTCAAAGTTTACAACATATGTTATCGGATATTGAAAGCTATTGTCTTTTATGGGGACTCAAAATTAAAACAAACAAAACAAAAGTAATGATCTTTGAAAAGGGACAGGCATCATCTTATAACTTTTATTTAAATAATACTATCCTTGAAGTTGTCAATTCGTTTAAATATCTTGGTATCAATCTCTATAAAAATGGGGATTGGCAACGAAGTCAAAAAGATATTGCTCAACATGCGTCTTTTGCTTTAAACAATCTCTATCGTGTTTTTGAATCTATTGAACTGCCAATTTCCAGGAAATGTAAACTTTTTGATTCTCTGGTTGGTTCTATCTTAAATTTTGGATCGGAGATTTTAGGAAATAATGAAGCACCGGATATTGAAAAAGTGCATACAAAATCTCTACGTCATATTTTGGGTGTAAGAAAGTCTACAAATCCGTCAGCATTATACGGGGAGCTCGGAAGAACACCTTTTATTGTGCAAAGGAAAATTAATATGATTAAATATTGGATAAAAATAATAAATTCGAACGAAAATTGTCTGATAAGAAAAATTTATATAATGTTAAAAGATGACAGTGACAATTATAGAAATTACAACAATATAAATTGGACCTTTAGAATAAAACAAATCTTAGATAGCATTGGATTCTCGAATATTTGGAATAATCAATTCGTAATAGAAATTCCTCTTAATTCAATGATACAACGAATTCATGATATGTACCGCCAATCTTGGTCATCGGAAACTAATAATTCCCGACGCATTGAAGCGTATAGCTTGTTTAAATTTTCTTGACCATTCGAAAATTATTTAAATTTTATACTTGAACCAAAATTTAGATATGCACTGATACGATTTCGTGTTTCATCCCACCAATTAGCAATTGAAACAGGTAGACATGAAAATATAGATAGAAACAACAGAATATGTCGCAGTTGTAATATGAACGTTTTGGAAACAGAGTACCATTTTCTATTAACTTGCCCCTTGTACCGAAATCTAAGACGAAAATATTTTAAACCGTATTACTGTCAGTGGCCAACTGTTAGGAAATTTGAATCATTAATGTCCACAAACTCTAAACGAACTCAGTTAAATGTGGTTAAATTTATTTATTTTGCAAATAAGCTGCGGAGCGCTAATAGCAGTACAAATTGATAATATTGTACCAAATATTCACCTTTTTTTGTTTTCCAAGACATGTTCTGCCTCTGAAAATGATATTCATGTAATATTATATTATTTTCCACGAAATTTCGCTTTAAGTATTTTCTTATTTCTCGTATACATTAAGCTGTCTTCACCATTGTTATACATTGTATTGTAATATTGTAGGCTATAAACATTGTATAATGTTTTATGCTGAATAAACTTATGGAATGGAATATGATTTTTCTCTCAAAAATGATCTCAAACCAGATGAAGCAAGGTATATTATTTAAAACAATATAATAAATTTTTCTAAGCTACTTTGCTTCAAAATGATTACAATTATGATTTCAGATATGATTGGGGTGAAACAAAATAATCAAGATTAGAATCAGCTGAACATATAACAATATTCCTAGGACAACAAACCTCCTGGACAAAATAACTGATCTAAAACTAAGTTCCAACCACTCTCTCTGAACACAATCAGTCCAAAAAAAGCAATCTAACCTGAACTTCGAACTTTAGAACTTGTGGTATCGCATAAAAGTAAAAAAATCATATTTTAAGAAAGTGTGTCACACTCGTGTCACACTCCTGACAACAATATAAGTGCATTGTACTAAAATGTTGCACTAAGGCCATTCCTGTTTGTCAAAGTTTAACAAAACATGACATGGACTTCTAGAATAAAACATGCTCTTGTTTTCTTGTAAAGGATATGTGGACAGAATATTGCAATATGAGCATATTGTCACACTCCTAACAAATTTAGCTTACATTTTCTGAAGGGAGCTTCAGAAAAATATAATTTAAATAGAGGTGAATATATTATTATTATTGCATCTAGAAACATTAAACTTTATGATACACAAAACATTTCCATGTACTTTTAATCTTTAAAGTCCTATAAATTTATAAAGCAATGATGTATTGATTTTTCTTATTTTTTATCTACCACGCTTGACTTTATAGCATAAATTTTGATTACTGTAAGTATAATATGCTTAATTTTATCATTATCTGATGCCTAATAAATAGACCTTTTACTAAAACAACACTAAAACTTGCCTTTATTCAAGCTTTTTGTAAAAAAATGGTCTGAACAAATGTGATTTTTAAAAGTGTCACACTTTTTTGTCACACTCCTGACATTTTTTGCCCATTATTTTAGAATATTTTAACGGGTGGTACTATTGTGATGAAACTTCACTTCTCTAAAGGGCATTATGAGACACCTCTGCAATGTAGGAAAATGGAAGTTACTGTATGTTGTACATTTTTATAACAGGAAAACGTAAACCAGCCATTTTTTTAAACAGCCCTTATAAACAACTACTCACTGGATTCTACCAAATTTCACACAAGTATTCACCTCGTTAAGGTATTAATCATTCGGTCATTGCACTGTCATCAATAAATTTTAAAAGAAATAAAAAAAATCTAAAGGCAAAATGCAGTTCAATAAAACTTGTTGTCAATGAAAATTGACAGTGCAATGACGAAAGGAATAATACCTTAAGATATAATTTATAGAGATAAAGTGTTGTGTCTGAGAGCTAGGACCAGCTTGGTTAAGAAAAACAAAACAAACTACTACAAGTGTATTTACTTGTTTCTTTTTTTTCTACCGTTGAACTTACAGGTTATGAAATCCTTCACTTTATTTAAATTCGTTGATTTGATCATATTAGTATTCAGCTATACTTAAGAGCTCGCGTTGAGGCTTTGCCTTAGTTCATATTATATTATCTATATATTATTCTCTATCGTTTTATTTATCTATAACTGAAGCGGGAAAATAAGGTAATGTTTCATGAATATTTTCAATAGTGTCTAGTTTTGTTACTTGTTTGTAACGAATTGTTATAAAAGAACTATTATATCTTTTTTTAGGAAAAGTAGCAACTTGATTTGTATAAATAACTGTCTTTGAAAGCGTATTTCAGAGCTTCCGTTAGGCCAGCAATCCAAAGATCAATGAACGTGGTCCGCTAATTCTATTTCTGTTAAGTGCTATTTCATACTTCTGTCATTCTATGTACGTGAACGCTAAGTATGTGCTCTTTTCAGTTGTTAGAAATGTCTCTGTCTGTAGAAATTGTACATTAAATACATGTAACTGACGAATGTTAAAATGTGTAATTTCCAATCGAAATAGATAAAAATGAAAAGGCATAATACAGCTGGTGAATACGGGAAATATAAAGAAAGTGGGAAAAATACGGAACACTCTACTCTACCTTTACTAACTTAGTGCAGGCTGATGTGTGTTGGTTCTTTAAATACATTATTGTCGCAATTTATCATGAAAGAAGGTATTTAATTTATATCGCTATTATGCAGTAAATAAAATTGGTTAATACATTATTTTGGGTAACATATTTAAAAATGGTGATTTGTGATATGGTATTTATTTTTATTATGATATAGAGATAACTTATCTTTAAAACTCATGAAGATGTGTATTTAAACAAAAACATTAACACTAATACTTCAAATTTATTACACATGTAACCATAGGTATAAGTATATGATATAACATATTAATACTAAAGTCACATATAACTAAATTTATGGATATTTTTAACAGTCTCACAAAGTTTACCTTTTAATCACACAATATGTCTTTCAGAGTTTATTTCTTTATAATTTATTTTATTTATTGATAATTTATTTGCTGTCTTTGAGATGGTTTTTTTTTAAATTTTTTCAGATATTTTGGTTTTTGGAATTTCCAAATATATGTATTTATTTACATACATTAAACAAGAAGTTTGTCTCAATGTGACTTTATTACATTTAAATACTTCATTCTTATTTATATTAATAAATTAAACAAATAAAACAGAAATAACTAGGTTTTGTTGTTAAGTAACATATCGTAATGACGATTTATAGACGTATACCTTAGGTTGCAAATGTTTTATTGCATTAAGAATTAAAAAAAAAAACATCTTCCTGGTGAAAAAAAATAGGTTTATTTCAGAACTTTTATAATTGCTAAAAATTCTTCATAGCATGAAATTTTCTCAAAGGTCACATATTCAAACAGGCATAAGGTAAAACGCCCGACTCGCCAGAAAGCAGACAAATTGCAAAATGCGAAGAATGGGATAGGCTTTCCGAAAAACATACCCTTCAAAATTCCCCCAAGGGGAGGGGGGTCTATTGGTAGCTCAAGGTCTAATACATTTATGACCAGTTTTCCCATTCTTTTCTTTCGGTAACATATTTCAATATAGCGTTACAGGCTTATGTCCTAATGTATGTCACTGTATTACATTTGTCCTGAATTCTCATTTATCTTACTATATTTTACTTATAAGCACAATTTACTTTCTACTGCACGTAAGAAACGTTTCATACATCTTATTTTACTAGGTTTTATGTTAAGTAACATAATTTAATCACTATTTTAGACCAATACCTTAGGTTACAGATGTTTTATTGCATTAGTAATGTAGATAAGAGCTTCCTGGTGTAGAAAAATAGGTATATTTTAGAACTTTTTTAATTGTCAAATATGTCATTCTTACACAAACTTTTTTCAAAGGTAACATATTCAAACAGGCGCTACGGAAAAACGCTCCACTCGCCAGAGTGCAAACAAATTGCAAAATGCGTAAAATGGTAAAGGCTTTCAGAAAAACATACCCTGCGAAATTCCCCAAGGGGGTGGGAGGGGTCTATTGGCAGCTCAAGGTCTAATATGTCAACCTATTATTGGTTAAGCTGATTAATATAATTATACACTAAGTACATGTAAGAAACATTCAACAGGACGAAGGAAGGCTTTTAACATGTTTAAGCATAAATTGTATAGGATAATGTGTCATTTCAACGTGTTGATTTTTTTTTTAAATGGATAAACAATATAAAAATATGCAAAATATAAAACCATAGAAACACAAGTATGTGTATTCTGTCTTAGTACTTAGTTATTTGTATATAAATTGGTAAAATAATTGTAAATTATAAAAGGAAAACCGTTAATTTTCACAAATATCGTAAAATTCGTTATATTATATAAGATGCACAAATCAACAATATCTCTTTGAAAAAATAATATCAACAACACTTCTGTACAATCAACACATCTTCTCTTTCAATATTTGCACTAGTCTTGTATTTGTTACAATTGTACAATGTATTTAAAAACTAAACCCAGTAAAGAGTAAACCTCTGGTTTCACTGTTTTTGGAACATGCAAAACAGTAGTTTGCATTATGAAATGAATTATTGAAATGAGTCAGTGTTAGACGTTTTGTAAACATAAATAACGAAACAAGACTAATGATAAAGAATGCACGCAAAAATATATGAACAAAAATAATCATGAAGACACAACCCATATTCACAGAATGACAGCAAACACGATCTTTGTAGCAATATCACCATAAATTACATGTATAACAAATTCATACAGCAAACGAATACCAATGGTTTAATCTAAATATATGCCTGCCTCTTCCGTCAGGCCTACCGTACGTCTTTCGCAAATGAATAATTTGAAATTTATAAAATAACTTATTGTATATTTAATTAGGAAAAATAACATAAAATCAACTTTAAAATCGGTGACGAATGTTAATGTAAGACGCGTGTACAGAAGACAATTATATACAAAACAAAAAAAATTATATTAATCATGGCTACGAAAGTATATTCATCAGAAAGCATACACAATCCTTTTTTATGAGTTATTTGCATTACTTAACTGTGAGAAAGCTCGACATTTCATACACTGTATGTGATGTTTATGTAACACGGCACTCAGTAAATTTTAGTTAAGCTTATTCTTTAACATGTACCCACGATGTGTTCATGACAATTTAGGCCCAGAATATATTATGTACGTCGTATTTCAGAATATGTAGCAAGTCGATAAACTCCGTCATGGATTACTTCTGGACGATCTGGTCTAATCACAACCAAATCCCAAGTTGTCAATGAATAAAAACTTGAACGTATATGACCAGTTTATTGCAGTGATAATCGTCGCCGAAATGCCATTTCATGAATTAAGTAATCATTACGAAAATGTTACTGTTGATAGTATCTCCCATTGGGCAAATAAAAGTTTCCCTCGTGCGTCGGCATTGAAGCTAGAAGTTACGGTCATCTTATTAAAATGTTCTACTTTTCAAGCTCATGATGTTGAATATTCTTCGTCAGACACCTGAAGCAATAGATACATTTTTTTTCGATCGAAATGGTTTTCGAACTAGAGTAAAAAAAATCGCGCTTCTAACACATTGGTGTCAAATTTAAAAATCACTATGATACTACAATAACCCATCTGGTGCTTGTTTGAAATTGCAAAGCAATGGTAGATGATTTTGTCTTGCGAACTATTAAAAAAATACCGTCTCTATAATTTTCTTTTTTCAAATTTATAATTGATGATGTACAAGTGATAAAGAAATTATTAAACAACACTCGAAAAAAACCCATCTCACGTTTATGAAATGTTTGCTGTGAAACACGTTTAGCGAAGTTTAAACGAAATTAATGTCCAGTGGTGTGTGCCCTTGTCCTTTCACTGTCATTGAAAGAAGTCAAGTTTCGTGACAGAACGTATGTTTTTGTTTTTGCCTCTATATGAGTTAATTTCTTCCATGCTTGTTAAAATTGACGAGAAACTTCCAATAATGTCAACAGCGTCATATGTTTCGTTATGAATAATTGGGAATCGAGAGATTTGAGTTTTGATTAATTCAGAGTCTCAAGAAATAATAAATGAACTAGATGTATAGCGAAACGGTATTCCAATGAATTTTACGGGTGTTTAAAAAGTAAAACATGTACATGTCCTATTATTTTCCATATCTATTTGTATTCTCTATTAATATTCTCAATTATAAAAAAAATACTCTAACAATCGATTTTTTAGTATTAACATAAAATGTCTTTCTTCAGTGGACATTGACCACTGCAAATTTTCTGGTAAAAAAAAACAAAGATCATTTAACTTCGTCCTCTTTTCTTATTCCTATTTTGTTTGTTTTGCAGAAATTGTGATTTCCTGTTGGAAAAATAAACTGGTATTACTGAAATTAAATAACAATGTAACTTGTAAAACAATCAGTTTCAAAAATGGAGATACGTTGTTTGTCAAATCAAAAAAACAAAAAAACAACAAAAATATGTTTTCAATTAATAAAAAAAATACTTCGATAATTCGAACTGGATTGGACCAAGAAAACGTTCGAATTATCGGAAGTTCAAAACATCGAAGTTTTATTGGATGTAGTAAGTGGACACCCCTGATTCTTGTATTCTATTTCTCTTTACTTATTTTATCGTGTTTGATAATATATCGAACGAAATATTTTATATTTGTTATAAATGTGTTTTTTAAAAATACATTTAAGCATGTTTGGATATTTACATGTGCGTACCTCGATTATAGTTTTAAATAAATACGAAACAGCATTTGCATTAATCCGTTGTCTCCGCGTGAAAGGTGTTCGATGCTGAAAAGCTATGATTAACATTCATTAAGTTGCTTTAACAGCACTTCGAGATACCTTGATGATTTGCTTAATTTAGATAATAACCATTTTCCATCACTGGTTAATAAAATTTATCCTAAGAACCACAGCTAAATAAAGTGAGCACTTCAGAAAAGCAAGCGAACTTTCTTGATCTAAATCTGTCCGTTGAAAATTATTACGTCACTACTAACATGTATGATAAAAGAGATGATATTAATTTTAATATAGTAAATTTTCCGTTTTTAGACGGCGATGTTCCTCGTGCAACATCTTACGGGTTTTTTTATCTCATAGTTTGTTCGCTTTTCAAAAGTTTGCAATGATGTAATCTTTGCATGACAGAAAACCTTTTAAAACACGGTTATCGGTATCACAAATTAAGGAAACCCTTTTGCAAGTTTTATAGCCGATACCCAGA
>JAZAYU010000297.1:223295-410593 GCA_038501625.1 Corbicula japonica
CCAATAAAATAAAAGTATATTCAAAATCAGAATCTATGGAAAAAGATCAGTACCAAATCACAGATACACGCTCGGTGAATATTGATTTAAATCGTTACGTGGCCTTGTCCCTTTGCCAATGCATATGCATCCCATTCAATAGCCATTTCCTGCTAATTTGTCCGGTTTTCATTTTGGATGGTATAATTAGTTGTTAATAGGGGTTGGGGTTCTGCACGGATGAGCATGCTACTGGGCTGCATTGGTAGCAAAGCAGTAAAAAATGATTCCAGCAGGGAAAGAGTAATGGCTTGATACAGTTCTGAAATTCATGAAATTGACAATCGGATCGGAAGCGGACCGAAAACCGATCCCATTAGGGGCGCAATGGAAGCGCAATCGAATTGGAAACGGAATGGAATCGAAGCGCTTTGAGCGTTTGGATCGCTTAGATTGAAAAGACCGGAGCATTTTGACCGGATCGGAATCGCTTTGAACGTTTGGATCGTTTGGAGAGAAAAGACCGGAGCGTTTCGACCGGATCGGAATCGCTTTGACCGTTTGGATCGCTTGGAGTGAAAAGACCGGAGCGTTTTGACCGGAACGGATCGGATGGCTTCTATTTATAGTTTTTCAGTTATATATAGTAGCGATCCGAATCGGTTCTTCCGATCCTTTTAACGACTTTAAACAAAGCAATTTTTGACAATAATTTAATTGAGTTTTCTGCTATCAAACACTAGTTATAAAAACTAATTTAACGATAATTTTGTAAATAAAACTGAAAACATATAATAGTAAATGGCGTGTTTGCCATTCACACGAATGATATTATTGAAATTAAGTTCGGAACCTTTTTGAATAAAGTGCCCTTTAAGCGAAAATACGTAATATTTTTTTTTACACAAGGGGAGAAATAACGAACATGTACATTCACCTGTGCTTCATTATGGCGTTACTTTTGAACGTAAACAGTTATTAAGTCCAGTATGAAATATAAACCATAAAGGCTGTCTGAAACTAAAAGAGAAATATTTTTCACTTTTGATTTCAACGGTGAAAAACAAAGAAATAAATACGATATTCACATTTAAATAAGTTTATTATCGATGTTTCGCAAGTTTTACTGCTATGTTACAGCATAAATTACGAAAAACGGAACGAATATTCTTATTAAGTCTTTCAAAAATTCAATCAGCGTACATTTTATGCTCAAAACTCTTTTAACTCTCCAACGGCATATTCTGCATGTTTTGCTACTTCCTAGAGCGTCATTTTAGGCTAAAAAGTTTTATTAACTGCTTATTGATGCATACGGACCAAAGGCTTTTACTGACTTGATTTAGGCCAAACCAGCTGGGTTCCTAAACATCTCAAATGAACGTGAATCTCACTTATATCGGGTGTTATTTACACTTATATTTTAAAACTGCAATGTAATAAACGCTTACATTAAACTGATGAAAAATTTAGTAAGACGTCATTTTAGATCTAAAATAATCACCTAACTTTGTTAGTAACCACCGTGTTTAAACATTGAAATTAAACAAAACTGCAAATAAGAAAAATGTCACAGAAATAAATTCAGCTCGAGATGCGTTATAAGTAATGACCAATGAAAAGCAGGAGCGAAAAGATCGGAATCGGTTTGAGTGTAAAGATCGTTAGGAGCGCATTGTCTGGCGTTATAGTTAATGACCAATGAAAATCGGGAGCGAAAAGATCGGAATCGGAAGAATCGGTTTTAGCGTGAAGATCGTTTGGAGCGCATTGTCTGGAGTGAAAAAATTGGAGTGCAATCGAATTGGAATTGGGCCGCAATAGGAATGGAATCGGATCGGTTATAGATAGCATTAGGATCGGAAGCGGACCGGATCGGAATCGGAAAAATTGTCAGTTTCATAATTTTCAGTACTGTAATGACGAACTAAGAGTAATAATGAAATGCTCAAATTGGAATAGTAATACTTGTATACATGTAATATTCAAGTGGTTTCATCCTTTGATTTCATTATGCAACGTTTGCTTTCATGGGCCATTCCTTCTTGGTCAACCTTTTTTAAATACTGTTTGCATTTCCAAGTTTTAAAAATATAATGCTTCCAGGTGGTTTAAAGAGCCATTTTCAAACACACATATACAGAGAAAAAACAAATAAACAAATAAACTTCCAGCATTTTATTTCTGCTCTTGCTAATTTGCATAAGAACATAATATTATTGAACTAGTACTAATAAAGCTGCAATGTGCATACTGTGACAAAAGACACCGAAATTTAAGTAGGTGGCCAAGGATAATCACTCATTCGAGTACCACTGTTTTAGGCCATGTGGTGTTGGAATTTTTTTCTCAATAGCCATCGAGTTAACAAGTTGTCCCTCCACCAATTTTAACCATGGTATCAAGTAAGAAGTAGTGAGATTTTTTTTCTGAGACTTTTGAGAGATTTTCAAAACACTGTGGGGACATTGTTAAATGATTTTTTTTTGTTTTCATTTTGCGCTATTTATAGTAAAATTAGACCACCGTAGTTCCGGGGATCGGTAAATGTCCTCACAATATTTTTGAGACCCCACAATGTGGGTTAAAAACCGTGCAAAAGTCCCCGTAGTTACGGTAGGACCAGACCTCTCTCTCTCTCTCTCTCTCTCTCTCTCTCTCTCTCTCTCTCTTCTTCTTCTTCTTCTTCTTCTCTTTCTTGACTGAGTGGGGATGCTGATTTTTTTCCTGAATGTCGCAATTCCTGATATGCATATTCTCCTATTGACAGTTTTAAGAGTCTTGAAAGTCTCCTCGTACATACAGTCAGTACTGTTATTAGTAAAATAACTTGTTACCGATGTCTTGCAGTGATGGTTACGTCCCGGTTAGCTCAATTTGTCGCGTTGTCGGAATTGCAGGGCTAGGCGCTGCCGCCGTGACGGTTCAGGTTCGCTACCAGGCAGAGGCAATATCATTTGAAAATTCCGGAATCTATATTTACCCACGAGTACTACAAAGAGATTAACGTTGTTAATTAAATATGTTCATTTCTTGTTTAGTAGATCAATCAAGAGTAAATTTAGAGTAAACCATAGTTAACTTCAAGGTTGTCTCTACAAAGTATTCGTTCACTTGAAATAGCTATCGAATAGCAAGGATAAACATTCAACTTGATATGTTTCATTCGAAATAAAAATAAGATTTACATGTAATCAAGTAACACCCTTTTAATTTTTTTATCAAATCATAAGTGCAGAATTTTTAAAGCCAGAAAGAGGCAAATCTGCATTTAGTATTCATAAACGACACATTTCGGTTATAAGCTATTAAATTATGAACAATTTTAGTCACACCAGTCCCACAGCATACATCATTAATGACATAAATGAACAGGTCAACGAAAAACTAAAATTGTCAATATTAAGGATCAGTGCTCTTGTACGTAATTACAAAAAAGTGAAATGTGCATATCAGGAATGGCCACATCCAGCAGACACAGCCTCCACACGCAGCCCAAAGGTAAAGAGGAAAAAAGAGCATGGTTTTACAATAATCAGTTTCATAATGGACGCCACAAACAATTAACGAAAGTGAGAACCGAGGGGATACCGCATTGAAACGGTCAGTGGCAAAATAATTTGTCACTGGGGTTTAAACCTGGTTCTAGGGTGCCCCACCCTCACACTTGCCCCAACATGTTCTCGTATCACAAAACAAGTGCAAGTTGTCTTGGTGAAATAACTCCAACCTACCGATCGGCTCAACAATGTTGCATGCAAAAGCACACAAACATATAAAACATAAGAAGCTAATAGCATTGCAAAGCCAAAGTGCGGGTACTCAATGATCTTACCGAGACCAGAGCTACTAGAGTAAAATCAGCATGAACACGATGACAGGGATAAAAGAAACGAATCGAGCTTCGAGAAAGAGATAACATAAAGTCTCTTTCATAAAACAGATCAGCAACAAGGGATGCACAATAAGTACCTATTGGAATGCCTATTACTTGTGTATAAATAGAGGTACCAAATCTCAAATAAATATTATCCAATAAAAATGTGAGCGCCTGGATAAGGTCTTGACAGGTCCATGAAGTATAATTATCATAAGAACCATCTATAAAGAATGCCCTTTGTTCACTACAAGCGATAAATGTTTTATTTCCTCTAGCAAAAGATTTTTCAATGAGACTAGTTAGCTTGTATCTTACTAAATTATGAGGGAAAAAAGTATATAAATTTGAAAAATCATAAGTAGACAAACAGAACGCCAGAAAATTTTTTGATTTAATCTTCTTCAAAACGTCATTTGAATTTGTATAGACCAAAATAAATATTTGCCAGTGGTTTCAAAAAACATTTCGCAATACCTAATTACATGTTCTTTTATAGCTGTGAGACAATATGTTAAGAGCACGGATAAATCTTTTGTTGTATAAGAACTAGAGTTTGCAATAAATCTTGCTTTGTACGGTGTTTTGTGCATTTTAAACAACCAATATATTGTAGGTTCTTTGTCTTGTTTCTGCTCAACACTAATTCTAAATTTTGTAATTTGTAGAGTGTGTGCAGTAACAATATCACTCTCAGATCAAGTCAGTGTATAAGCATAAGTGCTCTTAAGCTCTTCGGTTTGAACATTAATAAAGTGTATGCGTTACACTATAATTACATTATTTACGTAATTACAAAATTAGTTTTGGTTTTGTTTTCAAGGTCCAAAACAAAAAAAATGCTAACCAGCTTTTAACGGCGCCAAATTTAGTAATTTACAACAATAGATATAGAAATATGCATCAAATTTCACAACGTGACATCACATGTTAGACTTAAGCATTTGAAGTTAACATTAAACTTTAATATTAAGCATGTTGTGCATAAATTATGGAAATAATCGTTTTGTCTTCTTGACGTTTCGTTTGACAAATAAATGTGCTTATTTTTTGGAATTAAATGTTCGTCCTCTCGAGCTATTACTATCTATAGTGTATTTTCGTTATATCGCTCATCGTTTATATTGGTTGACTACTTGGAAAACAGAAACATGTCATACCTTCTTTGTCGTTATTTAAAAACTAATTTATAATTAAGATTAATACTTAAATTTTACAGTTCTTTAAACTAAAAAAAATAAAAATTTGCATGCGATTTCAAACATAAATATACACTCACATTATATTGTAAAAGGTCACTTTTTGTCCATTTTTTAAAGGAAATACATTGACTTAACTGCTTAAATTTTATGCTTTGCTAACAGCATTCTTCAATTTAAGTTTTAATCTTGTAATAGAACATTTGGCTATTGTCTTTAAACTTTGCTAAAAAAGAATTTCATACACTTGAAGGTCAACCAAATAGAAAATTGCTCTGTCGGTTAACGGTTAGTTTTTTCCAAGCGAACCGACAGATTTTGTTTAAACTTGCTATATTTCATCCTTATTTACTTCTTATTACAAAAATGCAAAGAAAATGATAGTTCCCGGGCCTTGTTCTTTGAAACAGTGTCTAGTAAATGTAGTATGTTTTCATAGTTTATAAGGTTTGTAAAACAACATAAAATTGACAGTCATGGCGGATTCTCGATCATTCCTACTTTCAAAATAATTATATTTTAAATTGCTTGATTGGAGTATAGCTGGCTGGGATGTATCTTTGAGGAATGGGAAACGAAGACCGATTCATCCTCGTAACTGAGAAATGCAAACGCAAAGGATTTAATTATACCCAGCCCTAGTTTAAAAGATTATTTAATTTGGACAATTTTAAATTGTTTGTAACCGACATACTTTTTTTCAAAATTGTTAGATTTTATCTTCAGCTAATGTTAATCCAAAAATGTAAAGAAAACAATAGGTCCCGGACTTATTCAAACTCGCTGTTTAAGACAGAATGTTGCAAAATGCAGGTGGCTGCTAAGGGTGGTTCAATTGTATTTCTTACTTAATCAATCAATTATAGAGCAAACTCAATTTAAAATAAAATAAATAAAATAGTCTTATCGGGAAAGGCCAAATAACCCACATCGTCTTAAAGTTAATAAAAAGAGATCAAATTTTTTAGCATATTGCCTCTCGTTTATGAGAAGTGACAATTAACGAAAACGCTAGAGCTTTGAGGGTTTGAAATGATTAGTGACAAACGTACTAACATCCATGTTTAAACCAGGTTCTTGGGCATGAGTTGGTTTCTTCCACTTGTTTCGTCAAGTTCTCAAGAACAAACATGTGAAAGTTACCAAAGTGAATTATTCAAACCACTCATCTGACATTTTTATGTGAAGCAGAATAATATGTCTAACAAAAGAAGGTGCATTTAATGCATTGTAAAACTTAATACATTACCGAGTCAAGAAGACCTAGATATCCGTTAGCACGAACAAAAAAGCTGAACAAGTTCAAACGTTTTTTCGAAGAAAACCTTTATAATTTCTATCCATCGACGCAAAACCAATGTGGTAAGAAATAAATGAATAATTTAAAGTTTTAAAAATGGTAATTAAAATTGTTTATCTGTAAATATAAGTAAGTTTTTACGCAAGTATGCTGCTGTTTAAAAACAAACTCTACCGTAGCATTTGTTTGTTTTACCGATGGCATTATATGTATATTTTGAAAACAAAGGCATGTTGGTAAATCATTAAACTCTTATACCGTATCTTAACATAACACTGCAGTTGGTTTTTTTGGAGCTATTTCATGTATTAACCAAACCAATTAACGAATTTAAAAACAACAACTACACGAATGTTGTAACTTAATTTCAACGTGTGTTTGTCATTTCAATGCTATTAGCTTCTTTATCATGGGGCCGTCACACTATGGCGTTCTGGCCAGCGTTCTACGACGTTTGATGAAACGTTGATATCGTCCATGGATGCTGGGATATCGCCAGAAGTGCGTTTTTTGAACGCTAGTGAACGTCGGTGAGCGTCAATGATCGCAGGGAATCGGCGGAGAACGCTGGTCCGGAAAAAATTTTGAACATGCACAAACATTTTTCTTCAACGTTTAATTGTAAACGCTGAAGAACGTTTAAGAACGTTCGGGAACGTTTTACTACCGTTTGCCGAGCGTTGCACGCGTTCGGCTATCGTCAGACAATCGTTACTCAAGCGTTACTTGATTGTTACAAATCGTTTGCTTTGCTGTGAACGACTCACTGGCGACCTGTCAACGACCACTGAACGGTCCCCTAGCGAACGAAGCGTGTGACTAAAGAGAAACGAACGTCCTTTTGACGTCCATTGAGCGTCATTCGAGCGTTACCCGAACGTCCATGCCTCAGCACGCTCGTCTAACTTTGACAAATCGTTCTTCGCGCGCCTGTGGCCAATGAGAAAATGCTAATGATTTTAGGGTTTTCACACTTGGTCGCTTACACGCTTTTAGTGCGTTGGACACATGCAAGTGGTGCGTTAGATAAAACGTTAATAACACGCCAGATGTGTCATCCTCATTCTAGAACGCTCAAACTTTGAACGATTGGAACGTTCAAAGAACGTTAATCTGAACGTCATAGTGTGACGGCCCTCATGTTTTTTATGTTTATGTGCTTTTTCATACAACACTGTTGAGCCGATGGGTGGGTTGGAGTTTTCTTACTTAGACAACGTGGGCTTGTTTTGTGATATGAAAACCTGTTTGGGCAAGTGTGGGGTTGGTGCACCCTAGAACCTGGTTTTAACCTCCAGTGGTAATTTGATTTGCCAGTGACCGTTCCAAGGCGGTAAACCATCGGGTTCTCAGTTTTGTTAAATGTTTTTGGCGTCTTTTTCGAAACTGATCATTTTATTAACCATGCTCTCTCCCTCTGTCTTCTTTTTGACTGTTTCGGATGCTGTTTTTCTGAATGTGGCGATTCCTGATAAGCATATTTCACCTTTTTGCAATGATGTTAATGCTCTCAACGAAAGTAATCTTTGCATAACAGAAACAAAACTTTTGAAACAAGGATACCCAGATTTAATTCAAAAATACAGGTGCAGTTTCAAATCACTATTGAAACAAGGTATTTCACAGCCAGTTTGTCAGGGAGATTTAATTTATAAACTTAAGAAAGTCAATATTAATTTCTCCCGGTTATGCGCAAAAACCATTTGTTCATTCAAAAAGAAAGGTTATCAACGCTCCAAAGACCTTGTGATTAACCCATCTACAGTTGATCACAATGCTGGCCCCTTTTGTTGTACGACGGTGGCAGGCTTTGAGAGATTATGAACGTTTATGGGGAAAATCTTTTCTTTAAAAAAGTAAAGGCTCGATTTGTTTTATTTATCCCTGCCATCGTGATCTCGCTAGTTTGACTCCATTGGTTCTGGTCTCAATAAGATGATTGAGTACTCGCCCCTTTGGCTTTGCAATGCTATTAGCTTCTTATGTTTTATATGTGTGTGTGATTTAGAATGCAGCATTATTAAGCTGACGGGTGAGTTGGAGTTATTTAAACGAGACAACTTGTACTTGATTGTTAATATGAGAATCTCTTGGGGCAAGTGTGAGGTTGGTGAACCCTAGAACCTGGTTTAAACTCCTAGTAGCAATTTGTTTTGTCACTGACCTTTCTAAGGCGATAACCCTAAATGTTTCTCTTTTTCGTTTATTGTGGTGGTGTCTTATATGAATTGACATACTTATAACAAACATATTCTCTTTTTCTCTCTTCTTTTTGCTGCGTGGGGAGGCTGTGTTTTGTGAGTGTGGCAATTCCTGCTATGCATATCTCACTCTTTGAAGGCTGGAGATAAGGTGAACTATCTCAGCCACAATCAGGAACAGGATATCAGTAATCAGTTATAATTATTTCTTTATTGTGAGTGTGAAGCGAGCGACTTATTAGCTACACCACAAATGCAGATGGAAATTCTGCACTTAAATATGAGTAGAATTACCATAGAGCTATTTATAACTTTCATGTTATTGAAAGTAACTACTGAGAGTTTTTTTACATAAAACTTTTAGCAGATCATAATCCATATTCATTTGGAATGTTATTTTTGTTGAAAAGAATTGTTTGTCATAAGATTCTCCGAAACACAGCTTGGGACTACATCGTTTTTAACTCGTATTTTGATTCCGAAAATGATACACAGAATGCCGCCGGATGCATCTCTGGGACATATTGTAAAAAGAAGAACCAACAGAAATAGTTTCATTGATTGTCCCTCTGCATAATACAATTAAAATCGAAAGCAATTTACCCTTTACTCCGTGAGATATGGCTTTTATCTTATGGGCGATCTGCGTTGATTAATATCAGATGGTACAACCGTGCCTTCTGAACAAGATCTAGTACTCTTTTCCTTTTCAGAATATGTAGATTATACCTGACCAATAAGCGAAAGGTGGAGATCCTGATTTGGCGGCATGAATGCGCAAGTTGATCTGGGATACACTGGTCACCCATGTGATGAAAGGCATATCCACGGATAAAGTCTTAACAAAAAAGAACACGAAAGCCATCACGTAAAATCAGTCAGTTGCAAAAACATTTGACTCTGGGTTTAAAACCAGTTTAAGACACTTGCATCGGCGGGTGTCCATGTAAGCTAACACTAACATTTTGCCTTGTCCTTACTTTTATCCTACATCATAATATTGCATGCACAAATGTCACTGTCAAGAAAATGATATAAATAATTTTACAGTCCACAAGTGAACACACATCAATTTTTTCCAGGTTTGATCGTGTGTCGTTATGTGGTCAGTTTCTTTCATTTCTGAACAGCCGTAATAATACAAACCTTATATAATAGAAGAGAATCTACAGTGAGAATGTGTTTATTAAACGTAGACTACATCGATACTGAGTACTACGTCACTAACTGTGACGTTATTAAAGGAATATGTACTTTTTCAGTCAGTGCAAACCGCCGTCGGCTGAACATTTTAAATTGGAAGTTTATTCTAGAATCATCAGGACAGGAAAATGTTAATGTTTAATGCTAGTCGTTTTTACCATAGTCTGTAAAGTCTGGAAATCTGGAAATGCTATGGTTTGGGAGTGTTTTCTTCGTTAACATCAAATAGGTGTAACGATTAACGAAAGGACCTGAATTCAAAAAAAATGTTTTAAGGGGAACATTTTACTGTTTATATACAACAAGCTTTTTGATAATTCCAAAGCTTTTGTTTAAAAAGTTGTTGCATGGTGGGTTACGTAATTGTCGCCAGAGATCTATAGTCTTAAGTTCCTAAAAGATAAACTTTGAAATACCTCTTGGCATAATTATATCGGTTTTATTTTAGCACTTTAATCATTTCTCAAAGTTTCATTCCAATAAATTAGCAGCAAATGCATACATTTGACAAGAAATATATTACCTGTTGAAAGATAACTTACCCCGATTTTTTTTATTCTGGTACTAGTAGGAATGGGCATATATTACTGGTTGTACTGCACAAACTATTTTGTTCTTTGAAATCACAACAGTTTGCACCTACCTCGCAAAACTTAACAATCATCAAGGATTGTGCATATTCTAGTGATAGAAACACAAATTAGAATGGTGAGGGGTTATTTTGCTATCAGTGCCGTTGCATCATCATCTAACGACGTACAAAGTCAAAACTAACTGCAGTGACGCTCCTTTGCCTGGCTTTAAACCATGAAATGCGTTATAAATGTTGTAGGCTCGATAATCGCGTCATAAGCGCGAAAGCTTTATACAGTGTGATGTTACTCTGAAGCAAAGAAATGCACATATTCGGTATTGTACATTCTCTGTTATTTTGTTTTGCCTTACTTGAACATAACTCCAAAATGCAGTTAAAACAGTGACGTGCTTACAGCTGTCATTTCTCACATGACAGGAAGAAATCACATGCTTCCACTTTTATGATAATGTTCTCATGTGATTGAAAAATATTGAAAAACTTATCATGGTAAGACCGATTATTTAACAAAGTCTTGTTTTATGACCAATTAATCAAATTGTGAAAGTTATAATGCTTATAGTAACTCATATGATTGTATTAAAGCTTGTTATTTCCTAGATGACATCTGTTATAAGTTTGCCTTGATCGCCGAAACAAATCGGAGTTTATGGTGCAGTATTATCCTCGAATATTTTAGGTTTGTAATTTTTATATTCTGAGCACAAATACAATGTGTGCACGTGTATGCTTATATTCCCATAAGATATTTTAAATTAAGTTGAAAGCTTTCATTCGTATTTTATAACAATCGTTTGGAATGAATCTTAAATGAGAAATGTTTACTTGTGTTAATAGTGAGTTACGCTCAACCCGGGCTAGGCGGTGTGAGCAGAAGATCTAATAGGCATTTCCATTACTGCCCACGGACATTCTCAATCAAATCGGGCCTGCATTTTTTCATATTTGTCGTGTTCGATATCTTACGTTTTAATCTATAATAAGCTTATCTGAGTTGATTTTCTGTGTAATTGCTCAAGGGCATATTTTTTCTGAGACCTGAGCAACTGCGTATCAAATAATAACTGAAAAGGTTTTCAAAACACTACATTATCAATTTAATGGGGGGGGGGGATGTGTGCATTTGGAAATGAAATGGTTGGATTTTTTCTCTAGAAGACAAATTGTTCTATGAATAAATGATTTTATGAACACAAGAATCGGAGAAATTGGTTTCGTTCTTATAAATATGATTTTGTTTATAACCACTGATGTCTTTCAGAAACCACAATTAAGTCCAAGGGAAACATCACTTATTTGAGACTGCAAATTGTCAAAAAACAACAACTATATTTTATTTCTTTGCAATGATATTTGAAATGCATTTATTATTTCAAAAAACTATTGTACCAAATTTTTCCCAGTGGCAATTTGTTTTGCCACTGACATTTCCAAGGCGGTATCTCCAAAGATTCTCTTTTTCTTTAATCGTTTGTGGCGTCTTATTTCAATTGGCATACTAATAACAAACATGCTCTCTCTTCCTCTCTTCTTTTTCGCTGCTTGGGGAGGCTGCGTTTTGGAGTGTAGCGATTTCTAATATGCATATTTCACTTTTTTCAATGAGTTAACTGAAGTTATTGGGTATAAATGAGCTAAATATTTTATGTTTTATCACTTTTATTATATTTTTATTTTTAAACAACGGTAATTATAATATAAATAACAACTTAATAATTACTAGTGTTATTTGTTAAAATAATAACTATAATAAAGTAATAAAAAATTATAAAAAGTAATAATAATAATAATAATAATAATAATAATAATAATAATAATAATAATAATAATGATAATAATAATAAAAATAATATAAACGAAAGTCTTTATTTTATTGAAATATAAGATGGACGGATATCCATTATGAAGCTCTCCGATCCTGTACAGCTGTGCAACAAAGTGTCCTTTTGACGAATCGCATTTTAATTAAGTGAAATATGTCGCTCACATTGTACATGAACAAGCTTAGTTAATCCGAACCTGCAGTACTTTCTTATAGTGACGTGTCCGGTGACTTTTAAGTTAACTTTTTATCACTTTTCATTTTTGTCACTTTTATCTTAGATGAATTTGAATGACCTTCACAATCAAAGTTTAATTTTTAATATTTGCATTTTTAAACACATACACACTAAAATAAAATACCATTTTATATCTTGTTTCGTTAACGCATTATTAGGAATAAAATAAGTGTTACTTTACAAGCGTAATTTGTAAAGAAGATTGAATTTTATAAATGTTTTGACAGCAAACTTAATGATTTATATTAAAAAAATATATTTAAAGATATTTACTTGAAGCACACATGATGGAATCAAATACGCTTAAACGCCTTGAAATGTTTCATGTCATGGATAACTTAGTAAATTTAACATAAATGCATTTTAGGCCAGATAAAATGCTTTATTTGGTATCATGATTTTCAACTCCACTTAAATTTACCATTATTAAGAATTGTTATGTGTTTGCCAAGTTTAAGGCACAGAAACCTATTCTAACATACCAACCACGGATCGCTCGAACTACCGATGGCTCGAACAAATCTGCCGGTCCCATGGAGTTCGAGCCATCGAAGTTCGACTGTATATTTTATAATGAGATTTTCACTAGTTGTTGCTTATTCATATTGCAATAACAAATCAAAACGATTTTAAGGGGCCGTCACACTATGACGTTCTGGTCAACGTTCTCTGAACGTTTTAATCGTTCAATTTTTGAGCGTTCTAGAGTGAGGATGACACATCTGGCGTGTTATTAACGTTTTGTGTAACGCATCACCAGCGTGTGTCTACGCACTAAAAGCGTGTAACAGCGACCAAGTAAGAAAACCCTAAAATCATAAGCATGTTCTCATGGGCCACTTGCGCGCGAAGAACGATTTCTCACCGTTAGACGAGCGTGCTAAGGCATGGACGTTCGGATAACGCTCGAATGGTGCTCAATGGACGTCAAAAGGACGTTCGTTTCACTTTAGACACACGCTGCTAGGGGACCGTTTAGCGGTCGTTGACAGGTCGCCAGTGAGTCGTTCACAGCAAAGCAAACGATTTGTAACGATTAAGTAACGCTTGAGTAACGACTGTCTGACGATAGCCGAACGCGTGCAACGCTCGGTAAACGTTAGTAAAACGTTCCACGAACGTTCTTAAACGTTCTTCAATGTTTACAATTAAACGTTGAAGAACGCTCGTCTCAGAGAAAATGTTTGTATATGTTCAATTTTTTTTCCGGACCAGCGTTCTCCAACGATTTCCGGCTATCATTGACGTTCATCTACGTTCACTAGCGTTCAAAAACGCACTTCTGGCGATATCCCAGTGAACATGGACGACTATCAACGTTTCATCAAACGTCGTAGAACGCTGGCCAGAATGTCATAGTGTCACGGCCCCATTAATAACGTATATTTTCTTTAACGATCAATGCGTTGCTATAGTAACCCATCAACGCTAATGCGGGGACGGTGTCACAACTTTCGTCTTTAGCATTGATTTGGTCTAAACATTGTGAGTTTTCATCACGTTAATTTGGCGCTAATTGTACTATGACGTCGATGACATCATTCAGCATCATTTGTAAAAATTTTGACGTCATTGAAGCAACGGCTGAAAACAACTTCATTTCTTCGTAACTTCGTATTTTCTACAATGTCGTCATTTTATGCAACAGAAACGCGCGCCGTAATAAAGTTTAGATGTGAACTTGGATATTCGCCTACTAAGACCTACGAAATGATACATGTACAGGAGACATCAGCGGGCAAAGGTGTTTCACGTACACAAGTATTTGAATGACACAGGCGGTTCCAGGAGGGTCGTGTTTCTCTAGAAGACGATGGAGGTAGGGGCCGAAAATCCTCTATTGACTCAACGTTTGTAAGCTCCGTAAAATACGTCGTTGACAGGGATAGGCGCGTCACCATTCGGGATATCTGTACCGTAACTGGATTTAGGTTTGGGACTGTTCAGCGCATTTTAACTAAACATCTGAACATGAAGAAGGTTAGTGCGCGATGGGTTCCACGGTTGTTGACAGATACAAATAAAGATGACCGAGTAATGGCGTCAAGGAAATTTATCGAGCGTTATCGACGGGATGGAGTGACCTTTCTTGACCACATTGTTACAGCAAATGAGACGAGGTTGTACTTGTTTGATCCGGAGACAATCAAGACAGTGGAAGACGCCCGGATCGCCGACCCCAAAGAAGGCACGAGTAACAAAGACGTGTGGCAAGCATATGTACATCTTCTTCGCCGATCGGCATGGGATGATTCTCATGCACGCTGTTCCGATAGGTCAGAATGTGAATGTCGCCTACTACGGAAAGGTACCTGAATTGTATTATAAAATGATTTATCAAAATTTAATTTTATTTAACTTAAATACAATAAATACGTTAGATTTTTTTAAGTTTCCGTAATGCGCAATTGTATAACCTGATAAATGCAATTGTTTGCTTTTAAGTCACCATGCACGTACAGGTTTCTTTTGCAGGTTTTAAGGAAAGACTTGGTGCGTCGTATCAGAAGAAGAGTCCAGGAATGGACGTGGATGACATAATACTCCATCACGACAACACACCGTCCAATACAGCAGACACAACCAGGCTCGACATCGACTTCTAGGATTCGACATTGTTGACCATCCCCCGTATTCGCCGGACCTCGCGCCTATGGATTTTCGTGTGTTTCCTGTCGTAAAGTCTGCATTGAAGGGCACGAGGTTTGAGACACTTGTACATTTATCTAATGCAACTCAGCGTGTAGTATCACAGCTGGACGAAAAGTGGTATATTGATATGTTTCAGCAGTGGTTAGCCCGTCATGAAAAATGTATAACGTGAGATTATTTGGAAAAGTGACCTGAAGTTGAAGTGCGACGTCATTTATGACGTCGAGCGTCCCCGGTCGCCAGTTACAGACATTGGGTGCGTTTTATCAACATTCGTACGAAAAACCGTTCGTATCGAACGATCGTTGGCGTACGAATGTCGTACGAACATTCTTACGACCGTTTTATCAATGCGTTCGTACGAACAAGTGTTCGTACGTTTTCGTACGCACAATTCCGTATCTCTCTGCGGTTCGTGCCCAGTGTCGTGTTGTAAAGAAACTTTATACAATAATTTAAAACATGTTTAATAACTATAACACAAGTTTTATATGTGTGACACTTTAAGTAATGGCCGAAATGTTGTTCAATGTTACAAGTTATTTACGAACGTCGATATACAATGGCAATCGTTATTCTCAGTTTCTCCACATTTCATAGTATAAAATTGAATTGTACATACCAGTAAAGTCCTGATTAAATGCTATTTATTTCCTGTATTATTTTCCATTCATTTTCTCCATAGTTGCCTTGTCTCCTTGATGTAGATAGACAAAGCTCGAGCAGCGGTATAAGAATGAAAAACTCTGAAATCTAGCTTTTACAGACTCATACCACGATAAACACTTCTAGCATTCAAAAATAAGCAATTTCCTGTATCAGTTTCCTATCATTTTCCAACGATTAAAATAAAGTCTTGATTTAAAAAGCAAAATAAACAACTTGTAGGCCTACTGTTGGCCTACTGTTTGAGATAAAAACAACATTCGTTTAATTACGTCACATATTACTAAAATTACGTAGTAATTAGCATCATGACGTATTTAATTTATTAATGGAAGTGCTTGCTAAAACACCTTTAAGCGTGTGCAGATTGGAGATCAAATTTATGCTTTATGATTATAATTTATTTTAATGTATACATATAATAAACGGCTAAATAATTGGACTAGCGGAATGATACTTCCCTTGGGCCATTAATCCATAATGATGTAACAGACATTATTGACAATTGGCGCCGCTTGCCATTTACCTTCGCGTAAACAATATCAATGAAGTAACCATCAACGACAACAAAGTGGAGTGCGGATGAGAATGGGGAAGGAACCGAGTAAATCAAATCACAAGTTTTCGGAGAGTTTATTGAGAAGTAGGTTTATAACATATAGACCGGCTCGGCAGTTGTTTTTAATTTGTCAACCGCAGATAAATCACATTATTAAGCCGAATGCGCAGCTTACAAGTCTTTCTCTATAGTGCTTACACTCCTCAATGAGACAGACGCGGTGATGGAAAATTTGGCAGGTCAATGGTTGTACTTTAATCATATATGCTGACGTTTGCTATGTTCTTCACTTAGCAGAATGTGAACAATCATTTTGGCGCAAAGTTGTTGTGTCATCCGACAGACCTAGGAGTAGACACGATACATTTCTGTTTATTCATTTTCGCTTTTTTTATTTAAACGTATAAAGAAATGTGTGTTGACTTTAAATGCAAATGTATTCTGCATGTATCTATTGTTTCGCGTAGTGGCAGAAGGGATAACAAACTTTTTTTCGAGATTCAAGTACGCAAGTTCGTGTTGAAATTGTGAATTTCTACATTTTATATTAATATGGTATGTAAATCTGGTTTTATTCCTCAATCTGCAAGTACTATTGGTAACTTTAATCTTCACCTGGCAAAATGTGAAACTTTTAGTTGAAAGATATATATACAAAAAGGCTCGGGTAAAAGCGTCGTCGCTATTCAATGGTCAACCTGAGTATAGTTGCCTTTGTTGAGCGAGTTAAAAAAAATGATTTAACTATACACCTAGGTTAATTATGGTACTACTTCTGACCATGTAACTGGGATTGTTTTACCTTTTCACGGGAGGGGGGAGTGGCGGGGGCGGGTGGGATTGCGCACAACTGTTACCGCTGGAACATATACTTTGTTGGTACTGTGATACCGGAATGCAACTAAAAACTGCATAAACTCGTCAACTATCGTTGAACTGTACTCACTTCAGAGTCGGAATTATCGTCATAACGATGTTTTGATATATTGGTATCATATTATACAAGAGTGCAGGTAAATCAAACACGCAATCGCGGCATCGAAAAATGTTCCCCGTTTTCCGAAGATATGCTTGGAATTTTAATATAATTGAATCAAAGCTGACCACCTACCTTTCCTAATCAAAAAGAAATACGTTCACAGTACCATCACCGGAACTTTGCATAACATTTTTCTCTCGCTTAACCAGCGGTAAAGGTTGTGCGCTCCCCCACCCCCCTACCCCCGTGGTTTTATGAAACCTTTTTATCTTCTGTTGATCAGTATTTTTTATAAAATATATGCAGTTACAGAGTAGATAAGATTTTATTTTCTAACATGAGCAATTTCTTTTATAAATTAAACATTTAATTTATGAAACCGATAATAAAGTCTCAACTACCCTGTACATGTAACTGCATATATTTTAGATAGATGACAGGTCAACTAAGAAAAAATTCAGAAAACGTAAAACATCCCTTCAAATATATAGTTCTAAAGGGTATGGCATTATTTTAGTGTGTGGGTGGAACCTGGACTATTATGTAGTCTGAGGAATACACTTCATCGCTGAAGTGAAGTGAAGTCTAATATTGACCAAGCAGCAAACAGTGTAGATTCCGACTTCATGAATGTGCCGCGAAACTGGATTTGTTTGTTTTTTTTGGATAAAATTCATAATCAAAAGTCGACGGTAAAAGCAATCGCTTACCACTAGTATTCGTACAATCGTTTCCATAGCTTGAAATATTTGTTTATTTTCACCCGATTCACAATCTTTATTTTTAGACGGAGGTGGGGGTGGTTGCTGGTATGGTTTCTTAACTCGGTATTTAAATGTCATGTATATAAATTCAGCAAGCAGGGAAATCGACAGCAGAGGAACGATAAACATACACAATGAGTCAACACTTATGCAATAAATGCAATTATCAACATGGTTTCAAACCCTATGACAGCTATAATTTTGTTGCAATATCTGACAGCTAATTTTGATGCATTATCTGACTGCACATTTTGTTCCAATATCAGGTACTGGTAACTTCTTTTCATCTGACATTTTTTGTCGATATCCAATCACTAACAAGAACATATTTTCTAATTTTTACTCTTAATTAAATTTATTCTGAATATGTAAAAATCAAAATAAAACATAATAAAGAAATACAGTTTTTATTATGACAGTAAGTTAACAAGCTAAAAACAATATACAAATAACAATATTAACATATAAATAAATATACTAAAAACAAAATTTTATGACATATTACAAACTCATCATCACCTGTAATTACTTTACTAATTTATGGTGGCCAAATAAGAACATTTCTGGATTTGCAATAATTGTGATGGTTCCACTGTACCTGATGCATATTGCACCAAATGCTTACATCTTTTGCATTCAACTGTGATAAATTCTGCGACGGCCACACTTTGCAAAAAGCTTAAACAGTTATTTGTTTCATTTCAATTTTTTGACATTTAAATAATGTTTTGATTTTATAAGTGAACATAATTTATCCCCACACATATCACTATGTGTAAAGTGATGTCTGATCAGAATCTTTACTGTTCACTGTTTGATTTGTTAGGAGTTTTCTGAAAAAATCAAACCTTAAACAGATTTCATGTTATTTTAAAATGTAAACATATTCATATTTATAAAAAATGTTTTAGTTAACTCTGAATTTTGCAGGCTTAAATTAAAACAATGGTTCCATTTAATTTATACAAATCACATTGATTCTGATCAATACTGTGTTGCATTCATCTGGGTATGAAAATCATTTGTGTTATCTAAAGTATAACTTTATCCCTTTACTTCATTTATTGTTTTATCTCTAATGCAAACTGTGTAGATTCTATCAGATGGCACATCCGTACTGTCTGATCAGGATCTACACTGTTTGCTTCTGAATAAAAAGATTTGTCAGCAGCTAAGGATCTACACTCTTTGCCCTTGGATAACAACCATATCCAATGGAGAAAACTATTAAAGGTAATTTTGGCAACATGTGCAACTATGAGAAAATAAATGAATATAATAATGTAAATACAAAATATCACTCCTGGTTCAGAATTTGTATTCTATGAATTGATAAGCTATTTTATGCCAAAACCTTAAAAAACAGCCCACTTCATAACATATGGATGATGTCAGATTTGATACATTTACCCATACAGTCAAACCTGTCTTATACCGCCACCCAAGGGAGTGACAATAAGTGGCTGCTTAACAGAGGTGGCTGTTAAAGAATGGTAATATTCGAACAAAATTTCTGTTAAGAACATATTCAATCTGGCTGTTTTAGACAGGTGGTTGCTATTCGCAGGTGGCCACTAAGACAGGTAACTGTATATTTAATGTTATACAAATAGGATATTTACTGCCACATTTATGCTATAAACCCTTTACTACCTGGATATGCCTTTTATCACATGGGCAAAGTGTGTAGATCTAGATCAGCCTTCACATGTATGTAGTCTAATCAGAACATACACTGTTTGCTTCTAGATTCATTATATTATTTCTAAGATGTGACCAGTGCATATCCAGGTCTGACTTAAAGATGTGCAGGCTGATCCAGATCTATACTTTTCACCGATGAGATATAAGCTGTAAGTCAGGATTAATTGTGGTATAAAAATAACTTAAAAGTCATTCATTTTCACTTATTTCACTGAACCCACATCCCATGATCATCAGAATTTCTTAGGCCAACCACCTTATTATAATATGACATGTTATTAACACGTTATGAAGTGTATAATAATTATGGTTGTATACAATATATCTTTTTTTAAAATCAATTAAAATCTATTCTACACTTGCATCTTCTTTTTTCTGGTAATGCAATTTTAACACAATCTCTCATTCGGTAAGTTCATCTTCAATCACAGTATTGTTTTTAGAAGTACCAAATACATATTAAAACAACACAAATAGTTTCTTTACACTTCTAAACTTTCATTTTTGTTCCTGTAACTTCTTCAGAAAGACACTCATCAAAACTTGCCTAAAGGCTAAAACAGATTAATAATTCTATTTCTGTCAATTATGGTCTTCCCTCCCTCTGGCTGTACTCATTCAGAACTTCATCTGTGTAGTTTCCCTCTGGAATGGGGATACCCTGATCACATTATAAATTATGCAGAGGCTTGCAGGCCCTGCCTACTCTGCTACACTTGTCTGACTTGAATTACAATCAGCAGGAAGGAGACCAACAAGTTTCTCTTCTAAGAAATCCTGAAAAATAAAAGTATTACCAATGTGTTGTGGTTTCCAAACTTATGTGACCTCAATTAAATATATTTTAATAGTGATTATCAGATGGCCTTTCCCAATTTTTACTAGAAATAAGTTTACCTTACCAAAAAATAATTTAAGTCATTATGAAATGCAACTTTTGACATTATTACAAAGAAAGACTAGAAGGATATTACTTAATGCTACATGTACATAATACATAAAATTAACAACATTTACTGATCATCATCACCAAGATGTTGCAAAATGCCAGATGTAGTCCATCAAATCATTTGTTGATTGTTTGGGATAACTTGCTGGTGTGTTTTAACAATTATAATTATGTATGGCTATTTCAACTACATGTAATTTACCTTCAAGTCACAGCTATTTTATAATAATTGCAGAGTCAAGTAGAGATCCTGGCCATTTGGAAACTACATCAATGAACCTAAGATGGACAAAATAAAACATTATCAGTCCTATGTACAATCCAATGGTAATTTATTAAAACTGTTTAGAGATTTGCATAAACTTTCTCAAAAATAATTAAAACCAGGTTTGAATCCTGGTTGAGGCTTCAACATTTTCTCCCACCTAGATCATTGGTGGCCAGTGTGCTGGTCCTGCTTGACACTACACATTGAACTACCTTGGCTGCCTGATAAGGAGACTAAAACTATTTTCTTTTCAAAAATTTGATTAGCCTTGACATTCACAATCTGGACTAGGCTTATGCACTATAACAGGCATTATTACCAGCCTATTGTTGCCATAATTTCTATTGTCTTATGGGTTTTGTTAAATTTTACCGAACTCCGGATGGGTTTGAGCTATTTCACCAAGACAACATTTTGTACTTTTTTGTTCATATGAGAACCTGTTGGCTGGTTGGTGCAAGTGTGAGGTTGGTGCAACCTAGAACCTGGTTTAAACACACAGTGGCATTGTTTTGCCACTTGCCGTTCCAAGGTGGTAGCCCCTCTGGTTCTCAATTTCATTAATTGTTTGTGGCGTCTATTTGAAAGCTGATTATTGTATTACCATGCTCTCCTCCACTTTTTGGCTAAGTGGGGAGGCTGTTTGCTGGATGTGGCCATTCCTGATATGCATATTTCACTGGTTTCCTTTAAACAATGAATTACACAATATTCTATTATTGACGAGCAATAAATAAAACTTCTCAACAATACTGGAAGTTAACTGGCCCAAAAACAAATAAAAAAACTGTCTAAATTATACTGAACAATTGCAAGGCCAAGTGGGTGGAGAAAATGTTTAGTCCATGAATTTATTGCTCGAAGGTATACACTGTAGGGACTAATCGCAATAAGTCAATATATTTTTGTAATAACCACATAATTTCATTTAAAAGATCAAAGAATATCGAACATGTAAACAGAAAAAGACTTCCTTCTTCTGGGAAAACAGTTACTGATGAAACATTGAAAGTCGGTCTGTTTGTTTTCAGTAACCACCGTTTCTTAAAATAGAACTTGACATTTATCGGTCCAGTGTATTTCCACACGCCTAGTGATAATTTCAGCGGTGTAAAAGGTATAAATCAGTTTTAACCTGGTGGCATCGGTTGACTCCTCAGACATTTCTTCGCTAATTTGTCACCATTTAAATCTACAAGGTGGATATATTGCCATCTCTGTCAAGTCTATAACTAGACTCAGACTCTACATCGCTAAGTTCGGCAGTTCAATTTTTTTGTCCATATCGAGTTATCAAAAAGAACTTGGCGGCCATGTTTTTTATTCGTACGACAGGGTTGGACCATTCATAGCTTTTGCGTTCAGACTTACGAATTCGTAGCACCTTTGTTCGTACAAATTATTGATAAAACGCTCAGGATGACTTACGAACGTCGTACGATAATCGTACGCATAAAACGTTCGTACGAACATTGATAAAACGCACCCAATATGTTTTGAAGTGTAACTCGATTGTTCTATGTACGAGGGTTGATCAATATATTCGTGGACACACTCCATAAATTATTGTTTTAAAGAATAAAAATAGATATACTTATATTTGACATTTATTCAATGATTCACCAATATGATTTGAAAGTTTCAGATAGATATTCCTTAAATTGTACCCGAAACGTTTTTAGACATACATGTATAGCTGATCGCCGCAGCTTATCCGGAACGTACGTTCCGTCGTGACGTCGGCGTTACATCTTCTCAAAAAACGCACCACCAGCTTCTACACATCGTTCATGCCTGTGCACCCACTGACTAAAATGTCCTTGTAAAATGATTTATCAAATGAACGCAACACAGACAGTGCCCTTGATTGTAAATCATGAAATCCGGTAAACCTGTGTCCCTTTAACTCGGCCTTTACTTTCGGAAATAACCCAAAATCGCAAGGGGCGAGATCCGGAGAGGCGGATGTTCCAAGACTTCGGCCCCTAGCTGGATGGTGATGGTGGTCTGGGTCTCCACGGCCCGATGGCTTGGATCATTATCTTGGTGAAGAATATTTCCAAGCCCGCGTACACATCCGGGCGTTTTTTCCGTATCGCCGTAAGCAGGTTCCGGCGGATAACCTGAAATGGCAAAACACCAATCGTTTACACAAATGTTGCGTGATTTGCTATACTTTTTCACATCCTAATTTATTGTTACATTTGTATTATTTATAATTATTATTTATATTATAACCTTATTTTTGTTTAAAAAATATATTTTTTCTTCTTACCTTCGAGTAATAATCTGCATTGACGGTCACTCCTAAAGGTACTGCATGGCACAGAAGAAGACCTTGACTGTCAAAAAACACAATAAACATGTGTTTGCCCATCGATCGGCTGGCACGAGCTTTCTTCGGCGGCGGGGAATCTGTGTTCTTCCACTGACTACTCTGTTGCTACGTTTCTGGATCGTAAAAATACAGCCAAGTTTCGTCAGTTGTTATAATTCTATCAAGGAATTGCTGCCCTTGCCGTCTGTACCGTTTCAGAAACCTCTAACTTTGAGCAACTCTTGTCGCCATATCTTCCTCCGTTAATAAACGCGGCACCCATCTCGCACAAAATCGTCTCATAGCTAGGTCTACAGTCAATATCTTCTGAGCGGATCCATAACTTAGGCATAGCATATTTCTCTAATTGTTCTCCTCCTATCCTCATTGACGGCCGACTTCACTCGGATAACGTTCGCATCGCAACAAACTTCTGTTGGTCTGCCGCATCTTTTATCATCTTGAAGTTCTTCTCTACCCCCACGGAAGCGTTTGTGCCACTTGTAAACTAAAGAACGAGACACGTTTTTTTGTTCCAGATGCAATTTCCATGCTTGCTTTAGTCTGCTGTGGGTCATACCAAGATTTACACAGAACTTGATAACTGCCCTCTGCTCCAACAACGGCGCGCTCCTCTCTGGCGTACACACCGCTGTCTCCATTGACATCTCTAACAAACAAGATAAATGGTAGCGACGCTTTTTTTTGTTTGCTCTATAAACGTCATGAATAAACGTTGACGTCATGTTCGTATTATAAAGAAGCGCCCCAAAATAATGACCAAATTTAAGTATTTTACAATGATAAATATTACTTTTTTAAGCTTCGGCGTTCTTACGGCATAGAGTTGCTATGGCGATACGTATAATCAATAAATGAGAAAAGTTTATTAAAAATCACAATATATTCGTAATTGTATTCAATTCTTCTACTAAATAGCGGAAAATCTTTGCAATACCTCGTTTCATTATTAAGTTATGATAGTGTCCACGAATTTATTGATCAACCCTCGTACAAAAGTCATGAAACTTTCAGGTATTGTACACTGGTCAAAAGTTCTAAGTGCACACTTGATAAATGTTAATTTTTCTAATAATTTGATTGAATTTTTCAAAATAGTGTAAATTACAATGAAGAAGAATCAATATTCTATTAAAGCACACCAAAAATTTAAGTCTGCTTAACCAGATTAAAAAATAATAATATTTTAGCTCACTTGTCCTCAGAAAGCAATTCTCAAGTTAATTATCATTGCATCGGCTATCATTTGTGATCATTTTCTCGTCTCTGTATAATTTAAATTTCATGCAGATTTAAAGGAAATGCTTTAGTTTGCCATTCCATTGCACTGAAATAGCTTCCTGTAGCTTTTTGATGGTCTGCTGGGCACGATGAGCCAACACACTCAACTTTATTTTATCCATAACGTTTTCACATGATTTCAAGGAGAAAATTCCATTTTTCACACAATGCTTTGTGCCAAAAGCTTTTGAATTGTCTAGCAGTTTGGGATGATACAATTTTCTATGATAGATGTGTAACAGCCTTTCCAAACGAAAAAAATGTATTCATTTCGATAAAATTGACCAGTTTTCGGATACGCCTTTTGACCGAATAAGCGTCATTTTCCAATAATTCGATTTTGAAGTTTATTGAATTTCTATAAATTTTAGTTTTAAATTTTTATTTATTGGACACTTATCCAACAAATGTTACACTAATTTTTTCGAGTTTACGTTGTTTTACGTAAATATTTAATGACGTAATTGAGTAACATCAGCGTTCAACGTAAGCAATGTAATCAATCTAGAAAATAATATCGTTTGATTTTCTTCTTAAATTAATAAAATATGCAAAAATAAGGTATTTCTTTTGCATTTACGAAAACCGTCAAGATTTTTTACAACAAATTTGAAGTTGTGCCTGTGAAAAGAATTTTGACGGCAATGTCGTTGTCTGCTGACGTCAACCGTTCCATGGTTACAACTTGTTGGTGTGTTTTTCATGTTTGTCTTGAGTCGGTGAACATGTGAAAAACAAAAACGATTGTAAAAAAACAAATTTCGCTTGCCGCACGGGGATAATGCATAAAAAGCGTATTCCGACGTGGATGACGTAAAACGTAAAACATATGCACGGTTTTCAAAAAATGATTGTTGTTTGATCATTATTAACATTAAGTCAAACTTTCATTCAATTTGAATAAGTTTACTTTAAGATATTCAAAATTGAAAAGTGTGCACTTACAACTTTTGATCAGTGTAGATTAAATACTCATGTTATTACCATCTTCATTTTATGCAAGTAACAGTTATCGTTAATAGTTAATTTGAGTAAATAGTTAATTTCATTTTCCCGCTGCATAATAATAGAATACGAATATTATTTACAACACTTCATTGGTTAATAAATTAGGTCAAAAGTGAGATTAGACAGCTTCGCCGAAAAGAAAACATACTGAGAAAACGTAGGCGTACCGTCGGACAGTTACAATATGGATAGAAATTATAAATTTTATAGTTACTATACTCAAACGTAAGATGCAAGAAACGATTGAAGAAAAAAGAACATTCTATTCAAATTTTGTCTGCATTAAACTCATTTTCAATCTGGTACATGTTTTGCATGTAATAACGCATAGATCAGTTATATTGAGTGTGCAAGAAATCCAAAGTTGTGTCGTGCTTTTAGCTAATTCTTTTCAAATAAATCATTATTAAGATAAAGTATTTTCATTTCGTTTGTTTTCGCGTCTATTTGACATGGTAGTAATTACAGTTCATTACGTTAAGATCAGGATTTGTATAATGGGCATACGGCTTTACCTTCTGCTTTTAAATTTTAGTTTGGACTTTGGCGAGTGGTGTTAAACACCAGAATTTGTTTATCAGATCCCAATTCATAGTTTATTTTTGTCAAGTTGTGTCAAATATTTGAGAGAAACCGCATCTTTTCATAAGTGGATCACTCGTGGAAATATACATGTATCAGATAACTTAAACCACATTAAACGTTTCATCATTGCTGACTTGTGCACATAATCGTTTGGGATAGATCAATGTTATTACTTGGGTACATACTGATTTCGCTCGGCCGGGAACTAAAGGGTTGCATTCCTGCAACTGCTTATAAACAGGTCCAATGCAAATGTTCAGTTTGTCGTGTTTGATAGTAATTGCAAATGTATATGTTTTTCGATAACAATGTATCTCGTACATGTAACATTTCACATCGTTATAATTAATTGAAAAAATGAACTGTTGATATGTTAAGACAATGAACAACGCTCGACAGCGGACACAATTGTTTTGAACATGAATTCACATTTCCATTACTAACTATTTAAATAAATTGGTTTAATTAAAGCAAGCATATGTTTAGTATTTTGCGACTCCGAAAGTTAATTTTCATTTTTTTAAATTGAAATGAAAGTAATTCAAATCAATATGCTATAGACATATGAACTGTCTTCGTTTAAACTTTTCTTTTTCATATGTTTAACACACCTATAAATGATCTAAAAGATTTGAAATAATAAATAACATATACTTGAAATTAAAATTATTTAAAAACATTATGTTTACATTATTTTATTTCAAAATGAATTAAATTAATTTTGGTCACATGATGTAAATATTTGTTTACGTAAAAATCAGTAATTTAAATCAATCCGAAAATTTATTACCTTTGCAGAAAAATATACTAATGTTGCTGTTAAGAAAATGTTGAGTTTGTTTTTGGCTGAAAATGCTCTTGTTCAGAACAGTTTGGTCACACAATGAATTTTAGTTTGCTGCAAAGAAATGTCATTGGATCCTAAAAAAACTGCACAATTTTGTAGACCATATTTACAAACGGTCGAACATTCGAGTGGATATGCCTTGATTATCCCCCACGTTCTTGTTCAAAACGGCTTCATAATTTTAAGAAATTACATTAATATGCAATTAGACAATATTCTTGTGCGGTCTACAAAAACTACAATACTTTTATTGTTTTTATCGCACACTTATTTATTTGGTATCGATGGAAAGAGGAAATGAATTTGCATTCAGACGACAAACCTAATTCAAAAACCTGGCGATATAAAAAGGCAAAATTTCAAGGTCTTATCGTCAGGCAATTAAACGATATTATGGGAAAACATTGACAAGTTTTTTGTCCATAAGAATAATCATGCAAATTAAATGGTCAAATTTTGCGAGGAATGTGCAAAACTAATGTAGTGCTTACTTAGAGCTCCCGCTTCTTATAACGACATAATAGTAGCGCTACTTGTTTAAATGTGTATTGTTTTCAAATAAATATACATTTTTATCTTCTTTGATGACTTTGAGCGAGAGAATTTTCCCGATAATTTTATTCGCTGTTCTAATTATTTGTAAAAATGAATCAACTGCAAACAAAAACAAAAATGCTTTTTAAATACATATTTTTCATGAATTAAACGTGCCTGTTTATATATACAGTTTCTTTTTGTAGGAGTTATGTGTCTCACATGACATCTTGCGTCTGTTATGTCTTGCATGTCTATGTTTCTCATTAATACAAACCGTATTCATCCCTCGTGCTCAGGCAAAAAGTTTTATTAATGTATTTAAGTTTACATATGATGCGTATATTTTTCAATAATTTCTAAACATTAAATAAGAAAAAAAAAGGTTTTTCCACTGTGTTAAATCTAAAATTAGTATTATTAATAACAACGTGAAGATCAGTGGTCTAGTGGTAGAGCGTCGGACTCCAGATTCGGAGACTGCGGGTTCGAATCCCACCAGGGATGATGTTCGTCTGCAGTTTCCTCAATCCACATTCGACGCGTTTACTGGTTGGAATCCCAGGAAGCAGTAATCGAGCGTGATTAATTTAAGGATTGAATTGATAGTTGATGGTTTCCATTTGGGTATGGAAAACAGTTCGTGGGTTGAGTGCAATAGGGTTGTAAGTCCAATTTTTTGGGAAAATGACTTTTTTGCATAATATGGCTCATTTTGTATTAATACATCATATAGTTAAAGAAAAATAAGTTATTGAAAAAAAAAATCTTAATATTGCAAATTTGTCCAAAGGTTGTATCTCGTATTGGATAAACTTTGCGTGCAATACGGTTGTAACTCAAGTTACAACCATGTTGCACAAAAAGACTTTGACTTAACTGTGATGAGTTGTAAGTGGAATAGAGATGTAACTAAGTCTTTTTATGGACATCATTCATAAAATAATCAAATTCATCAAGATAAGGTAGATAAATTCCAATTTATTTTAAAAATATAATATTATAACTAATCCCATTACATATTTAATGTGCATTTTCATTTGGAATGGGTTTTTTCTCGAAGTTTGGAGGCACTTTTGTGTATTAGATTTTCAATGACAAATTTATATATATATCAAACCATTTAGATCTAATATTTTCATTTGCATATCAACAATTGTGACAATGTAACAAAATATGGGTAAAAATGTGTTTTAGATTTTGTGATCAAATTTTATAAACACGAAATGTTATTATTTATTTTTCTAGACGGTAAACTGTTATGGAAGCTATTGGAGATCATTGTGTGGAACACCACATAAATTTTATATTTTGAATTTTACAGCTTTGAAAAAATATATTCTTATAAAGAAAGTTGAAAGTAATCAGAATTATCCCTTAATATAGGTATTTTATCACATGTGCACAATTCCTGTCCTTTAATGAGGTTTCTACTGGCTTGAAAGTAAAACATTACCTAATGAATCTTAAAGTTAACAATGAATATCCTGATCTGATAGCATAGATGTGCTGGCTGTTTGCCCTTGGGATAACAGCCATATCCCATGGAGTTAAAGGTTAACGAGGACTGTATTCCGTTTTATCTTATAGGAAAGCTTCTCTTTCTCTTTCAAATAAAACAAGACTTAATCTGATAAATATTTTGGCATTAGGATACTCTTAAATCCTAAAATAACCTTATCTCATTCCTTCATACAACACATGTACGTTGTATCACATGTATGATGAAAACAAGAAGTTCAGAAAATATTGCCATAATTATATTTGTTATATGTATAAAGTTGCATCATACAAATAGTGTTAATTTATTTGTGCAATATAAATTCTAAATATTCGTCAAGCAACAAAGCCACACGGCAAAGAACAAAATGACTGTCTGTTGCAAAAAAACCTAAAAGATATGTAAATTTACATCAGCATCTTTGACACCTTGGAAAGATGCTCACTCTTCCATCTCTCTTTTGTGGGGTTGTTTGTTCAAACCGTGTATTTTCCGATTTATTTTTTTTATTATCTTTAGGTATTTAAAAAAATGAAACTTAAAGATAATTAGATTTCTCTATCGTGAATCATAAAACATAATTAAACGCTATTTTTGGATATTTTTTCAGTTAAGGTGGATTAAGTCACATAATGTTTGATGTTTTAATGAGCTCAAGTTTGCAGCAATTGCATTTTGATTTTGAATTCTCAGCAATTTATTTACAAAATAAAACTATTTTAAATCTATAAAAATCTGTGACATTTTGGCAAATTTTGTCATGTAAATTTCTAAAAAAATAAATGAATTTTATAAATTACAGAAATAAATTGCATAAAAAAGTAAGCATGTTAGGTAAAATTCTGTATTCTGGTATCTGGTAAAGAAATACCAACTCATCGTTTCCATGTCTACACAACAAATTGGTCATAATAAGTTGTTGTTTAGAAATTTTGAAACATACTTTTATAACCCTTTCCTGCATATTTATGCGTTTGTATGGGGGAACAGTACACATTGATGCTGTCTGATCAGGATCTAAACTCATTTTTTGATTTACATTGTGTTAGGTTGTTTCTTACCGAAAAGGGAACAGTGCAGATGCTGATCAGACAGCATGGATGTGCCGGCTGATCGTGATCTACACTTTTTGAAAATGCGATAAAATGCATATATAATGATGGAGTAAAGGGTTAATCTTTACTCCATAGTTACATCTTTATTGTATGGGCAAACATTGTAGGTCCAGATCAGTTGGCACATCTGTACTGTCCGATCAGGATCTACACTGTTCGCTTTTAAATTCATCAGGTTATTTCTGACCAAAATGTGACCAGTGCAGATCCAGATTAGACAGTACTGATATGCCAGCAGCTGATTTGGATTTAAACTGGTCGATAATGTGATAAATGGCATAAATGGAGTAAGGGGTTCATATGCTCCCTATCTAGAAAAAATCTAACAGTGACAATTCAATCAAAAATATAAACCAAATAATATTTATAAAGACCATCACATCTGATAAGTGAGCTTCCTTAATATTTAATTTATAACCAATTGGTGGCTTTTATGAAATAACCCAGGAACAAATGGTACAGTAATGCACAAATTTAAATTGTCATTACTGGGGTTTCAATAACAGGAGTCATGTTACCCTACAATGAACTATGAATTGCTATGAGTTTATAGATGTTTTCAAAGATCTTAAATTTTTATGTCATTGTTAAAACTTCATTTTTATTTGCAAGTTTCAATCAGATATTTGTTTTAACTTAAAATGCAGCAGACAAGATATTGTCCATTTACCTGCATATCATTTACCCTTTTTTTTAAAATTTATCTTGCCTCATAATGACCTCAGGCAGAAGGGGTTGAGTAATAAGTGGAATAATTAGAATTTACTTGAAATCTGCTTCAGTTGAAATCCCTGATAACACCGTAAATATTTTTATGACCAGTCGTGTCAAGTCAAAAATATAAATTTATGAAAGTTGATTTTTAATATTGGAGCAAATTTAACTCATTTTTGAACTAAATGAATGGTGATTTTGTGAATGTTTGAAACCTAATGCATCACATCTTTCTAATGTTGGTGATATAAATTCCTTTGTTACAAACACACATTTTTCCGTGAACAATACTTTCAGCAAGAAAATGTTAAAATTGTCCAATATCCTTGTATTGAAAAAGGTACTTAGTAAATAGAGTGTTGTGAAAGAACAATTATTTTCTTGAAATGTAAAGAATAAAATATTTTTTAGAAGTAAAGCAACCATGCAAAGTCACAAATGAATTATTACAGTTTATTTTAGTAATAGTTTTATGTAATTTAACAAGTGTTTTTAAAACAATGGATATTACCCTTACAAAATCATTATTATAAAATAAAATAAATATACATTTAGCACTTGAATTTAATATTATTAATAAACTAGATTATTAAAAAAAAATTTTTTTGTCCTATCAACAAATGTTCTTACAATTCAACGTTTGTCTGAGTTACATCTCTTTTGCACTAAAGCATTGTTCTCATTTCTGTCCAATTTTAAGTGGAAAACGGTTGTAAGTCATATATTTATAAATATCATTTTTGGACTTTATTTTTTAACATATCTTTTTTATTAGTATATTTAGAACATATTTTACCATGTGCATATAAATAGAAAAGAAAAAACTTTCAAATATGAGAATCACAAATTAGTTTTTTGTTAATACTGAAAACTTTTCAAAAAGTGACTAACAACCGTGTGGCTCTCAACCCACGAGTTGAAGTGTGTGAAGCCCGAAGGGCTTCACGCTTACTTTAAACAATCCAACTGTTTTTCATACCCAAATGAAACCATCAAATATCGATTCAATCCTTTGTTTACACACAGTAATACAGCAACATTGACGACAAAGTGAATGACGGCACGCTTTTTCACAGCAACTCGTGGCGACGTCACTCATCAAAACATTGTGCAACGTCCAATAGATCGTGAACGGTTCTACTTTAGCCACGCCTTTCAAATTATTACGTCACACTGTTTACCATTAGAAATTATGATTCGTTAGATGAATAAGACTTCATCGTAGAGGACGCGGTTGAAGTGTAAATACATTAAGTTGGAATAACTTGTTTCGCAATCGATGTAAAATAAATAAGTTTAAACTAAACTAAAGCTTATATACCTTGCGGGATTGTATTCCATACGTCTTATATAATATTAATTTGTTCGAATCTCTTTTCAAAGAAAAGTGCGTATGTAGGCTTTCTTAGATGAATGTGAAGAACACCCAATAATCATGCCAAATAAAAAAGAACATACTAACAGAAAATGATTTAATTATTCAACATCTGACGACATAAATGAGTATTTTTGGTAATAATCACTAATTAAAAAGAGATTAAAATGGACTTCTGTGTTAATAAAATGAAACTTTGATGCAACAACGAGTGCAAAGTTGAACAGTAATTTGTTGTGTATTGTTTTTTTTCGTGTTGATTAACGGAATATCACGTTGTGTTTAAGAAAAACGTTTATGTCGTCGTTCAGCAATGGGTTTATGTTTAATTTAATCACACCTACCTCACACTTGTCCCTACAAGTTCTCATGACTCCAACTCACCCGTCATCTCGTCAATGTGTCAAAACACAAAAAAAAACATATATAAAAAGGTAGAAGCATATTGAATTTTCGATCTAACAAGGTAGGTTCTCAATACCCGTGGAGGTAACGAATGACATATAGCAAGTTAAAATGTAACAAGGGTTCTGAAAAATCCACGTCTGAACCAATGATTGAACCCGGGCCCCTCGCATGACAGTCCGACGCTCTACCTATGGCGAGATAGTACAAGCGCGGTACTAACTCAACCATAGCCGGTTTCATACACCCCCTCCAGATTGGAATTCGTCCTCGAATTGCCATTGAGTATAGAGATTCACTTGTGGAGTGATCTTGAGGTGTTTAAACATGCTTGGCATGCCCCACTTTGGGGGCCATTTGTAACAAGGGTTCTGAAAAATCCACGCCTGAACCAAGGATTAAACCCGGGACCCCTCGCATGACAGTCCGACGCTCTACCACGTCGCCATAAAAGCTAGCTCTATTGCGAAATAGTAAAAGCGCTAACTTAACCATAGCCGGTTACAAATACTCAAAAATCCTGATCACTCTCACACTTTTATCCGTGTTTAATAAATGAAATAAAGGTACTATTAACATACTAAAACTGAGTCTAACTTTTCTACCAGCCTTAGGGTTCTATTATGAATCATTTTTAGAACGTAAAAAAGGTAGACTTTGTGTTTCCGGTTGTTTTTTTATGCTACCTGATACGTGCTTGGCAGAATTTTACTTTCGGATGAGATAAAATCGCCATAACGGTAAATACTTAAAAAGGTCATAGAAAAAAGGACGGGACCTATATTGTAATGTTGTTGCTATGTTGAATCCAAACTAAACTAGAAATTTAGAAGTTTGCCAAATCCATTTGGTATTCAGTTCAGATTCATTTTTTTTCAGATCGCAAATAACTAAGTAATAAATCGACAATATGGAAAAAAGGAGGTTACACGGTCGCATCCCAAGTATGTATAATAAACGGAATGTGAAAACGAACGCCTTTAACTGGCTGTGGCTTGGAAAAACAAAACATTGGACAAGACGATCGCAAATAAAGCATTCGCATATAATTGGTAGGTCTAATGATCGATTACATGTTTGGTTTACACAAATTTATTTTATGTTAACTTAGCAAATCAATAAAAAAAACTTGCTGGCTTAGCCGCCAAGCACATTGTTTGGATCTACATAATGAATATTTTTATTCAGAAAACTCAATATTACTCGTTATATTAGTTTATACATTTCAGTTGAAAAAAGAAGATGGAAAATTAATTACAGAACCAAAGAAAGTGAAGCATTGTTACCAGAGCATAATGTTGCTTCCTCGTAAGAAAGATTTTGTTCTCTTCCAGGAAAGTTGTTTTAGATGTTCATGGTTAATGTAATATTTTGCCTTTTCTGAGTATTACAAACGATCGACATTGGAACACTAGACTTTTCTTCCTTTTTCCCTTACGCTTCATGTATTAGTTAAGTTTAAATTGTTATTTTATCAGGATTGAAATCGATTATTCCTCTAAAAATTATTATAAATTATTAAGCGTCTTGCATTTGTTCTTAACATGGTACGTATTATGCATCGGCTAACTTATTGATGTAATATATATTTTAGTCGTTGGTAATGGGTATTACAAGCATTGTTGTTGTTGATTTTTTTTTCAGTATTCACCGAAATAAGGTCGCAATATTAGCAGCGACTGTTGATTATATCAAACAGTTTCGCCAGAAAGACGATCTGCAAAATCTGGAGGAAAGACAGCACAAAACTGAAGAACAAATAAAAATTATTAAGGAGATACTGGTAATGTTTTGGTAAACTAGTATATATTGTAAATTTTATATTGTTACGAAGCATTTAAATATGTTTTACTCCTGGTATTATCTGTAAAACATTATGTCACATTTCAATTAATTAGTAATTGATTACTAAGGAAGTATTCTGTTTTAACTAACTTAATGTTCACCATCGTTATTTATGAATGGAAATTTCCTTCTTTTAGATCTATACGAGAAAAAACGGTAGGTTTTGCTATGATCTTTATACATATTGAATTATGGTTGGTAAATAACAAATTATATTTTATATTTCAGTCTATGCAACAGTGTGCATTACGGGATGCCGCTCCTGCATCTGGAAAGAGATCCAATGCAAAATATATTCTGAAAGGTTACATACCAGTCTATGAACAAAGCAACGAAAAAGACAAACAGCGCAAGCATTAGAGTAATCAACAGCATGTATAAAGCAGTAGCATATGAAATGGCTTTGAACCAGTTGATGATTTAAATCAATTGTCATCTGTCCAATTTTCAAAAAAATTATATTCACCTGAAGAAGAGTAAAATAAACTCGAAACGCGTAGTGAAATATTGAAGTTAGTCTTCCGTTATTGATTTATACAAAACAATAACACGAAATTCGTATAACAATCAATGTTCAACATAGAATCAGTTATAAAAGATGACATAACTGAAAATGGCAGTGTTCAACATTCTGGTTTGTTTGTTTAAAGGAAACGCTAATTAATGTTTATGATTCTTTAAGGTCAAATGTGTTAACTGAAAATGAGGTGCAAATGAGAAAATTACATCAGTCCAAATCTTTGTTACTTCCTTGAATTAAAACCAAATACAGTCGTTTGGTCCATCTCGGAATCCTTGTCATAAATATTTGATGGGGTTTGCTTTTACATTTTCATCAGGTTGATCTTCTTATGGCAAGTCATTATAAAAACCCGTGGATAGATATAGTCATTATGGCGTAAACATCATGTGACGAAGAATCAATCAGAATAAAAAGAAAATTAAAGTTTTCATATCATGTCACGTACATTAAATCTCACCGTATTTTACCATTGTTGTAATTTGTAGTCAAATTTCAGCATCAAGAAGGAAGCTAAATAAACAGAACATTACATGGATTAAACTTGATTTGTGCAAGTGTATGAAACACAATATAATAAAATGGACATAGTTTTGTATCTACGACTGTGTCAAAACTGCCAGACAGGAAAATCAGAGCTTACATGTCAGCTAACCGTATTAAGAAAGTAATTCCTAAAATAATCAACTTTGCGTATTTATTATGACAGCAATTATGACAGCAATAATAAAGTGAATTCATATTTGCAAGTCATATTAAAGGATTTATGAGATACTATTTATGAAACTGAGACTTCTGATGATTCTATCACAAAAACAAATAAAGGTAAAACCGTCTTCATGGGTGGGTTGGAGTAATTTTACCAAGGCTACTTGTACTTATTTGTTCAAATGAGATCCTTCCGGTTGTTGCACCCTTGAACCTTGATTAAACCCCCAGCGGTAAATTGTTTTGCCACTGACCGGTAATCCATTGAGTTCTCATTCTCATTATGCTCCCCGAAGAAATTCGGGGAAGCATATTATAGTCGTCGGGTTGTCCGTCAGCCCATTAGTCCGTCCGTACGTCCGCATTCGTGTCCGGCCCATAACGTTGTTACTTAAAGTCGGATTTTAAAATTATTTCACATAAATTATCGCCATAATGAGACGACGTGTCGCGCGCAAAATTTAGGTCACTACCTTCAAAGTCAAGGTCACAGCATGACCTTGTAGCAAAATCGTGTCCGAGCTATATCTTTTTATTTGAATTCGGATTTCAAAATTAATTTATTATTGTAGTCCATCAAAATTATTTCATAGTAATGATCACCATAATGGGATAACGTGTCGCGCTCAACATTTGGGTCGCGACCTTCATGGTCAAGGTCACAGCATGAACTTTTAGCGAAATCGTGTCCGGCTTATAACTATTTGATTTGAAGTCAGCTTTTTAAATTATATTACAAAAATTATTACCACATTTAGACGACGTGTCGCGCGGAATATTTGGGTCGCGACCTTTCTTGCTAAACTAACCATTTCTGTGACAAAGTACCCATACGGGAAGCATCACCCGTCTTCGGCGGTCTCTTGTTAATTGTTTGTGGCGTCTATTTTGAAAGTTATAATTGTATAACCGCTCTCTTTTTTCTCTATATTCTTTGACTATGTGGGGAGGCTGAGTTTACTAGATAAGGTCATTCCTTATATGCATATTTCACTTTTCTAACTAATGGTTATGTAATAGCTGGACAAATAGTTGAATAGTTGAAATGGTTAATGAAGAGAACGTAAACGAGTGTACCTTCTTGTTACAGATACAAAATACAAACTTTATTTTCTGTCAATAGACAAACATTATCGTGTGAAATACAAACATAAAAATAAACATAATTAACACACGTTTTACATGTATTAAATGGAAGATATAGTATGAATAAAATAATAAGGAAAAGAGTTGAAATTATTGATATTTTGAGATTTATATCCAAACATAACATATTTTAGTTATCTCAATAAAATGACAATAAACCATTTCTTTGTTGGTGTTGCTATTAATCTTTTAGTGAAAAGTAATTAAAATGTTGTATTACATCTACATGTACCAAACAATCCAAGCATCAACGATTCAATAACGTTTAAAATCTAATGTTTTCACAGCGGTTAAGCTATTTAAAATAAGAAGGATTTATTGGTTCAAAGGCATTTTGAACTCGTCTATACTGCAGAGTATTTAATCCCAAAATTAAATCACTAATCATCATACCGTTCTAGTATTTTTTCTGTCAACTCAAATATCTTTGCAACTCCTAGACAGCGATATGTTTTTTAAATTGCAAAACGCAACGCTCTTGAACAAAAGTATATTTATATTATTTTGCTACAGTTTGGCGTGTGTGCAGTAATACAGATCCAATATGGTTTGAGCAAAGACAGTGCATAATATAAAGACCCATTTCAATGTGCACATGTGCACACACAAGCAAAAAATCTGAAACATATCCTTCTCCGGATCAATTTTTTATTTGGTTTCTTTAAAAGTAGAGTACATTTCACCGACGTTTCTCTTAACTTCGTCCTGGTGTACTTGATAGACAGGTATATTGCCTTAATTACATACTGCGAAACAGATTTTATTTCATCGCAAGCGTCTTCAAAGTGAGAAGTCCTATCACGTACAGCCACAGAAACAGACTGAAATGTATATGAATATACGTTCATATAACAGCAAGATTAAAAAAATTGACTCAATTTTGAGAAAAAACATGTCGCCAGCCTTTGGACAACCAAATCCTCAGGGTTAAAACTCTAAAATTAAATATTGCTATTTTGGGGAGAGATTTGATGTTTTCTTAGGACAAACATCACTGAGATAGCCATTTATGTTACTTCCTTTAAGTTCTTTAGCATGCTAAATGTCTAGTAACATCGCTTTTTTGCATGTCGCCAGGCAAAAAATCAATTTTTACAGTAAAATTGTTGAAATATGATGATTGGCAATTAAGAAATTTGCTGTTTTTTATGTTAAAGGCACGTGAAAATATGAAATTAGAAAGTTCTGTAGCACTTGGATGCTATTTCAAACAATGACACTGGTTTTAAGGGATGTCGCCAAAAAACTACTTTCCTACTGTAACCATTTTTACACCTCACTGCTGGTGGTATTAAATAAGATAAAAACAGTTATAAAGGCATAAATATTTTATAGAATTATCAAATATTATGTATTTAAAAGTAAAACACCTGCGACTTTTTATATTTTTGTTGGCCATAGCCTTAACACTTAATTCTTAATGTCCGATAATACGATTTTCCGCAGGCCGTAACTGTGTATTTCACTTCTTTTAATCTATGTTAATTCAATGGATCAAACAGTTTACATCAATTACATGATTATCAATTGATTAATACATACCATCACTAAATAAGTATTATTTATTGCAAATATTAGTCAAAACATGTTAAAAAAATTTCCTCCGTATTTTATTCTTCCGTAGCCAAAAGTATCATGATTGCTTCTAGTGCTAATTTAATTGTTGTTATCAATTCGTTGACTCGCTATTATTACAGAAGCCGTCAAGTAATATTGTCAGAATAGGTAAGTTATTAAAGTTTACCCTTGTAATTTTAGGTTATGGAGGAAAGTTACGGAGGAAGCTAGAAAAGTAACGGAGGAAAAATATGCACGATTTTCCATTTATCGTCGACTAACTTGTGACTAAATGTAAGCTGCACACATGAGTTTTTATCACAAAATTGTTCCTCCATTGCAACTGATACGTAAGTACTCGAAAATTGTTTGTCAAAATTCAAACAAATACTATTATTATACTGCATAAAATATATATACAGGTTACTTTTTATTTTGACTGGTGCGTGGTTTTGCTTGAGCTTGGCCTCTATTGCTATATGCATATTTCATTTTTTAAACATTAAAATTACATTTTAAATGAAAGTTCTACAAACATAAGTGAAAATATTTAGCTCAAAACATTTAATAAACCTTGAAATCAGTTGAATTACAATGCAGTACCAGTCTGCATTCTTATTTTATAAATATAGTTCACTTGAAATGCTTGATTCTGCGTTTGTTTGATTGAAGACAGATTGCAAACAGTCAGTCTGTTTCATATAACCTGATGATATGTACCTTTTTACATCTAGAAAAATATGAATAACATACGCCATTTCCTCCGTAACTTTTCCTCCGTAACTGTTGGATAACTTTTTTTGTTTATTTAGCATTGTAATTTCAGAAATGTTTTATTGAATTTGAATGATTAGTTTGTTTATTAATACATATACGTACAATTATAAGTATGCTAGTTCGTTACTGCTCTTTGCTTAATTGGTAATGCATATTTGTATTTGTTATTTTATTGCAAATCTTAACATACATGTACTCATGATTGTTAGTAAAATAGCAGTCGTTCTTGTTTATGTTCCATAAACATTGTGTGTTCAATCCATTAAACTATGTTTCCAGTCAACAATAACATGTTTAGTAGGTGTATATTGTAATAAGTACAGTGTTTATTATAAAACATAATTATGTTATAGGCTCCTGCAGGTTTCCTCCGTAACTGAACATTTGACACAAAGAAACAATTGTTATGTTTTGAGCTTATCTTAAAATTGGTGTGATCCATACTTTTATTCTGAAGTCGATACATAATTTCCTAAATAAAAACGTACTTCCTTTTCACAAATGCAGATGTCCATTTTTGGGCTTTTACTTGATCAAAATTGAGTCAATTATTTGAATCTGGCTGATAAACGACAATCTTTAGGTTTACAACGATAAATATTCACACCAAAATTGAAGCTTTATTTTTGTGTAACACAGGCTTATGCTATCTAAAATATCTAAAATTGGACCGACATGTAAAATAGTTAAACTCACAGAATACATGCTCGTTGTTTAATCGTCCAACAATGCTATAAATGTTTTTAAAAAACATATCGATTGAAGGCGAAATTTTAAATTCGCAAAACACAAGAGATATGAATATTTTGTAGCGTAGGTTTGATGGAGACTGTTCGTGGTAATCATTGTAATCAAAATGCATATTAATAATCACACCGCCTAGCCCCGGGTTAAGCGCAACTCAATATTACACCATTAAACAGTAAACCCCAAACGAAGGATTCCAATGCGTAAGATATTGTCCATTACATTTGCAGTGTAATAACAATAATATTTATATAATACCAATATTCTAGATAATATTCTCGATATAGACATATTTTGTTTATTGATTATACCAGGAAGTGTTTCACCTTTAACAATCATATAATTTTGTTTATCTGTTGCTCATTCCTTTGGTGTCTTTCTCCAACAAGACGATGTCTGTCAGCTTCCCCTCGAACTTGTTTTATATAATCCACAATGTCCGTCAATATAGAATATTTATTTTGTGGGACACTTCAAGATACTAACAAAAGACATATAAATAATGGCATGTGCAGTTTTAAATAAATTAATAATTCATACAGCTTCCTTAGACTGAAATAAATATATCATAACTGGATAAAAACACTCATTTGTTTGCTTAAACATACATGTTTTACGAACTAGACTTTAAACTGAAAAGTCAAATTTGGCCAAGAGAGATTTATTAAGGAATTAAGAACTTAAAATTGAATGGCTAATATACTTTCCGAACTCGCGAAATAAAAGTGGTTCACAGAAAAGATCATTCGAAGTCTTAAAATGGATGGAAGGGGAATTTGAAAGCCACTGAGCATGACACGTATATGACAATATTGCAGGTTCGGTTGGACTGAGCCTGTTCATACCGTTACCAACTACTCAAAGACTTATGCAAGACCAGCGCACCAACAATAAGAAAAGCAAAATTTCAATTGCTGGAATAAAAGGAAAGAAAGGCGCTTTCCAAATCAATCTTTAAAATGCTTATATATTATTAACCTATACAATCATAATATAAATGGTATGAAAACTCTGCACCTATAAGTAAGTGCAACACACAGATAAAGTACCGTTTGTGGAGGAGTTATGCTGGTTTGGCACTCAGATGACGAATGATCCGAAACATTTTCAAAATAATGTTGTCAAAGCTTTGATAACAAAGACAAATACATTTTATATAAAATACAACAACAATTTTTTTTTCTTACGACGAACAAGTATTATGCCCAGGTAATAATGCCCCAAGTTCCTTTATTTGGTCATTTATTTTGAATCTTCTTCTCTGTTCAACTGAAATATATAATGATAATACTCACGTAAGATCCAAATGCAATCATAATTCAAGTAATTTTTCTTTTTCAGATTTAATTTTGTCCTTCAAAAATACACGTATTACTTCAGAAATGATCGTATGTTTTTCAAATGTGAAAAGAACCCATATTGCTTTCAATAAGTAAATAGCTATCATAACAGGTACAATGTAGTTGGTATTATAATTATAAATGATAGACTTGTCAAAAACATGATCGAACGTTCTATTTCTTGCTGGATATTATTAATGTAAAAAGTGAAATGTGCATATCAGGAATCGCCACACTCACTAAACACAGCGTCCCCAAGCAGCGAAAGAGAAGAGAGAAAGAGAAAGCATGTTTGTTGCATGTATGTCAATTCCTGGAAGTGTCTTTGTGTCAAGGAAAATCCAAAAAAGAACGTCATTATCTTGTATCTTGACATTTGTTTTAATGTTTAAGAATTAAATGGCTAACCCAAATTTTGAGAGTATTTCCTTTTCCGTTCCCGTATCAGGTAATCCGTTTTATCAAGACATCTAACATGAGTTTTACTTTGTGCTTGGTGTGAAGCCAGCAGATCGTTATACTGTACGTCCGTTGTTGTCCTACACTGTTGAGCCTCACTCTGGAAGCAAATGCATGAACTACAACAATTGAATATGTGTCAAGACATTGGTGACTGAATTACATACAACATACAACACCAAATTAAAGCTTGTAGATAAATGCACCATATTCATGTATATGAAGGCGACAATCGTCCTAAACATAATTAATACAACACAGTGCATGTGCTATTTTTATCTCAACATGTTACAATAGAATTAAAAAAGACAAGCATGCATACTTGCGAACCAGAAGCAGAATATATCTCTTATGCAAATTATGTTCTAGCCATTATTATGTCTGATTTTGATACGAAATGGTACAATGGATTCCTTTTAATTTTCCGTTCATGTGTTCGTCTTCATGATACCTGCATTCTTACATCCTGCCTTATGTGTACTGGTACATGTGAAAATCTACACTCTGACATGAATCAACGTAGGTTTTGGAATACAAATTGACTTAATAACTTTTACAACTCACGCAGTCTTTCAGCTTTAACATTTAAGTTTAAATACACAGTCATGAAATATTTAGTCACCATTACATAGTTAATTTCAGCATTCTTATTTGTATACTAGTAATGACGCCCAAACTGTTCGGTTTGCAATTTTAAGTACGATAGATTGTTTTAGTATAAAATTTAATTTTTATATTCTTCTTATTTTGACGAACAAAAAGTGTATGTATGCACGGATAAAAACAGTTAAATCACGAGGGGGCCAAACTGTACCACTGGGATAATTTTAAGCATATTAATCTTACATAGCTACGGCTGCATCTTAGTTCGGATAGCTAGACTAACGAATTTTATTCCATGCAGCTGGAAATGAATATTAACCACTAAACATCGTACTTCGATTTTACTTGTTAAAATAAAGAAAATCACTATTAAGATATATTCAAAGAAATAATTAAATGATGCTTCACATAAATTGTGCCTTTTCGATTCAAAACATACGTCAGTCATTTTTCAAGCCATGATAAAATTATTATTAATGAATGTTATATTCTTGGAACACAGAAACGAATTTCAGTTAAAAACAATAATCCAAATGATAACGTAATAACTCTTTATTTGTGAAAAAAAAAAGTAAAACAACATCCATTAAAAGAGGATACCACAAACAGTTTCAGGTTTTCAGTTTGTGTTCGTATACATGTACTGTGATATTGGAATCAAAAACACAATCAATATTATATCACACACGATCAGATGGTTTACCCGGCTGACTAATTAACTCACTGTCTGATAACTGACCGGTTTGACTGTACATACTCGTATTTGACTGCCGTGTAGAACAGATTGCTTACCTTTTTAAGCATTTTTGAATGGAAATGCCAAATGCAAAAAAGTTATCGTGTTCTTTCAATTTATCTTGGTATCATACACCGGAGTTCATGTAGAGTATTTATATGCATTAAAAAATACGGTACACGTATTGGTAATATACCTGTTCCTTTTCTTCATCCACAGAAAGGTAGATTGACAGCTCATTCAGTTCATAGATAAACGAGAGATCGCTTTCTTCGTTAGTTATCAATCTGCCTAGTAAGTAGTTTGTCAATTCGTCAGAGGCGCAATTCTGATGACGTGTATTCATTGTCCTTTCCCAATATCACGAACACGATTATGTTCAAACTCTACATCCGGGGTGCTTCCTTAATCTGAATAATTCATGCAAAAAAACAGGTGTCAATATAATTCAAGAAAAGAAAATAGCCTTAACAAATATTATGTTATATCTGTTATATATGAATTTTCGAGACGTCCTTAAAACAATAACATCATTATTTTTCAAGCGCGTATTTGAAATCTCTAATACACTAAATAAAAAATATGATGAAAAGTTATCTTTGAAATTTTGAATTTATATATTACATATTAACTGATTTCTTGTTTGTCAAAAACTGTTTACGTATATACTTATATCATAGAGCTGAGTTTACGAAAGCATCATGCATTCATCATTTTTGTCGTATCACTGTGTGGCTGTATAGTTTAAATAACAACACAAATGTCTTGATATTTTGAAATAAATCCGCAAGTGCTCCGATATTTGTAATGATTTGAAGCTCAGTACAGCCTATTCCTTATATAAGAAAATACACGTTTTAAGTAAATGTTAATTTAACTGTACGTGCACTGTGAAATTTATTGTTATGAATACCGACTAATCTTGAATTCATTTATATCGGCCTAAATGTCATGATTTTAAGTAATTCAGCATATTTGAAGGTACTGTCATTTTAACTACTTTGATAGCCAATCAGAAGCTTCCATTACATTTAAATGCACAAAAGTAAATAACATTTTAAGCTGAATGTTCTTCTTAAACATTACCAGTTAAACTCAAAATGCAGGCACATTTAATGTTTTTAATCTGTCAGGGTTCTTTAGAAATATGGAGAAAGAAAGAAACAAAACCAGAAGAATTCCAGAATTCCTCTATCACTTTAATAGATGAAAAGGGACCATTCCATGTTCAGCGCCGTATGGTACTGAGGCTCCTGGTGTATTATTAAAGTCAGATTTGAAGGCCAAATGATAATCGAATAAGGAAACAATAAAATGTGCCGAACACATGCAAGTGATTTAACAATCTGTCCATACACAAAACCGCTACAGTCCGGGCACAACCATTTGACCTAGTTCTAGTTCCATTTCATAGTAATCAAATAACAAAATTTAATGTTACCTTGATTATAGAGGTAGTTACATACAACATGTCGTCTTGACATGCCATGCTACAGTGTCGACAAAAGGCTACACTCTTTGTTCTTTTATGCATAAATGAATAGTGAACAAACATCAAGTGTGAGATAGGGTACATGTATTGCAGGAACATTGTTGTCTTAGAATGCCGAACACATGTCAGTCATTAATATATATTTCTACTGGGATCATTTACTTTTATCGCTATAGTTGGCCATACTTTGGTATAAACTGAAGACCAACATTGAGATTCTCAATTTGTGCTCTTTCCAATCATAAAGTTACACATTTACATTTTCAATAAAACTGCTCGTAAAAAGTGAACTTTATTTTCCCTAAATTAACGAAACACATGCCCACATCTTTAAATCACCAATTTTCGATTTTCTATCACCAGCAACAAATATTTATTGTAGTGACACGTGTTATAAATATACGTATAATACATAAACAATAGTAGCAACAGTGAAAACATGTAAAATTGAAATCTACTAATCAAAACAGATGATTAAATTACCCGGGCATTAAGACAAATACATCACACAGTAAGTCTGTTTATGTTACATTGTCTATGAAATTCGGGGTTCTTGAGTAGGTAGCTGATAATGAGAGCATTATTTTACTGAGCACAGTGTTTTACTAAACACTTAATTTCTGCAATTAAAATAAAATAAGTACATTTCTATGAATTTCTACAGCGCACTGCATGGTTGGTGATTAACCCATCTACTATTCATCGTTATGCTTACCTTTTTCGTTGCACGACGATTGCAGGAGTTAAAGTCTAAGTCTAAGAGTTTATGAAGATTTACAGGAAAATCGTGTAAAAAACCCTAAAAGCTCGATAGTTATTTGTTACCCCTGTCATTGTGTTCATGCTGATTCGATTCCAAGGGCTCGGGTCTCGGGTATCATTGAGTACCAGCCCTTTTGCTTTATAATTCTAATAACTTCTTATCTTTCATAGTTGTGTGTGCTATTGCATGCAACATTGTCGAGTGGATGGGAAGGTTGAAGTTTTTCACCTAACAACTTGTACTTGTTTGTTCATATGAGAACCTATTGGGGCAAGTGTGGGGTTGGTGCGCCCTAGAACCACTGACCGTTCCAAGGCGGTAGGCCCAATAATGTTCTTTATTGTTAAGTATTGGTGGTGTCTAATTTTAAATTGATTCTCTTATAATCTCATGCTCTCTTTTCATTTCTACTTTTTTCTGCTTTTAGAGGCTGTTTCTTTTGTGCAATCCTTGATATACATATTTAATTTTTAAATAAAATCTAGATGACAATAGCAGTGTTTCCTAAACCTTTATTTTGTAATTTTATCCTGTTTTTGCCTTTTGTAATGTTGGTCACATACCATAAAAGGTGTAATATGCATATCAGGAATTGCCACATCCAGAAGACGCAGCCTCTCCACACAGTAAAAAGACAACACAAATGGACAACACAAACAATTAAAGAAAATGAGAACCGGAGACTTTACTGCATTGGAAAGGACAAAAGCAAAACAATTTGCCATGGGGTTAAAACCAGGTTCAAGGGAGCACCAACCTCTCTTTTGCCTCATAGGAACAAAAACGTACAATAAGCTCGAACACATCGATCAACTCAAAAATTGTTGCATGCTTAGGCGCACAAACATATAAAATATAACAATTTAAAGCGTTGTCGAGGAACTAGGTACTTAATGACCTTACTAGACTAGAGCACTGGGGCCAAATCAGCAGAACAAACAAACTTAAACAAATCAAGCACTCTTCAAACAAAGTATCAACAGTATCAATATATAGTTGACACCAGCGATATTGGGGTACAAGCTTCAGCCCACCTATCTTCGAGACTAAAAATCACTACAATACATAGTAAGATTATGTAAATTCATAAGATCTAGAGATATATCAATTATACTTTTAATATTTGATATAAAAGCTGAATTCATATTAATTGTTTTAATTTACAATCCTAGATTATATGAAATAATAGTGAATTGACCATAGTAATACATTCCTGATTACTCCCTATTATTTTTAAATCATTCTGCCATGCACATTTATAAATAGAACTGTCAGTTTATTAGTAAGGAGGTTTCCGGCAGCGAAAAACATCGAATCTAGGTATTCCACACATTTAACACACTTACCGTTCAACATAATAAAATGTTGACAAACAATTCATTTAGGTGTGTTTTTTCACATCTGTGTTGAAATGATTTTGATTTACTGCGACAACAATGGCAGCATTCAGAAGATCTAGGCGCTCTAGTTCTGATTTAAAAGATGGAAAGTTTTATTTAAAACATCAATGATAAAATTGGACAACTTACTAAATGCACCAGTACTTGCAAAATAGTATTTTTAATTATATGAAGAAAAATGATTTTGTGAACTTTTTATGTTATGATTTCAATTATATGCCTACAATTAAAAAAAGGTGAAATGTGCACATCAGGAATTGCCGAATTTAGAAAAAACAGCCTCCCCACACAGTCAAGAACAGGAGAGAGCATGGTTAATAAAATGATCTGTTTCAAAAAAAAACACCACAAACAATAAACAAAACTGAGAACCCGAGGGGTTACCGCCTTTGAACGGTCAGTGGCAAATCAAATTGCCACTGGGGGTTTAAACCAGGCTCTAGGGTGCACCAACCTCATACTTGCCCCAACAGGTTCTCATTACACAAAACAAGTATAAGTTGCCTTTGTGATATTACTCTAACCCACCCATCGGTTCAACAATATTGCATGCAAAAACATTTAAAACATAAAAAACTCTTAAACCCCCGCCACGGTCGTGCAACCAAAGAGGTAAGCATAATGTATTCAGTGGAAACACTATTTAGATTTGACTACGTCAGCCATTAAAGGTTGACGTTCATAAAATGTTTTATTGCTGTTTTGTTGCTGTTATTCGTAAATTTGTCTTGGTAATAAAAGCCGCTCTTATCTATTTATTTACGTTATACCTATTACGATTTGAATATTTAAAAAAAGCGTTACTGTTTGGCAATTTTAGTAAGATGCTGGAAAGAATAAGACTTTTAGAAATTCAATTTAAAAATAAGCTCAGAATATTTAAGAATGTAGTGCAGATGTTTAGCCATTATTAATAAAATATGTGTATTCATATTCTCTGAGTCGTTTATAGTTTCAGACCGTATGTTATTACATGCTTCAGTTTTTTAACTTAAATGGTTAGACTAATCCTTTTAGTTAAATTTTCTAAAAAGGAGACGAATGCGTTATTTCTGTTCACCTTCAATTAAACAAAACAAGATAGATCTAATAAGTATTATACACGTTTATTGTTCTCATTTATATTCATAGTAAGCTAATAAATTTTATTGTGACAATGTGAACTTATATTTAATAAGGTTTCCGATGTCAATAAGGTCATTCCTTAGAGACGTAATCTGAAGGAATGGGATCATAGAAAAAAAAAGAAAATACACTGTATAAAGCTCATCATGTACAGCTGATTTTATTCGATCTGAACTCAAGAAATAATTTTGTTTATAAATGTGACAACTTCCTGCTCAAGGAATAGTTTATTGTTTATTCAAAGGTCAACTGTCTTTTATAGAGTTGATAATTTATTGTTTTCTTGATCCACATTTAACTCTTCAAACGATGAGTAGATTTCTTCGATTTCTTTAATGTTATCATCATTGTCTTCGGCACGTTGTCCTTGATATACCGGTATGTAGCCTTTGATTTTGAACTTTGAAGCTGATCTTTTCTCCATGCTCTTACCAATATGTTTTACAGTCTGCTCCAAAAAAAGTCCACGTTGAAGTGCACTAAAGTATACGAAAATGTTTATTATCGCTGAACAGAAACTGAAGAACTCAAATTCCGCGAACTTCGAGAAATATTAATCGTATAATCATCAAAAAACTTGGTGAAGGGAAACTTGGACCTGTACTCTGGAAACAAAGAATTGTAAAACAATAATGAAAAGTCAAACGCAGAGAATACCCTCTCAAAATCGCAAAACAGCAGTGAGAATTGAAGCAAACTATCTAATTTGGTAACAACAAAGAGAATCTGATGATTTACCGCCATTGCATTTCCTAACACTTCTATCCTATCATCACCTTTATTTGAGTAAAATTTTCATGGCGTTTAAATTTAAAGTTTATTTAGTCGGTGTAAGTTCATTATGCTACTTCCAAATTAAAAGTTCGAAAGAGACATTCGCTTAAGCAATAAAATTCTACTTCCTCCTAGTTGAATAAAATACTCGCAAACAAGAGGAACTTTTTCTTATAAATATAAAATATTAAAATACAAAAATGTATTACAGGCTCGGTTTGAGTGAGCATGTTCGTGAGAGTGCAAAATTCAGTTTAATAAATAGACAAGATAAAGAATATGAGGTCAAATAAATCGGGGATTTGGAAAAACAAAAATATGGAAAGACTCTCGAAGACCTTAATAAGGTAATATTATAATATTATTCTCTTTAACAAGTGGGAATTGAAACCAGGTTCTAGGACGGAATTTTCTTCCACTCGCCCCACCATTTTCTTTAGAATCTGCCTTGGTTACATTGTAGTTATTCCAAAACAATGCATAATTCATTTGCCTGCGTGCAGTAGCATACAAATATGTTAAACAACAGTAACCATTTGCACATTGAAACAAAATTAACCTGTCAAAAAAACAAAACGCCTGTAATTATAAAGATAATAATACTGAAATGATATTAAAGATATTTAGTTTATAGACACGCATCATTAATTTGTAAATCCATGATTTACGTATTTCATGTAAATAAATGACTAACGTGTGTAAATACATAATTAAGCTTAATTTATGACTAACTAACCGGATAACATAGTAAAGTATACAGCCGTTTTTAAGCCTTTCGATTGTTTCTTCACCTGTAGCACTTTTATTATCTTTATGATTTGCTGCTCCATTCTTCGCTGTCTTTCCTCCAATAGGCAGATTCGCTCTTGCTCCGCTTGAATTTGTTTTATGTAATCAACAGTAGCAGTCAGTATAGAACTCTTATTTTGTGGAACTCTAGAAAATAAAAAGATAATTAAAAAAAACTTAATTTATTATTGAAATCGAGATCGTAAATATATAATTAAAGAAGTGTGTAAAATTATCAAAGAAACATTCAATTCAGCTATTGAATGTATCAAATATTTATATTTAACAAGATGTAAAATTAACACAGGAAGATAATACAACAATCTGAACACAAAAAATGTCACTTGTGTTGATTTGTTAAAAGCGTGACAAGAAAAATCGTCGAAATTAAAACAATTTCTAAGTTTTAATTTAAAAGGAACATAAACACTAAAACCGAAAATTAAGCACTATTTCATCTTCCCTACAAAAATACAAACACATACGCATGAATAGACGCATACAAACACATACCCGCACACTCAAGCATATACATTTACACAAATAAAAAACGAGTCTCGAGTTCCTTTATTTTGTTGTTGATTCTAAATCTTCGTCTGCGCTCAACTGCCATTTATAAAAAAACAAAATTTCTAGATCGTTGCATAATTCAGTTTAATATATCGGTAATTCTGTGTAACTGTCAATGGGGTGTAAAAGATTACGTAATGTTGCAATATAGGCACGACTGTTTAATCTATATCTCTTAAGTGTAAAAGATTATTAAAAGATTGAGTTAAGTAATAAAAAGATTAGTTAGTACGACCCCTAAATACCTAAGAAACTGTACTATGTTTAAATTAATACAAAAACTCTTAGACTAGTAATATTCCTGGGAATTGTTACATGTACCTTGTTATATAACAAAACTAGGCCAAAAACTGAAACAAATGTATTACCTAGGTTATGGGAATGTTTTCGTCTCCTTTCAATGTTCAAGTTCTCCGTCTTATCAAGCCAGCTGAAGATATTCGAAGACATAACACGATCCTGTGAATTTTCGGAATATTATATTTTCCGAAAACTTCTTTTTTCATTTTAAAAGCAAGGCAACTTTATTATACATCATTCGAAAGCTTGTTACTTCAACTCTTAATTTGGACATTTTCATGGTGGAACTTTGAAAATTAACAGAAATATTGCCAAAAACATAGTTAAAAACATGCCATTCCGACCGTCGGAATTTCACGGTTCCGATCGGAATCAGTCCTGTCGTAAAATTCCGATAGGAAACATTCCGACATAACATTTTCCGATCGGAATTTCTCTATATACACAAATTCCGGTCGGAATCATTCCCAATGGAATTTGTTGCTTTTTTCCGATAGGACTCATTCCATTCGGAAATTCCACTTAATAAGTTATGAAACAATCCAGACTTCTTTCGATCATTCAGTCTTACCTGACATTCATCAGTATACATTCATTTTATTATAATATTCAATAAGGGCGTATGAAATCGTCATCGCACTGTTCAATTTAAAAGTCCAAATAATATGATACTGACAAAAAATATAATAATAATAATAATAATAATAATAATAATAATAATAATAATAATAATAAGTTTTTACTAAGTATTAGTTTGACATCTATTTACCGGACCCAGAAATTCCAAGTGGTCCAAATAAATGGTACTAGACTTTAGCACTTTATTTACAAATACAAATGACGCATCATTATAGATCACATGCAGAGTGCGCGAAACTATTGCCGTGTGCTTTCTCAACCGTTCAAACCTATTTATGCGACAAGAAGTTTAACTTAACTAGACCGTATTACTACAATTATAACGAGAATTTGCAGTTGTTGCATTAACATCTACTTTTGAATCTCTTTTAAGCGATGTTTGCCACCCACGTTTTGCCACCCATGTTTGCCATCCATCTCTATATAGCAGTTCATACAATGAAAATAAATCTGAGCGGGCGACTCAAGTTGGGCAGTCCCTTGGCAGTGTGCGCGTCCTGTTCGCAACCGGATGATACATGGTTTAGTTTCATGCGAATTCATGTTCACAAACCTATATATCCCACCAAGAGAGAAATCGATTCAGGAAAATAGAATAAAAGTTTAATAATTTGTTATGGTTCTCTTTGATTTTGTCTCGGAGTAGTCCTTTACACCAGTTTTGATATTCCTGGTTAGTAGGATCATTACTGGGTCAATAGAGACCTGTTATGCTTACGACAACTAATTTGCATTAAAAGTAGTGCTACATGTCTGAATATGCTAGCAGTTTAATCCTTTTCATTGCTTATTTCGACATCATATATTTACACTGGTCAAAAGTTCTAAGTGCACACTTGATAAATGTTAATTTTTCTAATAATTTGATTGAATCTTTCAAAATAGTGTAAATTACAATGAAGAAGAATCAATATTCTATTAAAGCACACCATAAATTTAAGTCTGCTTAACCAGATTAAAAAATAATAATATTTTAGCTCACTTGTCCTCAGAAAGCAATTCTCAAGTTAATTATCATTGCATCGGCTATCATTTGTGATCATTTTCTCATCTCTGTATAATTTAAATTTCATGCAGATTTAAAGGAAATGCTTTAGTTTGCCATTCCATTGCACTGAAATAGCTACCTGTAGCTTTTTGATGGTCTGCTGGGCACGATGAGCCAACACACTCAACTTTATTTTATCCATAACGTTTTTACATGATTTCCAGGTGAAAATTTCATTTTTCACACAATGCTTTGTGCCAAAAGCTTTTGAATTGTCTAGCAGTTTGGGATGATACAATTTTCTATGATAGATGTGTAACAGCCTTTCCAAACGAAAAAAAATGTATTCATTTCGATAATATTGACCAGTTTTCGGATACGCCTTTTGACCGAATAAGCGTCATTTTCGAATAATTCGATTTTGAAGTTTATTGAATTTCTATAAATTTTAGTTTTAAATTTTTATTTATTGGACACTTATCCAACAAATGTTACACTAATTTTTTCGAGTTTACGTTGTTTTACGTAAATATTTAATGACGTAATTGAGTAACATCAGCGTTCAACGTAAGCAATGTAATCAATCTAGAAAATAATATCGTTTGATTTTCTTCATAAATTAATAAAATATGCAAAAATAAGGTATTTCTTTTGCATTTACGAAAACCGTCAAGATTTTTTACAACAAATTTGAAGTTGTGCCTGTGAAAAGAATTTTGACGGCAATGTCGTTGTCTGCTGACGTCAACCGTTCCATGGTTACAACTTGTTGGTGTGTTTTTCATGTTTGTCTTGAGTCGGTGAACATGTGAAAAACAAAAACGATTGTAAAAAAACAAATTTCGCTTGCCGCACGGGGATAATGCATAAAAAGCGTATTCCGACGTGGAAGACGTAAAACGTAAAACATATGCACGGTTTTCAAAAAATTATTGTTGTTTGATCATTATTAACATTAAATCAAACTTTCATTCAATTTGAATAAGTTTACTTTAAGATATTCAAAATTGAAAAGTGTGCACTTAGAACTTTTGACCAGTGTATAAGATCGAGCAATTGCCCTGTCAACATTAACCGTAATTTCGTCAGTTATTTCTGCTATAAAACTTGTGTTCAACATAATGTAAAAGCCTTATTTTCGGGGGCAAAACAGTCCGTAGGTTTTGGTAAAAGTACACTTACGTGGATCGACCTGCACACGAAATTTAGAATCCATAGAAAATAAATGAATTCACTGCATTATAAATTATTGAACTTGTGGCTGTGTTGTACAGTTAAATTATTCCATTTCGCGCGTTTATAGGAAAAACAGTTGCGCGAATTTATGCCCCCGCGAGAATGTTTTCACGGGGTTGCGCGAAAATTCGTCCCCGCGAAATATAATGATACTGCAGTAATTTGTTTTGACAAGCAATTGTAGTACCAGTATCAAAGCTTGAATGATCACTACAGTGAAAGCTCCCATAAAGATCACACTGAAATTGAGAACACAAATGTAGACCACCTAATATTATTTTACCAATTTTACCCAGTCCCAATTCCAGTCATAATAGCGGTGTTTCGCTGTACATAGTTCTGAGAAATGTTGATTTTCAGCTTTTCCAAACACTAACCCCTACTTGTAAATAAAATAATGCTAAGCCCATCAACACTTTTTATCACTGATTTCATTGTTTATTTAGTAGAAACTTACGTCTTAACTGTAGAAACTAGTCATGGTAGAGTTACGCGACATGCATGTGTTTAAAATAATGATCAATTGTTGGCATGTAAGCGGCCAATTTCAAACAAAAACTAGGTTTATTTTTTCTTGTAAGAATGCGAGACAACATTTTGATTGACAGATAGGTTATACTTATATTATGTGTTTTTCCTTGTAAATAGCATATATGAGAAAAGTAAACTACTTCTAACTTCATTATTCATGGCTATTTCGAGTGAATTTTTAATTGGTTCAATTTCCATTTTGATAGTAAAGATTGTAGCTATTTGCGCACGCTTTACGTAATATGGTGGCGCCGATTTACATAAAATATTAAACATAGGCCTAAAATGTAAACGTAAAATGTATTAAAAAAACAACTTGAAATTCTTTGTGAAAACGTTTCCGTAAAATATCAAACGTTGTTTGAAATAAAAATTCGCTGGAGGTTGCTTTTCTTAATGTAATTTAGTTTTCTGTGTATTATAGTTGGATTAAATCTTTATACAACTAATAAAAATTCATTTCAACTCTTATATCTGACAAAACAAACAGATCCCATACATTTGAATAAAAGATATAAAACCTCGAGGAGCAGTTGTGCTGCTTATATAAACTAAAATTATAACATTCATTAAAAAAACGACATTTAGATGTACATGTCGAATGCATATATTTGAATTAATTGGTCCTGAAGTAACATAATCTTGAGAAGATACGGCAGAAAACAATTCTATATCGGCCATGCATTGATTTCATCCTATTTCACATTTTCGCTTAGAATATAAATCTTCCTTTTAATCTTGAGATTTTCAGCAACATGTTTTTATTTAGCGCATATTATCGTTGAACTTACCTGGAAACGTTATCTTTCACGCATGCGCAATAAATGTTGCAAGCGGAGTTTCACTTATCGCTTGATAAGCGATCGCTGGGAAGGTGGTCTTTACATTTCTTTGGATTAAAATGTCCTTTTAAGAAAAGTAACGCTTTAAAATGATGCGATTTAAATTATTTTAAAGATGTAAATAGGTTTAATTTAGTCTGCAAATTAGAAACCCCGTTAACGAATTAAAAATGTTTTCATGGATAATATAACCCAACATTAAAACATTATTATCAGGGCTTAAATATTACTTATGCTAATAAAACTTTAAAAAATGGCGGTTTCAAACAATACAGAGATTATTTGCACAAATGTAGCTTATAAGTGTCAACTCTTATAAACGTGTTTCGTAAGACAAACTTTCTAAATAAGTTACATTTTAAAACGGCTTTTAATAAACATATATGTGTGATGAACATTAGAGCTGTTCTGAATTACCATGGCGCAATGAAGAACAAAATCTATTTTTATTTAGACTGCTTACTTAAAGGTTAAAAATTATTTTGTTCAATGGAAATCCAGTATTTTTCCCTTTTTTTTTGAAATTTATTTCTATATTTCTCTACTAACGCGTCATTGAATGATTTCACAGTATTACTAAGTAAATTTGCTGCCATGCTAAAATAAGGTAGCTAGCAGAAATGTTGAATACATGTTCTTTTATTAAAGTAAAAGAAAACAACTTACAGCTAAATTCAAATATCTATTTTGTTTCATAATTCTACAGTATTGTCAAAATCATATTGATATTTAATTTCATAATTGAATATCTATTATAATCGAGATATAGGAGATATGACAAAATTCTCGGAACTTCCCGAACAACCCTCGTACATGGGATATGATAAAATAAATTACTACAAAGAATTTTTATTTAAATACGGCTGTTCATTCATAAAAATATAGTCAGGCTATTGGATATGTATATAGGTTAATGAATTTACGGACTTTAATCAGCATAACGCAGCGCAGCCGCGCGACCACCTAAAGTTTTAGATTGCTCATGTATAAGCACATACCGACTTAGTGGTTGAAATTATTATTGGTAAAATACTAGTATTCATTTTATAACAGGGTTAAATCCGTCGGGTTTCCGTCTGCAGTAAAGAACGCGAATACTGTATTTATTTCTGTAGCTCAATTTGATTATTAATAAAAAAAAGATAATTTAGTGTATTTAATTCTGTAAACAACATTTGTGATAGTTTCGAAGTTTCAAAGTTTCAAAGTTTAATTCACATTATCTCTCAGTTTGTAACATAACAAAAGCATGAGAAGTACATAAATATACATAATCAAATAATAATCACATGCGCATGGCAACTTGCAGAGGACAACGCTTTTAGGTTTTGTGTTTTGTCATCGTACTATATTCATAAAGTATTTAGTTGATATCATCGTTAATTGAACTTTATCTGAGTGTATAAATTAAAGTTTGGAATTGAAATTATTATTGTTAAAGAATGTATTTTTTGTTGCATGCGCATATGATTATCATTTCAATAGGGCTTACATATTTTCAAGTACGCAAACAATATGTTTAATTAATGTTTAATACAATTTTAGGTTGGAATCCCATTCCAACAGTGAATTTGGGTATACGCTGTAAACCAATGAATACCCCCTCTAGATTCGGATTCACTGCACAACAAGCAAACACACTTCTTTATTTCTATCCACTGTCAGCAGTGAGATTAATATATATTCGTCCTACACAAATACATTTAAGAAATCACAACTAGCAGCAAGTTGGGTTTTCGCCTAAGATAGAGATTACGTTATAAGGTCGAATTCACTGCCAATGGTGAGTTGTTGTTGTTTTTTTTTTCGTAATGCATAAACTTCGAATAGCCTTCTAGATTCAATTCCACTGCCAAGAGTGAGTTGAGTGCTTAGTTTTGCTCTACAAAACATTGTTGATGCACATTTTCAAACTGTTCCATAAAGTTTAACGTAATTACTGTTTGACAACGTTATCGATACTTTCATCTGCATGGTGTTCGCACTTATTAGTGGGCCAATCACAATCGCGGCTTTGTCAACATTGTTGTTGCTTTAAAACGTGTAGAATTCTGGTGGAGACAGTCATTAAATTTTGAACAACGTATTCAGCAGGTCCACATGATTTGGTGTATACACTGGTCAAAAGTTCTAAGTGCACACTTTTCAATTTTGAATATCTTAAAGTAAACTTATTCAAATTAAATGAAAGTTTGATTTAATGTTAATAATGATCAAACAACAATAATTTTTTGAAAACCGTGCATATGTTTTACGTTTTACGTCATCCACGTCGGAATACGCTTTTTATGCATTATCCCCGTGCGGCAAGCGAAATTTGTTTTTTTACAATCGTTTTTGTTTTTCACATGTTCACCGACTCAAGACAAACATGAAAACACACCAACAAGTTGTAACCATGGAACGGTTGACGTCAGCAGACAACGACATTGCCGTCAAAATTCTTTTCACAGGCACAACTTCAAATTTGTTGTAAAAAATCTTGACGGTTTTCGTAAATGCAAAAGAAATACCTTATTTTTGCATATTTTATTAATTTATGAAGAAAATCAAACGATATTATTTTCTAGATTGATTAAATTGCTTACGTTGAACGCTGATGTTACTCAATTACGTCATTAAATATTTACGTAAAACAACGTAAACTCGAAAAAATTAGTGTAACATTTGTTGGATAAGTGTCCAATAAATAAAAATTTAAAACTAAAATTTATAGAAATTCAATAAACTTCAAAATCGAATTATTCGAAAATGACGCTTATTCGGTCAAAAGGCGTATCCGAAAACTGGTCAATTTTATCGAAATGAATACATTTTTTTTCGTTTGGAAAGGCTGTTACACATCTATCATAGAAAATTGTATCATCCCAAACTGCTAGACAATTCAAAAGCTTTTGGCACAAAGCATTGTGTGAAAAATGAAATTTTCTCCTGGAAATCATGTTAAAACGTTATGGATAAAATAAAGTTGAGTGTGTTGGCTCATCGTGCCCAGCAGACCATCAAAAAGCTACAGGTAGCTAGTCAGTGCAATGGAATGGCAAACTAAAGCATTTCCTTTAAATCTGCATGGAATTTAAATTATACAGAGATGAGAAAATGATCACAAATGATAGCCGATGCAATGATAATTAACTTGAGAATTGCTTTCTGAGGACAAGTGAGCTAAAATATTATTATTTTTTAATCTGGTTAAGCAGACTTAAATTTATGGTGTGCTTTAATAGAATATTGATTCTTCTTCATTGTAATTTACACTATTTTGAAAGATTCAATCAAATTATTAGAAAAATTAACATTTTTCAAGTGTGCACTTAGAACTTTTGACCAGTGTATATCAACAGACCATAAGCGCATCTGCAAGGTCACTTCAATTGACAACTGAGGGTGTGGTTTTTGAAGCATTTGAAGATTACGTCTTTCATACGATGTTTTCTAAATAGGAACTACGCATTTTTCACTATTTCACATGTTGATCGAGGATTTTATTTCTTTTTTTACTGATATCACTGTACTAGGTTAACACATTACACTATCGATATGGTTGCTATCTCATAGACAAACTGTGTTAATCCAGATCAACCGGTACATCCGTGATCAGACGAATGTGCCCACTTATCTTGATTCTACACTGCTTTCTTTTAGTTTATTTATATTAATTTTTGCCAAGATGCGAACATTGCAGATAAAGCGGTACGGATTTGCCGGTAGATTTGGATCTACTGTGTGCACACATGATAAAACCCGTATTTATGACGAAATATTTTCCCTTATGTAACCGAAAAGTTAAATTACGACGACTGGACAGCAAACGATACGCGGTTTGATGAACATGTAATCAAGTCTTCTATTCAATCTCTGAATTATCATTTATCTTTGAAATAGGTTTAGGGAATAACACTAAAAGTCGAACTAACAACCCATTTGCGTTTATAACAACGCGTTAAAATTTGGTAAAATATATATCGATTGTTCACTCAGTAATGTCGTGTTAGAATCGAAACGATACATAGAGCTCGCTCTTCTAGCGATAAACTGGGATTTATCGCGCGCCGTCGTTCATATAAATTTTGTAGATATATCCTTACTTATCCGAACTCCGCCCCAGAATAAATCCTGCGATATATCACCGGAGGTTATGTATTATTTTATATCAATTAACAAATCATGCTAAATTATTAGATTATCACGTGAACATGTTATATATGAACATACCTGGGTGTAATCAAAATGTTATTTTCCCGTATGGGGTTTTCATACAAACAGGTGCCGAAAACGTTCTTTTAAATACTCAATGCTCTTAATTGCTAAAAATGGAGTGTAAATTCCATTTTTTTTTTCGAAAAATAACAAAATCTCATGTACACGCAATCTAATGATCAAGAATAAAGCGAGCAGCGTGGCTGTTAAACTTTCGCGCCACAATACCACGTCACTACAACGCGGGAAGGAGCTAGAAGATCAAATGATTGCGAACACCAAAATAAGTTAAAATTCAAGTTCCATGATCTACAGAAAGCTATCTCCGCCTGCGGTCTAGCTTCACCGTTTCTACTTTCTGTAGATCACCAATATTGAAGTCTAACAGATACAGTACATATTTTGACATATTTTGGGGACCAATATAAAACGCAGCTTTTAACGCAGGCTGCGTTATGCAGGCTGCGTTTTTCGTGTATAAAACGCAGAGCTCTGCGCAGTCTGTATAGATATATAGGGAACCGTATTTGCGATACCGCGTTTAAAATAGGGTCTGTTCAGTTAGAAATCAGTAATTTTCTTAAATGTAAATTATTCCCAATTTTCCTGTATGTTTTAAATAGATGAAATATTGATCTTCACACCAATATATAAATGTTTAGAAATAAAGATGATAGAATTTTGTTTACTGTACATTGAATATTGGGAATTAAACATTGAGGTCTATGAGAATTAGATTTACTTTGGTTCAACCTCCAACGCCGAAGTAAATATTAAAAATACAAAAACTGAGTACTTAAATCAGGGTTCCATCACAAAAGCAAACATAGTCTGGAAGTAACAACGGAACTCACTTAGGGCCATCACCATTTTCGACTATGACGGAAAAGAATCCGGAACGCGATATCACAAAATCACGAAATTACGATGACAAAAACGCGAAAACACGATGATGATAATGGGAAATAATCTCACGTTTTTGCCATCGTATCTTTGCGTTTTCGCAATTGTATTTGTTTTTTGAATTCGTGTTTTCTCGTATTCGTCTTCGTATCTCCGTGTTTTCGCCTTCCGGAGCATACTATAAAGCAATTCTCTTGTACGTTCAAAATGTCGGATCCAGTGTCTATTTTAATCCTCAATTCTTGGAACGGATAGTGTTCATTTCACAATCCTTATTCATAGAAATAGTTTTGCAATGTACAGCTTAAAAGCCGCCAATCGGTCTAGAATATGAATATTTACTGATGAATCGACGTTGCATTCATATTCAATTAAGAATTCTATGACATAGGTCGGACAATAAAATGAACATTGAAAAAATACAGTTGGTCTATATTTGAAAACACGCATAAGTTTTCCAAGTATATAATTGATATAGTTATCGTAAAGAACATTTAACTGTGTGAGATACAACTTATGTAAAGTAATGCAGGACTGTGGCCGATATTAACGTACTGGGCAGGTAAAAATGACTCCAATTTTCATGGCGAATTTTCTGCCTATTTTTATCAATACTGACACAAAATATTGGTTCATCTTAAAATAATATTAAATATGTGTATGTGGTAGCTTCCCAAGTTAATTAATGTGAAATTTCACTCAAATTTGAAGTATGGTTATTGATACATTTCGGAAAAACCGCAAAAGTTACAGAAGTTAAATACTCAGCCAAAACATTATCCATGTGTACGAAGAAAGGTGGCCCGGGAGGTGGAGGGGGGGGGGGCTGAAATGGATTGGGTTCTGGAGAGTTGTCACCCCCTGGAGTTCAGTAAATTTTGTAATAGATGAAAAGGGAACTTTGAAATCCACCGAACACGGCAAATATGAAAATATTGCATGCTAGGTTCGATTGAGCCTGTTCGTGGGCAGTAATGGAAATGCATATTACCGCTTAGCCCCGGGTTGAGCGCAACTCAGTATTTACATAAATAAACAGTACAGTTTTGGTCCATCCCAAACGATGACCAGTATGCATATGACGAACATAAAACCTTCAATGTGGTATTTTCAGATTAAAACCATTCCATGTTCAGCGGCGTATGGTCCCCAGATAAAAGAAAGGGTTTGCCCTAAGCGAGAAAACAATGGGCGGAATTAAACAAAATAGAATTTTGACAGGGGATCTGAGAATATAAATCCTGCATATCACAGACAACGCCAACGGCAAAATTTTAAATCTATATTGGCTGGGATATTGAAACCACCCATCTAAAAACTGGCCGAAATATGAAAACAAAAGCAATTTTAGAAGTACTTTGACCAAGTACATAAATATCGTGCTCAACGACCTTCAAAGGCCGTAACTGATAACAGCACCGATTGTATGTACAGGGAGACTTTTTACAGCTGCCACACGGCACAAACAACGCTACTGTGATATTGAAATATGTTGTATTTGTCCTGAAACACCCATATTTGATTCCAATAAAACATAATTTTCGTTGTATACATAGCCTCGCTCTAAAAACGTCTTATAAACTCGTCCGTGAGTTAAATTAGGTAAACTGATTCAACTATTTTACGCACGCATGCTTGCCTTAAAGTAAATGGCATATACGTTGTGAAATAAAATGAATGGAATTGAAAATTATAGCAAAATCAGAAACATCATCATCATCGTGTGACAACAGACACCTGTCCATCATCACCATTATCATTATAGGGAGAACCAGCACGCAGATCATTATCATCATCATCATTATCATCATCAATAACACGGAAAATCGAAATGTGCTCATCATCACCAATATCAACAACGATTCTTCATTTCAATTTTTAAGACGACCGTCATTGTCATAGGGAGAATAAGCATGATCACCATCATCATCATCATCATTATCATCATGTCATATATCACATTATGTTAAATTGTTGCACGAAAACATAAAACTAAACTTGCATTTTATCTGGTGTTTTGTCCTATGAAAGATAGAATGTAAAATCATAATGTGATGATGATGACAATTGTGATGCACATTGTAATGATGATGATGATGATGATGATGATGATGATGATGATGATGATGATGATGATGATAATAGTGGCAGTGGTAATCGCGTGCTGGTGTAATGATATGAAATGATAGTGCCTCTAGCTGGGAGCGAACCCGCACCGTCAAGGTCGTTATTTAAAGATGGTTGTGTTAATGATGATGATGATGACACTATGATGATGGTGTTGATGATGATAATTAAGATGATGGTGATTATGAAGATCATTATATCCGCCATAAATTTATGTCATAAATAAGGTTTTCAATATAATATGATTGTTAACAAATAAGTTGTTTGTCAAATCTTATGACAAAAGTGATGTATTCGTTTCGTTCGTTTTCCTTTGTCCGCCTTTTCTGTGTGATAAATTCATTATAGTTTGCAAATACAAACTAAAGCCATACGAATATACCACATTTTAAGTATCATATGTTTTATTCCGCTAATATCACTTTTATATTATGTTATATATTTTGTCGTGGCTGAGGGTGGTGGTATTCCAGCACAAATTGCGAAAAATTACTGGTAAGGCTATATTTGTGCTGTGTATTTACATGTATGATGTCTCTAGACTAGTGTTCACAAAAAAAGCAGATTTAAAGACATTGACTCAATAGCTTATTTAGAATAGAAGATATGAAGCTTTGCTGGGAGTCTATGGGAAATGAATTGCTGTAGTCTAACCTAAATTCACAACTCAACATACACGACCAGCTATTCAGCCAATTAAGTGCTGCAAATCAAACCTTTGAACAATGAATATAATAACACCGACAGCTTAAATAGTTTTAACAAAAAAGCAATTTTAAAGGCGTCGGCTCAATAGCTTATTTAGAATAGGAGATTTGAAGCTTTACTAGGAGTCTATAGGTGTTGAATTACTACAGTGTAGTCAAACCTAAATTCACAACTCAACATACACCAACAGCTATTTAGCCAAGGAATTGTTACAAATCTGACCTTTGAACAATTAATGGAGAGTTACAGATTGAAATATTGGCAAATCTAGTAAGGGTAATGATTAATGATCAAAAATGATCTTAAGTAGAATATGATACAAAAAATAATTTATTGTCACTAATATTGTCATTAATAACTTTCAAATCACGATTAGAACGAACTGAGGAAAATATTATCACATGGGTGTTACATTCCGAACATTCACTTTTAACACTATAGAAAATCTTCATCATGTTTTCCAACGTATTTCTAAACTATTAGGTCCCTAAGAGAGAGAGAGAGAGAGAGAGAACTAGATTTCATGGCTTATCAGATACAGGCAATTTATTCTCTATATACATTAACCGATTCGATACAGATATTGGTATTTCCACAAACTGAACTTTGTTTGACCTAAGAGTAGCCTGCTTCTAGACTTGCTCCAGTCCCTATATTCTGTTTTATTTTCCTCCGTCATCCAAAAATATATCAACAAAATTTACGCTGCACTGTTTTTCTGTTTTTACATTCCCTTAGCTCCTAAAACAGCAACAGAAATCTGAATTAGAAACTACGAACTAAAATAAAACAAAATATATCTAAAATATTAATACAAGTTACTAAAATAGAACCATCTAGCCGTCTGCCAGGCTAGCCTACTACCTTCAAACTAAATGTTCTGTGATTGTGTTGTAAATGCAAGAAAAGTAGTCACGTGATGGAAATGTGTGTCAAACTTTCTGAGATTAAGCTGAAGTGGGTTATTATTGTAAATCACTTAAGAAGTTATTGAACGAACAAGTTATAACATTTTGAATCTAAGCGGAGGCTTCTCAAGGCTTGTAGTAACTTTTTCAACGCAAAGGGCTAATTAGATGACTGTCTTTTTAACAAGACAATTATACAAAATTTGAAAGCGAGTCGTGTTATTAAGTTGGGAGTTGGAACACTAAGTCTTTGTGAATATTATGTTCAGTTATCGAAGTTCGGATATGATTTTTCAGATGATAAAGATCTGGTTTGTCTTATGACAGGCAAATTCGTGGATGGTGTCTCTTAAATGGTAAGCTTCATATTTTTTATAACAATAGCAATTAGATTTGTATTATGTTTGTTATCTTTTCCAAAAATCTAATTTACTTTTGATTGTTTTGAAAGCGCAGTCTTAAAGCCGCCAGCGTTATCAATCGTCAAAATTTGTGATAATTTAATTTTCTAAAATATCTTTTGTTGTTCTGTTCACATGAATGTTTCTTATTACGTATTACACTGTTAACAGTGCTGAGCCTCAACATAATATATTTGTGATGATTAAACACAGGCTTACTAGGTTTATCAACTGTGTTACTTTTGTTAAAAACATAAGTCGAGATTTTTTTTTAAATCGGTCCGCTGGCCAATGCTTAAAATGTGTGGAGAATATGTTCCTTTATTTCCGTCATTTTCATATTCGTTAAGTGATTTGCTTATATGCTATTATTTTGTGTTGATATATACTGAAAGGATAAAGAAACGCAGGGTAACAATTGGATAGGCAGGTTCGAAAGCTCATGCTCCACGACGGTTTACACTGAGGCAGTGGAGACAAGTTTTATTCACTTTCGACACATGTTAAGGTGTATCATGACCTAATAACTCAATACACAAAGTTTCACTTTATTTGGAGAACGCGTTCTTAATATATCAAAACAAATGTTACCCTGCGTTTCTTTATCCTTTCAGTATATATTTTCCCTATGCACAAACCAATATTTAAGCTTAGCGTCATTAAAATTTTGTGATTTACGGCAGTTTTTCATACGATGAAGCAATTTTTGATCAACTAAAATTTCATCAGATGTGTTAAACATTGACACAAAATCAGTCGCAAATTCACTGTTCAAAAATGTTTTTCAAAAATAGCATAAGTTAGACGCATCGGTTCTTTTTTTCTTCATTACTCGACGTATTCGATGACAAAACCGGCAATTCAGTTATGAAATTATGTACTAAATTGTCATGTTTTTATTCAGATTTTTACCAGTTTAACTGGAACAACGATTGAGTATTATAAAGATTTCTTTAGCTAAAATTGAGAACAAATATGAATACAGGAACATAAAATGAAAAAAAAATTGATCGACTGATTGAAAATAACATCAACTTTTACAGGCTCTGAATTTCATTTCAAACACTTATCTGTTTTCATGAATGATGATGATTATGACCGACATTAGCAGCAGAAGTAGCAACAGAAGTAACATAAGAGACATAATATCATTTGTAACACGTCTTAACGCATTTTGCGTGCGTTTTAGTGTCCATTTAAAACCTAGATCCACACGAAAATATCGCAGCTTATGTAGCATTTATGTTTGATTATCATGTCATTTTCAAACAAAAAATAACAAGATATAAGTCCAACAGCGCTTAATGATGAGAGCGCTGGGCCCCTCAGTCACTAAAAAGTAACAAAACAAGACCTAATGCTTACAAAATGGCAGAAGAAACGTTAAGATAATAAAATATGAAGTTTAAAGTTTAACACGATAGGTCAGACATGTCCGTTCCTAAAGCATCCGTTTTTTATGCTTGTTCTTTCATGCTTAAATTATTTGTAGAAACGTAATGTTGTTGTTGTTGTTGTTGCGTCACTATTTTGCATGTGTTTTGTTATGTGCATTTAAAACATAGAGCCACACGAAAATATTACATCTTATGAAACTTTTTTGTTTTATGGGCATGTCATTTTCAACAAAATATTAGCTCAACCGTGCTTAAATTCAGGCCTGCCAAATCTCCGGATTTTATCCGGAATCTCAGGATTTTAAGTTACTACTCCGGATCTCCGGATTTATAGTCAAAATCTCCGGATTTGTATGAAATTGCAAAGAATGTTGATTAATTAAACATTATAAATTAAAAAGTGGTCCAATGAACGTAATAGTTATTCTACTGCATTCGCACAATTCCTGTTTATTATACAAATAAATACTAATGTTGAGGTCGATATGTAGTTTTGCGGACCTGGGTAGTGTGATATCGACCGAGGACGAAGTCCGAGGTCGATATCACACTACCCAGGTCCGCAAAACTACATATCGACCTCAACATTAGTATTTACTTGTTATATCATATACCCTATGAAATTCAATTTAAAGCATTCTGATGATGATGATGAGGATGATAGCAAAGGTGGTTATTAATTCCCGGGGTAGTTATCACTTTTTTCGGACTCGTGAGTACGGAGCTCTCGACCAATCAGATTGCTTTAAATTCATAGGGTATATGATATTACGAGATAACGAGGACGTGGTCAGTGGCATGCAGTCTCAATGCCTCTGGCACATTTATACAATAACCGCGTGTCATAAACTAAATAATGGCCTCGATGTTACACCTGCCTTTATCTATTTTCATTGCATGTTCATTCAAATATTGTCAAAAACAGGTCTTAAAAGTTAAAAAATGAATGGTAAAAATATACTACTCATTTTAAAACAAGTTCTTTAACCATTTCTTACAAAATCGGCAAAATTAATTTATAAAATTCTTTGAAGAATATAATTATAAGAAAAATAGGAGAAAATCATCATCATTATCATCATCATCATCATCATCATCATTATCATCATAATCATCATCATCATCATCGTCATCATCATTTTTGTGTCACAGTCATAATGAACAGCAGAAACAAGACATTAAAAAGCAGCAACATCATCATCATCGTCGTCATCATCATTGACATTTTCAGACAAATTCTCCGGATTTTTTATGAAGAAGTTTTGGCAGGCTTGTAAATATCATTAGCGCATGGCCCCTCAGTCACTTTTAAAAAGTACCAAAACAAAATCCCCAGATATAAAGCTTACAAATGGCAGAAGAAAAGTTAAGATTATCTATAAAAGGAACTTTGAAAAGTTAACACAATATCCAAGTTAAATGTCATATCCGTCACTTAAACGTCCGTTTTCTTTAATGCTTGTTCTTTTATGATGAATTTATTTGTAGAAATATACTGTTGTTGTTGTTGTTGCGTCAACATTTTGCATGCGGTTTTGGTGTGCATTTAAAACCCAGAGCCAGACGAAAATATCACATCATATGCAGCTTTTTTAGTAAGATGCGCATGTCGTTTTCAACAAAATATTTAATAACATATAAGTTCAACGGTGCTTAATTATAATAGTGCCCGGACCCCTTAGTAACTTAAAAAAGTAACAAACCAAATTCCCAACATCTAATTCTAAAAAATGGTAGAAGAAACGTTAAGATGATCTTTAAAAGTTTAACACGTTATGCAAGTTAAATGTCATCCGTCCCTAAACCGTCCAACATGGTTTCATAAACTTTTATTTCTTTCATTTCTGCAATGTTTATTTAAATTCTTTTTTAACAATCAATTTTATATTTATCAACAAAATATTTAATAAAATATAAGTTCAACGGTGCTTAACTAAAATAGCCCCCGTGCCCCTTAATCACTTTTAAAAAAAGTAAAAAAAAAAAGCTACAAAAAAAACCTCCCCACATCTAATGCTAACAAATGGTAACAGAATGGTAATAATTATCTTTAAAAGGCACTTTAAAAGTTTAACACATTTTGCAAGTTTAATGTCATCCGTCCCTAAACCGTCCAACGTGCTTTCATAACTTTTTTCTTTCATTTCAATGTTTATGTTAATTACTTTTTAACATTCAATTTTGTATTTAAAAAAATGTTTGTTTTAAACTTAATATTTTAAAACTAAGGTTTCAACACTTTTACCCTTTAACAAATCACAATCATATTTAACCTCTTACTGAGTGTACAATTAATCTTAAAAGGACCATTATCACGCCCCCAGCTGATAAGAGCCGTGCCTTGCTAATTAGATTATGTAACATGGTCATAAATAACGTCGCCAACCACTGATTCAATTAGCGCATCCGGTAACAGGTTTTTGCCGGACACGCGCGATGCTGATAATCGCTTACTAAATTTATTAAGGTTCCCGAACTTCATGTAAACGTTAGTAGTAGGAAAATGAGAGTTCTAGGCCACCCCCTGAGGCCATTTTAAACAATAGCCTCTACCAAATATAACAAAGAACTCTACCGTTTATAACAATGGCCTCTACCGTATATAACAATGCCTCTACTACTAGATTGACAATAGGGGGATTAAACAGGTATAATGTAATCATTTAAAATAATTTTATATTAAATAAAACTCATTTGAAAATGAATTATTATTATTATATTATTATTATTATTATTATTATTATTATTATTATTATTAATTATTATTATTATTATTATTATTATTATTATTATTATTATTATTATTATTATTATATTTTAGCTGATAAATGCGATTATTTTAGCAGATATATGCGATAAAAGGATTCACATTTATTTTCAACAAAACCTCATTGAAGTGAGCTTTGAAAATACTCATGGCAGTGAGCTTTATTCTCTCTTTCCCGTTAAATTAATGAAATGGTTTCTTCTTATTAACGATTTAATCCAGTTCATTCATTGTGCACAGGGGTGTTTTTCAGAAATTAATTAACTGAATCCTGAACTGTGTGTAGACCCAGAGCAGATGCAAACATTCGGATCAGCTTATCTTTTTATTATTATTATTTAAGCAGATATATGCGATAACGATTAAAGGATTCACATTTATTTACAACAAAAACTCATCGAAGTGAGTATTACAAAAACTCATTGAAGTGAGCTTTTTCCATGTTACCCGTTAAATTTATTAAAAGATTCGTTTTCACTACGTTATTCACATATTTAACATGTTTAGTATTTAATTTAACAATGTTAATAATAAATATTTGTGACTGACGCTTGAAGAATCAGTATGTTATTCAAATATTTAAGGTGCCACAATATTCAGTATGTGTGTGAGAGCGAGGCGTTTTCCGGAGCCGGAGCCTGAGCAAGAGCAAGGATTATGACGTAATACTTAATCCAGTGAAGTGTTTGTTAAGTGGATTGATGCAATAATTAAGTAATTATTAATCCTGTCGGGAATGATTAATCCTTGTCAAGTGGATTTTGACACTAATTAAGTGGATAGTTAATCCTGTCCGGTATGGTCAATCCATGTCAAGTCGACGTTTTGAACCAGAAAACAACCCGTTTTAAGTTCGATCATTTAAATGAAATAATTGAACAACAGTTTTCAGTTTTCGAACGAACGCTGTAAGAAAGCATGGCTTACCAAACTGAAAGCTCGGAAGTTGCCGAAAGCAAAAAGAGGTGTATGATGGAATTTGCCTTGCAATTTAGTTACGCGCAGGCTGTGATAGAGAATGCAAATAGTATCGCAACACGTCGCTGCTATGGATGCGAAATAGACAAACCCATCTCAGCGAGAACATTCCTGCATTATGCTGAGTGCAGAAGAACGACTCGATTATTACGGTCACGAAGCCTTAAAATCCCTAGATGAGGAAGAGCTGCTGACACAGTGGAAAGCGTCGATTCAATCTGTGTACAAAGACACTGTGAATAAACGTATGCAGACATTTTTGAACAAGGACTGGCGTGAAACTATGATGAAAACTGACTCTTGGAAACATAACATAATTTTGATGGCACGTCGTTTGATAAAACTGGAACACAGATTTTGTTAATAGGTGATGTAATTTGTCTCATTTGTATGTAATAAAATGTATGTAATAATCAAGTTCTTTATTTATCCGTGCAATATTTAATCAATTAAATCTTTAAGACAAACGTTCATTGTTTTATTTTTTTACCCATATTACAAAAATAACAACATTACTTGGTTTATTTTCTTTATTGAAAACATATGTAACAGCGAAACAAATAGGCAATCATGTGTACAAATTAGCATTAGGATTGCATTCTGAGCACAAATGTGCAACATGGTCTCTGCGTTTATAGCATTGAATATTAATAGACAGTTCCGGCACAATATTTCGTATGATTGTCACATTTGTTTGAAGTTGATTAAATTGTTGAAATGTCAGCACAAGTCCTTTCTTCGTTGGAACCACGCATGTTGCATCTTGTGGTAACCAATATTTTCGGATGTTGACAACAGGATATCCCTGATGTATCGACACATACCAATTTCCTCCCAAGTGAACACATAGTGAAGCTTGTTTATGATCATATTTATCAATGACCTCAGCAATCGATGAAAACTGCTCCACAAACTCGACAAATCTTGTCAAAGGTCAAAGGGAACGCGACACCTTTCTTGGTTGGATAAGGCTTTCCATCTTCAAAATGTAGCTCTCTTATATGAATGTATTTTTCACCATCCCATATGATATCATATACGTAAATTTCCTTTCCAATCTGCAGCATAAGTCGCGGGTTAAAGTGTTTCTTTTCTGTACTTTTTCTCTCGTCGACATTTGACGTCGTCTTTTGAATTTGTTCGGTTGCCGTTTTGTTTAATTCAGCAATGTTTAAGGATTGAAAAAGTAGTTTGTACTGAAACATATTTATTTGAACAAAAGTTATATAGAGCAAGTCCAGACATGTCGTGACTGGTGAGCGTTTGCTTTGTTTGAAAACAAAAGGACACACTCATGACGCAATCTCTTTGTAAGTAAAATAAACATAGTTTCGTTTAATCCCTTGTTTTGTTGTTATGTTGTCATGGAAACTCATTTAATTCCGAAATTTGATTGGACTACACCGATCGTCTTTCTATGTCGTCATTGTTCGTCATTCTCGCCATATTTTTGTATTTTACACCAGGATTTGGAAGAACATATCCTAAACAGCTACTCAAAAGTATCAACCACAACTCTTGATGCGGACTGCTTAGACTTAGATTGATGACTGACGTTAAGATCACGATATAGATCGCAACAATCTGTGCCCAGAACGTCACCAGATTTTTCGCGACTTTTTGCGCGCAAAAACATTGCTGTTCATTCACCGCTGTATTCAAACTTTGAGTAGACATACTGCAATGGCTCAAGCACAGCTAGATATGGACAAGGCGCTTCCACAACCTTCTAATCAAGTAGGTGAAGTTAAATTCAAGGGAAAATGTAAAGTGGTAATGACTTTAAAGGATGATTATTCTGTGTTGGTGGTAAGACGTCGGGATAAATTATCGATATGTTTAAGTAAAGGTAGACGAAACCTATCATTATCTGAAGACTTTCTCCAAGAGCTCTGCGAACTGAAAGAGTCAATTTTTCTCTGTTGTTCGGTGTTAAAAACCCAACATGGCAAATGAAAGCGTCGTGTTTAAAACGTGCTTTAGTTCACCACAATACTGCATGTATGAAGATCGTTTGGAGACATTCAAGTGTTGGCCGAATCAAATCACGCCGTCAAAATCTGAACTGGCAGAGGCTGGAATGTATTATACTGGGGAAGGAGATATTGTGAAATGTTTTTGTTGTAATGTTCGCTTATGCCAGTGGCTTAGCACGGACAATGCATGGTCCGAGCACATGAAGTGGTCACCACAGTGTTTATATTTAAAAATGGTTGGAAGGAGCCAATTTCCTCATCCACAGGACAATGGGACTTTAAATAAACGGACTAATATTGGATCCGTGTCATTTAGCGGTGGCTTTCGTTGGAACGGTAACAAACACTCGCTCGGAACATGGAGACCTACTTAAGTAAACTGTTTTATGATCCAAAAAGAACAGGCTCATTTAGTGGACCCGAAAAATTGTATCATATTGTACAGCAAGAAGGAAAATACAAAATCGGATTGCACAAAATAAAAAGATGGTTACAGAAACAAGACGCTTACAGCTTACAGCGACCAGCAAAAAGTAAATTTAAAAGAAACAGAGTGATTGTTGGTGGACTGAATGATATGTGAGATGTAGATCTAGCATCGGTAGAAAATTTAAAAAAGAACAATGACAATGTAATTCATCTTTTAGTGGCAATTGATGTATTTTCAAGATATGCCTATGTGCAGCCGCTGTTGGATAAAAAGGCAGTCAGTGTTATGGGTGCTTTGAAAACTATTTTTGCAAACGGAGTTCATCCAAGGACTATACGAACCGATCCTGGTTCAGAATTTCGCAATCAATACGTGAAGAAGTTTTTGAAAACAAACAATGTCTAATATTTCAGCACAAAGAATTCCACAAAGGCAAACTATGCCGAACGATTTATAAGAACTTTGCGAAATATGATGTTTATATATTTCCGAAGCAAAAAGACATACCGATACATCGATGTACTACAAGATTTAGTATCCAATTACAATCACTCTCCTCATTCATCGCTGGGAAACATGGCGCCTGCCGATGTTGATGCAACAAATGAGTCACGATTATGGGAACAACTGTACGTCGAAACCGTGAAAATGGGACAGCAGAAACCTAAACTTGTCCAATTGAAACAAAACCGACCTAAATTCAGATTTAAGTTGGGTGCTCTTGTACGAATTTCGCATTTGAAGACCGTCTTCAGGAAAGATTACCAACAAAAATGGACATCTGAAATTTTTAAAGTAGCATCGAGACGCTATAAGCAAAACATACCGGTGTACTACCTGGTTGATTTTCACAATGAGCCGATAGAATGATCTTTTTACAGCAGCGAACTTCAGAGAGTCGAAAAAGATCAAAACAGCCTATGGGAAATTGATCAACTCATCAGAAAAAGGCGACATAAGGGAAAAACACAGTGGCTCGTATCCTTTATTGGCTGGCCAGCCAAGTTCAACGAATGGATTAATGCAGATGACATAAAACCAGCAGATGAGCAAACATGAGTCGGTACTGTGTATTCAAAAGCACGGATAACAAAGACATATTTTTAGATAACCAATCATATTCGTTTAAAGTTCAGATCACGTCTCCTTTAAATCAAAGTGGTCGATGGAAAATGGCGCTGCTTGAGTTCCGTTGTGATGATGATTTAAAAGATGAACAATTATACGTTTATTCTAGTATCTGCGCAGGAACTGTTGTTGGAGGAAATACAACCTCGCTTTATCAGAAACGTGAACGCTATACAGTTTGATATAAGAGATAAAGACAATCGACCGGCTACATTTTTAAAGGGTCCCGCGACTTTGTCAGTTTTATTTCAAGAACAATGAGTAGGAAAATGCTTTATGCACCCGACGTGAAAAAGTGGGAAAAATTTTACGATGACATGGTCAGTGGAAAATTGGATAGCCTACCAATCTCATACAACACGCATGCCCGGGGTGGGGAATATCTCATACCGATAGAAAACCGAAGAAGCAGTCACGTGGTCCAAGATGACGACGTGAAAATAAAAATGGTCTCTCCGGCGCAAATGGCGCTGGAACAAGTTAAATCAGAAGTTAAACGTGATGCGATACAAAAAGGAAATAAAAGAAAGAAAAATCACACGAAGAAACAAAGTGTTAAGAAACGTCACAGCGACAACATCGACGTGTTCAGCAAACAGTAATAATGTCTTATAGCAGCGACGAAACATTTACTGAGGGACAGCTAGAAGAACTGTCATTGTTTACTTTGCCACCAGTTCAAACAGGAGTTGAAAGAGTATATTGCGTTGAGAACAGACCTATAAGCCAACTGACGAGTCAAGATGCTGCCATTGAATTCAACATCTCGGGCAATGGAACAGATTACTTAGACCTGCGACGTAGTAAACTTTATGTTAAGCTAAAATTGTGAACGCTGACGGAACTCCTTTAGAACATGATGTAGATGAAGGGGTGTCAAACAACTTACTGCACACCCTGTGGATTCAAATTGATGTGTCCCTAGGTGGAAAACTAATAACATCTTCAGACAACAAATACCCATACAAGGCATTGTTTAACGTATTCATGAAGTACGGGGCAGACGCACAGAACTACCAGCTTCAATCGCACTGCTTTTACAAAGACACGGCTGGATTTTTAGAATCCATGGAGTTTAATGGTGGGAACTATGGATTTTATAAAAGATCGCGTCAGTTTGCTGAAAGCAAGTCGGTGGAACTAGAAGGGTTTCTGCACGAAGATGTGTTTGCAAATAATAACTTTACAGAAACCGAGTTCCATTTTGTTTATTGCACGCCGACTCTTCGAAACAATTCCAAATCATACTGGAAGACGTTATTTTCAAAGCATGCAGAGTTAAGATCAACATGGCTGTGCTACTCGGTCATTCAAAAGCGCTTCAGAAGGTTACGGCGAAATATCCTTTGATCAGATCCGAAGTGAAATCTACATCGATACCAGCCGGTCAGATATCACTTGTTTGGGAAGACATGTTTCCAGGCAAGTGCCCTAGACGCATGATAATTGGTTTCGTGAATGCCGCTGCGTGTGTTGGAACATTAGACAGGAATCCGTTTAATTTTAAGTATTACAATCTGAATCAAATTGGTGTAACGCTTAACGGTTAGAACGTGCACGGACAGCCGCTTAAATTGCAAACTGGAGACGGGGTTCTATCTCTCTCCACCCTGTATGATGTCAGCGGGAAATGGCAGAAAGCCGACGCCATACCATTCGAAATCAGTGACATACAAAGAGGATATGCTCTGTATGCATTTAGTTTGCACCATTCAGATCTCTGGAAAAGGCAGGGCATGTACAACTTCAAGCTTATTTCGGGCAACCTTTAACAGAGTCGGTCACGGTCATTGCGTTCTGCGAATACGACTCGTGTTTTGAAATCAACGAAGCGAGAGACATAATTCAAAGCAATTGCGCTTAATATGGAGCAACAGTGGTGGACTTCAAAGGCATTGTTGCCTTTTAAAACACCGACAACGATTGTTGTCTGTGGACCAAGTCAGTCGGGCAAGAGCACATTTATTCATCGACTTCTTAGCGAAGCACCGGGTATGTTTGACCAGACAACAAAACAGATACTATACTGTTACCAAGAATGGCAACCTATCTATACAAATTTGGAACAAAGCATTGACAATTTGACCATGCACAAAGGGATGCCGAGCAAGGAAAGTTTGGAATCATTGGCTAGAAGTAACAACGAACATTCTGTTATTGTGCTGGATGACATGCAAATGTCAGTCATGAATTCTGAAGACATGCAATATCTAGTAACTGTACTGGTGCATCACTATAACATGACTGCGATTATATTGCTTCAAAACTTGTTTCCGCGCGGTAAAGTTGCCAGGGACATTTCATTAAACGCTCATTATGTTGTGTTAATGGCAAATAAAAGATCGGTGTCACAGGTGAAAACATTTGCTCATCAGATTCAAGGAAATGCATCATCTATCATGTCGGCATTTCACAAAGCGACGAGTTTATCATATGGCTACCTGCTTGTGGATTTAAATCCATATACGGACAAAAAATATCAATTGAGAACAAAGATTTTCATTGGTGAAGATACGATCGTATATAAATAATAGACGACGTGAAATGATGGCGGGAATCAAGGAAATAAAGACGCATTCGACTCTGTTAAAGTTCATTATTGCTTCAAACAAGTTGCAGAGAAAAGCTGTATTAAAAACGTTGGACGATTCGCAACTGCAAAGTATTTGCGCAATTATTTTCAACTTTCTAGATGGAACATTTAAAGTGTCGACAGAGCAAATGAAATTATTGGTTCGCTACAAAAAATCCATCAGACAAATTGCGGAAAAAAAGTTAAAAGGGGACAGAAACTTCGTCAGCTACAACAAATATCAGAAGTGCTTCCTCATATCTTGAAGGCGGCTTTAAAGTCACTATCATGAGTACAGACGAACTACACTGATCAAAAGTTCTAAGTGCACACTTTTCAATTTTGAATATCTTAAAGTAAACTTATTCAAATTGAATGAAAGTTTGACTTAATGTTAATAATGATCAAACAACAATCATTTTTTGAAAACCGTGCATATGTTTTACGTTTTACGTCATCCACATCGGAATACGCTTTTATGCATTATCCCCGTGCGGCAAGCGAATTTTGTTTTTTTTACAATCGTTTTTGTTTTTCACATGTTCACCGACTCAAGACAAACATGAAAAACACACCAACAAGTTGTAACCATGGAACGGTTGACGTCAGCAGACAACGACATTGCCGTCAAAATTCTTTTCACAGGCACAACTTCAAATTTGTTGTAAAAAAATCTTGACGGTTTTCGTAAATGCAAAAGAAATACCTTATTTTTGCATATTTTATTAATTTAAGAAGAAAATCAAACGATATTATTTTCTAGATTGATTACGTTGCTTACGTTGAACGCTGATGTTACTCAATTACGTCATTAAATATTTACGTAAAACAACGTAAACTCGAAAAAATTAGTGTAACATTTGTTGGACAAGTGTCCAATAAATAAAAATTTAAAACTAAAATATATAGAAATTCAATAAACTTCAAAATCGAATTATTCGAAAATGACGCTTATTCGGTCAAAAGGCGTATCCGAAAACTGGTCAATTTTATCGAAATGAATACATTTTTTTCGTTTGGAAAGGCTGTTACACATCTATCATAGAAAATTGTATCATCCCAAACTGCTAGACAATTCAAAAGCTTTTGGCACAAAGCATTGTGTGAAAAATGGAATTTTCTCCTTGAAATCATGTGAAAACGTTTTGGATAAAATAGAGTGTGTTGGCTCATCGTGCCCAGCAGACCATCAAAAAGCTACAGGAAGCTATTTCAGTGCAATGGAATGGCAAACTAAAGCATTTCCTTTAAATCTGCATGAAATTTAAATTATACAGAGATGAGAAAATGATCACAAATGATAGCCGATGCAATGATAATTAACTTGAGAATTGCTTTCTGAGGACAAGTGAGCTAAACTATTATTATTTTTTAATCTGGTTAAGCAGACTTAAATTTTTGGTGTGCTTTAATAGAATATTGATTCTTCTTCATTGTAATTTACACTATTTTGAAAGATTCAATCAAATTATTAGAAAAATTAACATTTATCAAGTGTGCACTTAGAACTTTTGACCAGTGTAGTGTTGGTGCCCAAGGATAAATTTGAAATTCTATCGCGGCAACCCAGTCATGATTTCAAAGAACCTGTAACCGTTTCAAGTGTTGGTGTACAGACTGAACCACAGACACTGCCCGATGAGCAACAGGAAATTGAAACACATATTTCAAAATGGATGCCGATTCAAAGAAAAACTATAATTCCCAGTACTAGACCTAAGAAAAAACCAAAGTGGAAACAATACTGACATTTTCTTGATACTTTTTGTAATTGAATTATTGTTTATTTGTTTTCTATGCATTTATGAAACCCGTTGTAAATTTGTAAATTATGCTAGTTGTAAATAAATATCAAACTGTTTGAGGGTATTCGTGTATTTTCTTAAGAGAATAATAAAAAAAGACAATATAAAAATTCATGACATTTTATTTAGATATATTGCACATTTATTCATTAACAAAAATAAATATGCAGTGGTGAATTTTCTTTAAAAGTTTCATTAATAAACTGCACTTTTCAATATCAACATCACACAGTGTTTATGTAACACATGAATTGCCAATTCACCCCTCTATATAATAATTGTCACGCCCTTGATCAAGATAATCACCTTGAACAATGCGGACTAATAACAACGGGTGAAAACATATAAGAAATTTACAAGGTTTAACAATCATGTGCAACAGTTTTCAATAAATGGTACAATAATAGTGTCTTTCAAAAAACATTAAATAAAGTGTGTATACATCATACACATTGTCACCATCTGCACAAGTTTTAAAGATATATGACACTTTCGGAGCATGATAAATAAATAAATGAATAAATAAATAAAAGTTTGATTTACACATATCATTTGCGAGCACTTTGAAGGGGGCGTTTTGTCAGAAGCTCATCGGGAAGAATATGCATGCATTTAATTTAAATTGTGAAATATATTTCATGAGCACTAAGCCACAGATATAAACAATGTATTTCAATTCATTGCAATTTTGCAGTTTTGTTTTTATTCCGTCAACACGGAGTAAAAATACATCTTCACATACAAAATATTCTGGTAATAAATGGAAATGTACAATGGTTTGACTTATTTAAGTTTAAAATGCCCGTATGCAAAGGTCGACACCTTGTCATCGAAAATGTAGCGCTTATCATCGAAAGGCGAAAGTCCAGTTTTTGAAGAATGAATTGTATAAACTTGATGCGAATGACTTCTGATCTGGGTCATGTGCACGACTGAAGATCTTTCCCAAAACAAAGTCTCTTTATAGCGTTGATGGGTGAGAGATTTCTTAATGACACTCTTTTTTATCCCCTTCGCAGTTTTCTTCTCCCCATCTTCGGCCAAAATGCTGTACATTTTTGGTTTTAGCCCTACAAACTCACGCACAATGTGTGAGTTGTGTTCGTCCTTAAAATACCCCAGTTTCTTTTTGTTTTTGACGCTATAAAGAGGATGTGTTTTAGGGTAATCCGAAAAGTCAAAAACGTCTGGGAACTTTGTGGCAAAATCCGCATACAGATCGTCTGTCTTAATAAAATAACACAAACTATCTGTATCGCTAAAACAGACTTCTACCTTGTCACCGTACACTGGCTTCATAACATCGTAATGAAAATGATACATGAGCCATTTTGAAATGTCAAGAATAGACACCCCGCAATACACAGGTCTATTCAGTTTGACTTTCGTTTTCAACATATGAATGGCTGCCAAATGTTCTTTGAAAATTTGGAAGGATTTGAATGCGGGGGAGGCTATGAGCTTATTCATTTTTCGTTCTTTTGAAGTGGAGATTAGCTCCACTCTTTGGTGCTTGCGCACGTTTTCCAAAGTTTTGCCGAAAATGGCGTTATTCGCCAATTTGAAAAAGTCCTTTTCGAAAGCGTTTTTAGCGTTCTTTCTCATTTCGGTGTTGAAGTCAATGTACTGTTTGATCCAGGGTTTCTGGGCAAAGGTCAGAACTCTGTTTATGCGTATCAGTTTCATCCCCAATTTAAGGTACAGAAGCAAATTTTTTCCGTGAAGGATGTAATTTGTCTTGTCCATTAAATTGGGGATGAGTTTGGGCGTGGATTTATACACAAAAGGTTTCCAGAATCTTTAAACTTTTCGGGAAACAACGATTGATAAAGAGTCTTCGAGTAGTCGGACAGCATGGAATCATTCACTGTCAATCTTTCGGGGCATAAGGGGTAGGAGTTGTGGGCATCGTGGATTTCAGGGGGATAGGCCAGGTCGACGTCGAGGATAAAGCCTGTCTCTGTGTAATTAGCTATTCGACTTAAATCAAAGTGTTTAACCTGTTCCTCGGTTAACCATTGGAAATCGCCCACGGGCAGGGGCTCGGACATGGCATACCCGTACAGATTGTTAGCGTCGAGGTAGACAATGAAACTGTCTTCTTTTTCGGGGTCATAGTCGGGCATGTACTTGTTATTGGCTTGACAGTGACGAAGATTGATGGAGCTTATTCCGCCTCTCATCATATCTTCGCAAAAGTTATACATGGTGGGGTCCGTGAGAAGTTCCAATTGAACCCCAGTCATTTTCAAACAAGCTTGCCACGACATGGAAGGTAAAGTAATGAAATGTAGACAGTCGAGGCCGTAATTGGTAAAGCAAATCTCTCTGAAGGCATCAAAAACATCCGCCAACAGGAGCGTATCACACTTGAGGTAGAGATCATGATATTCCCCGAGAGTTTGCACATCAAAAGCCCGCCATATCTTCTGAGCATATTGATAGTCCTCTTCTGACACAGTTTCCTCTGTCAGAGAACTATAAAACGCTTCTCTAGGAGGCAAGTTTTTCATGAGCATCTTCTCTGGGCCTGTCATGTTCTCGTAACAAAAGACGCCCTTGCGTAAAAGCAAGCTCGCCTTACCTTCTTCAGTGTGTTTGACCAGGTGCTTAAACCGTGACAGCCCTCCACTGTTGCTTAAATTTGTGACCAATGTATCCAAAGAAGCGTTCATAAACTGAACCGAATCTAAGAACACGAGATTGTTGACCGTGAAGGAGATGTATTTCTCCATGTTGTTGGGAATGCAAGAGATGTTCTTTTCTTCAAATTGTCCTAACTCTCGGATGATGAAGTGGGAGTCATAGTTCTTTCCATTGTGAAATATGACTGGGACTGTTTTACATATTTTGTATTGCAGATTGCAGTAGGAGTGGGCGGCACCGCGGAATCGCCCCGTTAGATGACAGTGATCACGCACACGGTCAACACCTAACGGCTTTTCGCATATATGACAGTAAGTGGCACCTCGAAAATCTTGTTGGGCTTGATCATCATAAATCATTTCAGCGGGTGTGCTCAGGATCTCTTCGATCTCCTCGCTTTCGGCCATGAGACACTCGATGAAATGCTTTATGACATCCGGACCACTGTAAACCACCGGGGGTTTACAGTAATCTTCCTGTTCACTTACCACAATATAACAAAAACCCGAAGGCACGTGCCTGTGCGTGAGGGTTGATGCAGAAGTATTCGCATCAGAGTTTTCCATTGGCTCGAGAAAACACTCGAAATCGGCATAAATTCTAAATGGTTTTTTTAATTGATATTTAAATTTTTTGAAACACAAGATGTCGCTCTTTTCATCGGGCATTTCTATTTTTTGAGCTTCGTGTTTTTTACATAAAACAACATGTTCATTTAACAGAGACTGTGTACTAAAACGATGAAGACAGTATGGACAGTAATATGCGGCCCCATTATGGTCGGTTAAATGACTGAGAAATCGGCTCAAGTTCTTTATCCAAACATAATGAGATTTGTAACCATCCCGCAAGAGCAACAAGTCAATTTTCGAGGGATAATCAACATTTGAAATGCGCAATGGAAATACTTCACCTTCATCATATCCATACAGATTGATGGAGATGTCATTCTGCATTTCAAATTTTGATATTTGTTGGATCTGAACGGGATACGAGATCCCGGTCATATTCAACTCCCCTTCAAATTGCATGTACTTGGAAACTCTGTACGAGTGTTGATCAAATCTTTTTAAGGCCGATAAAACTGCCCATAAAAAGCACTTATTATCTTTGTTTTGTATATTGATTAGACATTTTTTCTGTCTCAACGCGGGAGGAGTCGTGATGTAGCTACGTCCCTGTAAAGGAATGTAGCGCGCAATATTAACATCCATTTTCAAAATTTCATCCAGAATCCACCCCGACCCCTCACGCACGAAAGCTTCGAAAGACTGAAAGATTTTCTGGTGAGCTTCTGACAAATCAATTTCCGTATCATGAGGGAGAACAATTTGATTTTTAGATCTAAAATGCGGCGAAGAATAAATTCTTCTACCGTCTTTTTCTTTATAAAATTTCACTTGAACATTAAGATTGAATTTGACACCTCTTTTTATATTTAAATCATTCCTAATAATTTCAATAATTTCGTTTTTAGTGCTCGCAAAAAATATAAGTAAATCATACTTATCTATGTCATTGGGAAAAATGGTAACAGTTCGAAGTCCATTGTTAATAGCAATATGCCCAGTTGTTCTGTGGTGTTCTGCTTGTTCTGGTTGTTGGTCCTGTTGTTGTTGTTGTTGTTGTTCTGGTTGTTGTTCTTCTTGCTGTTGTTGATGTTGTTGTTGTTCTTGTTCATGTTGCCGTTGTTGTTTTGTTCTGGTTGTTGTTGTTGGTCCTGATGTTGTTGTTCTTGTTGTTGTTGTTGCTGTTGTTGTTGTTGTTCGTGTTGCTGTTGTTGTTGCTACTGATATTGTTGCAGCTGCTGATGATATTGTTTTTGATGCTGAAGGTGTTGCTGTTGTTGTTGCTGCTGATATTGTTGCAGCTGCTGATGATATTGTTGTTGATGCTGAAGGTGTTGCTGTTGAAGATATTGTTGCTGCTGATGATTATGTTGCTGTTGTTGCTGATGGTTATTTTGCTGTTGCGTTTGTTGCATCTGCTGCTGCTGATGATGATGATTCTGTTGTTTTTGGCTTTGCTTTTTACAAGCTGTTTTTTGGTGTCTTTTTAGACTTGATTTCTGTGTAAATGTTTTGTCGCATACGTCACATGTAAATATCTCATCACCATGAACAGAAGCATAGTGTCTGTCACGGTTCCAAGCATTAGAGAAATGCTTTCCACATGTTTGGCATTCCATTTTCCTTTCTACAAAATAAATAAGAAAATTAAAGCTTAATTCTCTGTTATATCTGCAATTTCAAGCGCATACATTTTAACAATATTTATCTTCAATTGATATAAAAAAATTACTGTTATATCTGCAATTTTAAACGTATGTCAAGTGGGCACAATTAAACAAATGTCAATCTTCAAGCGTCAGTCACAAATATTTATTATTAACATTGTTAAATTAAATACTAAACATGTTAAATATGTGAATAACGTAGTGAAAACGAATCTTTTAATAAATTTAACGGGTAACATGGAAAAAGCTCACTTCAATGAGTTTTTGTAATACTCACTTCGATGAGTTTTTGTTGTAAATAAATGTGAATCCTTTAATCGTTATCGCATATATCTGCTTAAATAATAATAATAAAAAGATAAGCTGATCCGAATGTTTGCATCTGCTCTGGGTCTACACACAGTTCAGGATTCAGTTAATTAATTTCTGAAAAACACCCCTGTGCACAATGAATGAACTGGATTAAATCGTTAATAAGAAGAAACCATTTCATTAATTTAACGGGAAAGAGTGAATAAAGCTCACTGCCATGAGTATTTTCAAAGCTCACTTCAATGAGGTTTTGTTGAAAATAAATGTGAATCCTTTTATCGCATATATCTGCTAAAATAATCGCATTTATCAGCTAAAATATAATAATAATAATAATAATAATAATAATAATAATAATAATAATAATAATAATAATAATTAGTAATAATAATAATAATAATAATAATAATTCATTTTCAAATGAGTTTTATTTAATATAAAATTATTTTAAATGATTACATTATACCTGTTTAATCCCCCTATTGTCAATCTAGTAGTAGAGGCATTGTTATATACGGTAGAGGCCATTGTTATAAACGGTAGAGTTCTTTGTTATATTTGGTAGAGGCTATTATTTAAAATGGCCTCAGGGGGTGGCCTAGAACTCTCATTTTCCTAACGTTCCTCTAGTCACTGGACACTAAGCATACGATATCTTATGTCTCGGGAAATATGATGCGAATATGATATTTTGATCAACTTATGAGAATCCTTTTTTATTAATAAGTTTTACTTTCAATTTTGACATAAAATAAGAAAACAAGATTATGACATTTTTTTGCATAACTTCATCCTTTCTATAGACTGATTGATAATAATCACATCTTCACTGGCGAAGTCATTTCATTTTTAATCACTTTTATTATCTTCGTATTTTTTATCATGAATGATGGTGATGTTAACATTCATCATTATCCTCATCATTACTCTCATCGTCATTATCATCAGCATGCAGCAGCACCACCACCAGAATACATATTAGCATTTAAAACAAAGTATTTTGAGGATGAACCTAAAAGATGCTCTTGAAAAACTCAGAAAAACAACAACAACAACGAATACTCTTTCTATTCAGGTTAGCAGAGTGATAAATATTTTATGTCAGGCATGACATGGTTGTGTCATAAATGAGATGATTTACAAAAAAAATAATTGCTACATCTTATGCTTGCAAATGGAAGAAAAAAAGGTACTCTTGAATGACAGTTATTACGTAAGTTAAATCCCCAGCCCTAAACTTAAGTAAGAATATACTATTGAAAAAATCATATTTGTCCATATAGACTCCAATATATAAACTCTCTAACAGAACACAAAAGGTCCGATCTAATTCTTTCTTATAGACGGGATTTTTAATGATAATGTTAAATTATAGTTAACGAACTTTTAAGAATCTAAATATAATGGAGCTATATTTAGCACCTATTTTTGACGAAGCGACCACTTCCAGCGCGATCTCGATTTCTGTTACGTTTCGGAAATCCTACTTTCGCTTTTAGTCGCGCGGACTTCTTTTTAGCAATCATTTTCCTAAAAAAAATATTGATTTTACTTTGTATTCAATTTGATGTTTTATACCTGGGGAATTCAGTTCGGAGATGTCAAAATCATATCAAAATTTATCGAATCAATACTGTGACAATTATTTAGCATTTTTTAATCCCTTATCAGTTATCAAACCCCCAGCTGACAATACCCGTGCCTAGCTAATAAGATTATGTAACAAGTTCGTAAAACACGAGGCCCTTTACTAAAATTACGAGTCGCCAACTACTGATTTAATTAGCGCATCCGGTGTCAAGTTTTTGCCGCTGATTATCGCCTAGAAGTGGAAAATTTATTAATATAACGGAAATTCAAATTATTGAGCGGACATGTGATTTGATGAAATATTTGATCAGTCAAGATAACAGCAGCACTATATTGGCCTTTCGAACACACTAAGTTGAGGATGAACACAGAACATGCTTTTGGCAATCTTAGAAAAAGTCAACAATGGATACTCTAAATATTTAGCTCAGCAATGTACATGATTACAGATATTTCAAGCTTGTAGTTTCTTCGAAAAAAAAACAACAACAAACAATTAAGCGCTATCTACAGTTGTTGTTGTTTGTTCATTCATTAGTTTATGATAACGTTCTAATTTGAAAATAATATAATATTTATTCGAAAAGCAAACTTAAACGTAATCTAGAGATGATGTTGTTGATGAAAATGATAATAATGACGCTATTTTTTTAATAACCTCTTAATTCACCGGCTAAGCCATATGATTTTAAGCGCTTTCTGTTCTTAATTTAAGCGTTATATAATGTTTATTGTTATTGTTGTTATTGTTGTTGTTGTTGTTGCTGTTGTTGTTACAGATGACGACAATGAAGACGACGACGTTTTTTGTTGTTGTTAAAGATGACGACGAGGAGGAGAATGATGATAATGTAAGCATTATGTTTCTAGCAAACTTATAAGGACGAAAACGTTTATTTGAAAATCTAAATTAATAGTTGTTGTTTTTGCTGCTGCTGCTGGTTGTGGTGATGCTGATGTCTTTGAGGTCTAATTGAAGAGCGCTTTGTTATACACATTTGTTTTCATTTTGATTTTTTTCAAATAGTAATTATGGTAAGAAAATCAGTCAATTCTTTAATGTTTCAATTTTATGCAAACTATAAACTTACTCTAGATTAAACGATAATTATCCATTTGAGGGATGTTGTTGGTACTTGAGTACCCAAATAATCTACCGATCGTTTACTCGAAAGATTATTACCGATTTTGTAGGAAGAATAATGCGCTGTTCATTCATTTTCAAAGAACTCTGTATTTATGTTCCTCATACTGCGAATAAATAATTAAAAACAAAACTTTTTATTTGTGATTTGTTTGTGTTTTGTTGAATTTATTATTTTAAGACATCTGCAAGTTTGGTTGGTAGTTAATGGAAGATGGGGAAATATGCATGAGGAAAGCAAGACCAGTTACTGTTAAATAACTGTTTCTGTATTTAACTACGTTTTTTCAATTGAGGCCGACTATAAATTCAATTATCATTTTGCAAACGAATGTAAAAACAGTGAAAACCTCATTGTAACATTTATTTAGAATCATTTACACGAGCGTTATGTCTAGCAATAATTTATAAAAAGGGATAGTGAACATATTTTTTCGCTGCGTTCATACAGTCATGCCGTTTTACAAACAAAAGTGAATGATGGCTAGATGAACCGCTATAATTATATTTGCACATGAAAATCGTGTATAATTACAATGTATACAGTATAAATTGAGAAGGGTGTACCTTTCCCTTTAAAGAAGTAATAAAATTATCAAAATTAAATAATGTACGCGGGGAGAAATGTACACGGTAGTCAATCTAATTTCCAGCCGTGAAAGAATCAAATCAATGAATCAAACCGAACAGAAACATAACTGCAATGGACACAAATACAAAAACATATCATATAAAAAGGTACTGTTTTACCTTTTTAGTTCATTAATATTCATAGATTAGTTCGCGTAACTGACCAATAAAAAATCCAAATTATCTCTCAATACGCGTTAACCAATCAATTATTAATGGGGGCGGTCCTGAGTTTCTATAGGCAGCTTAAAGAAAGATCTGTGCGAAAGATGTACCTCTCTCAAAACATATCTGATTGAAATTAGTTAAAAGTGAAATTGAGATCCTAATTTGCCAGGTTGTAATCATGACAATGACCTTTTGGAAAACTTTATTTGCGTACCTTCAGGGTTAAATGTTCCAAATCGGCACTATGCTAATTCTTAATATTGTATAATTTGAAAAATTTATAACAAAATTTAAGTTCAACCGTGGATTATTATAATAGCGCATGGGTACAAGTTCAACAGCGCTTTACCGGCGCGTAGGGCCGATTTGATCATAGTGGCCGCGGAATAGATGATTTGGGCTGCATTGAAGTGGTATGAGGATATAATAAGCTATTTATTTGATAAAACATTGGTGTACAATAAACGTTTAAATCATCATATTCAAGTATTGAAATACTGCAATCACAATAAGATCACAGTTCTTTACTTAGACATAAATCTTTCTATTATATATAGATCTTCATATGCAACAAATAGTAATTGTACACAGATCGGATAACGACGGATGCATCCGAAATAATGTCATATAAATATTTGCTTAATGTTCCTCAAGAAATAACGTTAATTTTATAAAATAAAATATTATTAAATTTTCTTTCTTTGCCGATAATGTTCTTATAATACGACATTGTTTCGGGCTAATTATTTCGATACATTTGATTGTGATAAAATCCTTGTTCAAATTGGTTTTAACACCCTGAGGCAATCAAGTGACACATCACTGTTTCTTCGACGAAGACACTTGACTGCGTATTAACTAGGCCGATTACGATTTTTAAGTAAAAAACGCTTCTTAAGGTTCGAGTTAACTCTTTATCGTATTGCATAGGCGCAAAATATTCCCTTTTTGAGCCTTGGCCGCCGGGTTCGTGACTTGCCGAAATATCGGGGCCGCGGCCGCGGCTCCTGCGGCCTCAGCTCCTAGGCGCCTGGTGTAAAGTTAACAAAGATAGCGCTTGTATCCCTCACTTGTTAAAAACATAACCAAGTAATAAAAAATATACACAGACTTCATTCTTAAAAATGGTAGAAGAAAAAATTAAGATAAAATCTAAAAATGGCACTAAAAATGTTAACACATTTTGTAAAATGATGCAAGTTTTAATCAAATATTATTTTGGTTATACGGACTACAATCCTTATTCAATTGTGCTATGTAATATATCAAACTTAATCAAACCAAAAATTTTAAAAGTGTATCAGATATTATGAATCACCATGTATTATGTGTTTTTAATATAAATAGCATAAGAAAAGTTAACTATTTCTAACACGATTATACACGGCTATTTTTAATTCGTTTCAATTTCCGTTTTGATAATGAAAGATTGTAGCGATTTTTGCTCGCTTCCAATCTCCTTCGCCGAGTTGTCGTTCCTTACACTCACTTTACATCTCTGCGAAAGTCTCAATGTCAAGATTGTTTACCAAACTCGACAGCCTTATTTTATACAGTCATAATTATGAATTTGAAAGCTTGGGGTAAAACAAACGACAGAAATCTTCACTATCTTTCTTTAAACCCGAAGAAACCCAAGCTAAAAATGTAAATGTAATTGGTGAACTATTTCTTTGATTTAAAGTAAAAGTAGTTGAAAGTAGTCCCAGCCTATAACAGAGGTGAATGTAATGAGCCGATAGTGTACGAGAGTGGCTCGCTTCATGTAATACGGTGTCATCATTTTACATTAAAATATGAAACATAAAATGTAAAAGTAAAATGTATAAAACAAATCCTTGTGTGAAAACGTTTCCGTAAAATATCAAATGTTGCTTGAAATAAAAACTCGCTTCATTTTTTTCTGAGGCTGTTATTCTTAATGTGATTTAGATTTAGTTTTCTGTGTATTATAGTTGGATTAAATCGTTATACTTATAAAAATAATGCATTTCAAAGCTTATATCTGACAAATCAAACAAATCCCATACATTTGAATAAAAGCGAGTGAATAACTGAAACCTCAGGGTGTAGCTGTGATGCTTATATAAACTAAACTTATAACATTCATTAAAAAGACATTGAGATATACATATCCTGAATTACGAATGTATATATTTGAATTATTTGGTCCAGAAGTAACATCATCTTGCGAAGATACGGCAGAAACAATTCTACATCGGTCATGCATTGATATAATCCTACTTCACATGTTCGCTCAGTATAAAATTATTCCTTTTAATCTTGAGATTTTCAGCAACATTTTATTTATTAAGCGCGTATTGTCGTTGGACTTGAAAGGTATCTTTCACGCATGCGCACTCGATATTAGAGGCGGAGTTTCACTTATCGCTTGATAAGCGATCACCTTTTACCTTTCTTTGAATTAAAATGTCCTTATTAAGAAAATAACGCTTTTAAAAATGATGCGTTTTTAAATTATTTTAAAAGATTAAACACGTTTAATTAAGTCTGCAGATTAGATAACCCGTTAACGAATTATAAATGTTTTCGTAAAGAATATAACACAACATTAAAACTGTATTCAGAACTACTATACCTTACATTTTACTTATGCTAATAAAACTTAAACAATGGCGGTCTCAAACAATTCAGAGATTATTTGCACAAATGGAGCTTATAAGTGTCAATTATTTTATTGCTTATGATTTAATACAACACAGGTTAACTTATAAACGTAAGAGTAACTTAGTAAATAAGTTATATTTTAAAACGGTTTTAAAGAAATATATAAGGATATATACGTTTTCTTGTTCATTTGTGTAACAAACATGCGAGCTGTTCTATATTACAATTGCGCAATGAAGAATTAAATCTCTTTTATTCAGACAACTTATCAGTCATTGGAACGCTTATTTAAAGGTTGAAAAATTATTCTGTTCAGTAGAATGCAGTATTTTTCAAATTGTTGGGAAATTTACTTTTATAGATCTCTACTTACGCGTCATTGAATTCCCAGTAAGTTAATTTGCTACCATGCTGAAATGAGGTTGCTGTCTGAAATGTTGAATAGATGTTCTTTTATTTAAGTAAAAAACTACCTACGTCTAAATTCAAATATTTATTGAGTTGCATAATTCTGTTTATTGTCAAAATCAGTTTGATATTAAATTTCATAATTGACTATCTATAACAAACATGGGACATGATGAAATAAATTACAACAAAGATTATTCATTTATATAAGGCTGTTCATTCCTATAACTAAATCTGTTCCGGAGAGATCCCATCTCTACGATATCAGAAAATAAATATAAATAAGAAGACCCAAAGATATAAAACTGAGAATGAAAACCAGTCTATGCGCGAATTTCCATTTGTCTATTCTGAGACTAATTATCAGATTGCTGACGTGTGAGACTGGTCTCCATTCTTCGGTTCGGAGCTTTATGTTATGATAAGATTTTCTTGGAAGGTCCTAAAAATCACATCACAGTAAGCATCTAGTAACGTCTACATATGTGGTAAACTCATCACAGTGTTAATTTAGACGTTGTGACAGAATTGTTGTGTTTCTTTCTCTTTTTGTAATTTTAATTGTATGATTATATTGTAAATATGTTATGCTCTCCCACGTAGAGGAAATAAAGGTATATATCTATCTATCATGCCTAAATTGTGTTGCAATTTAATAACCAAGCCAAATTTGATCATTGTGATTACTATGACAATAAGTATTGTGACAATGTTGACAACACGCGCATTAAAGAAAAGTACAAATTGCGATATTCTGTTTTGTTATTCTGAGATTAAAAGTACAAATTGCGATATTCTGTTTTGTTATTCTGAGATTAAAAGTACAAATTGCGATATTCTGTTTTGTTATTCTGAGATTATAAGTGAACTACCTCAGCATCCTACATATTAAAGGTCGAATCCGCCCACTATATTCTATTTAAAGTAAAAGAAATTAGAAACGGAACTTCTTTTATCACGAAATATATCTGGATCATATACTTCGTGTTAAAAGAAGTTGCGTTGCTATTATTATCGATTATCGACTTCATAGGGTGCCGGGACGGTGTTGGGATGGTGTGGGGTGCCATTTAGAACTAAAATCTATGACTGATATAATATAACATTAACAAGGGATGGAACTCTACACATTCAATTTTCTACCATGTATTCATTTTTTTAACAATATTTTGGATACAAGTGGCATGAATTCATTGAAGCATACAGGTAATTATCTGTACTATATATCTCTCAAGTCTATGTAAACTGTGCCAGACATGATGTCCTCGATGAACGCGTGCGTCTGTTAGAATATAGGACAATAGACTTGGAGGTACGTAGCAGGGCTAACAATTTGTTGATATCTGGAGTCCCAGAAGTGATTGATGAAGACCTTATTAGCGTGGTCCAGGAAATTATTGACACTAAACTCGAATTTGAGTCCGTTGCTCGTATTTTGGCGGCATATCGACTTGGTCGCATAATTAAACCTAAAGCACCTCACCTCCCTCAAAGCACCAAACCCAAGCACCGAGCTATTCTTGTAACGTTTCAATATGCTTCTGACGTCGAGATGTTGATAAGCACAGCTCACAAGCTTAAAGGTAGCGGAATAGGGTTCTCGCGTGACTACCCGCGTGAGATCACGGATGCTAGGAAGGTCCTTTGGGATGAATTCAAGGAGTATAGGACAAAGTTCGGTCCAAAGAATGTTCACATCAAATTCCCAGCCGCACTTGTGGTGAATAGCCGTGTCATTAAAGACATGTTCCCTGACTGGCATAATGTACTAAGAGGTGTTCGTGATATGAATACTCCGAGGTGCATTTCTCAAGCACTGAAGGTGCGTTACGATGTGGCACGTAAGATCTATGATGAACACACCCAACGTCACCATGAATCCAAATAAGATGACGCCATAGACTTGGAGAACGTCATTATGTCCGAGGCTTCTCAACGTTCACATAGCTGCTCTAATACAGATTCTGAATCTACTGCCGACGATCATAAATCACGCCCATCCGCTCCTGTGGCGGAAGCTCCAAAACCGCCTCGTAATAATACCGGCAAGCAACCGAAGAATCCAGGTAGATCTAGCAACGTTAAGTTTGTCAAGAAAAAATATACTAGTCATTTTAAAACAAGTTCTTTAACCATTTCTAACAAAATCGGCAAAATTAATTTATAAAATTCTTTGAAGAATATAATTATAAGAAAAATAGGAGAAAATCATCATCATTATTATCATCATCATCATCATCATCATTATCATCATAATCATCATCATCATCATCGTCATCATCATTTTTGTGTCACAGTCATAATGAACAGCAGAAACAAGACATTAAAAAGCAGCAACATCATCATCATCGTCGTCATCATCATTGACATTTTCAGACAAAATCTCCGGATTTTTTATGAAGAAGTTTTGGCAGGCTTGTAAATATCATTAGCGCATGGCCCCTCAGTCACTTTTAAAAAGTACCAAAACAAAATCCCCAGATATAAAGCTTACAAATGGCAGAAGAAAAGTTAAGATTATCTATAAAAGGAACTTTGAAAAGTTAACACAATATCCAAGTTAAATGTCATATCCGTCACTTAAACGTCCGTTTTCTTTTATGCTTGTTCTTTTATGATGAATTTATTTGTAGAAATATACTGTTGTTGTTGTTGCGTCAACATTTTGCATGCGGGAAATGATAATGATGACGCTATTTTTTAATAACCTCTTTATTCACCGGCTAAGCCATATGATTTTAAGCGCTTTCTGTTCTTAATTTAAGCGTTATATAATGTTTATTGTTGTTGTTGTTATTGTTGTTGTTGTTGTTGTTACAGATGACGACAATGACGACGACGACTTTTTTTGTTGTTGTTAAAGATGACGACGACGACGAAGAGGAGGATGATGATAATGTAAGCATTATGTTTCTAGCAAACTTATAAGGACGAAAACGTTTATTTGAAAATCTAAATTAATAGTTGTTGTTTTTGCTGCTGCTGCTGCTGGTTGTGGTGATGCTGATGTCGTTGAGGTCTAATTGAAGAGCGCTTTGTTGTACACATTTGTTTTCATTTTGATTTTTTTCAAATAGTAATTATGGTAAGAAAATCAGTCAATTCTTTAATGTTTCAATTTTATGCAAACTATAAACTTACTCTAGATTAAACGATAATTATCCATTTGAGGGATATTGTTGGTACTTGAGTACCCAAATAATCTACCGATCGTTTACTCGAAAGATTATTACCGATTTTGTAGGAAGTATAATGCACTGTTCATTCATTTTCAAAGAACTCTGTATTTATGTTCCTCATACTGCGCATAAATAATTAAAAACAAAACTTTTTATTTGTGATTTGTTTGTGTTTTGTTGAATTTATTATTTTAAGACATCTGCAAATTTGGTTGGTAGTTAATGGAAGATGGGGAAATATGCATGAGGAAAGCAAGACCAGTTACTGTTAAATAACTGTTTCTGTATTTAACTACGTTTTTCGGCGCTAGCTGTCTAAGCTCACTTTTGACCTAGTTTTTCGACCAATGAAATATTGTAAATAAAACTTATTATGCAGCGGGAAAATCAAATAGATTATTTTGATTGGTTATTAGTGGGTCTCGTTAATGATTACCGTAACGATTTTTATATTGTGTGTTAGTATTTACATGGCACTTATATGTTCGGGCATTTTCGTTTTTAAAAGCGATAATTGTATTGGAGAAAAAGATATTTACGGTATAAATAACCAGTTAAGTCAATTGATGGCTTAAATACGATTTTATATGGAATATTCATGGGTGACAGGTAAACACTCGGGTACAATACACAGTGTAAAACGACAGAGAAGTGCTGATGTTTCTGGTTCTTACTGGTTCCTTCTTAGTTTCTTTAATACTGATTGTTAATTGCAAGTCCAGATATTTAAATCGCCTTGGTGTAGTGGCTATCATATTCGCCGCTCAAGCGGAGGCCCCGGGTTCAATACTCGGGAGTGACACTTTTTTAAAGTTAATTTACGAAAAAAGTTGGTAGATTTCGCTCTTGTAACAAGTTGTTATTATTTTCATTTATTGTATTTTAATAACATTTATTAGTCATTAGTACTAACTCTACAAGAGGTATTTTATTGAAACTGAATAAATGTACAGTTAATGTTAGACATTCTTCTTTAATCGACGTATTATCACCAGACGAAATTTGTGCACGCTCTTTATTTTATTCTTTATTACATATAAAAATCTTCTCCATCAACGCCGTTTATCTTTTTTAAAGATATTTCTTGTTTCAATTGAGGCCGACTATGAATTCAATTATCATTTTGCAAACGAATGTAAAAACAGTGAAAACCTCATTGTAACATTTATTTAGAATCATTTACACGAGCGTTATGTCTAGCAATAATTTATAAAAAGGGATAGTGAACATATTTTTTCGCTGCGTTCATACAGTCATGCCGTTTTACAAACAAAAGTGAATGATGGCTAGATGAACCGCTATAATTATATTTGCACATGAAAATCGTGTATAATTACAATGTATACAGTATAAATTGAGAAGGGTGTACCTTTCCCTTTAAAGAAGTAATAAAAGTATCAAAATTAAATAATGTACGCGGGGAGAAATGTACACGGTAGTCAATCTAATTTCCAGCCGTGAAAGAATCAAATCAATGAATCTAACCGAACAGAAACATATCTGCAATGGACACAAATACAAAAACATATCATATCAAAAGGTACTGTTTTACCTTTTTAGTTCATTAATATTCATAGATTAGTTCGCGTAACTGACCAATAAAAAAATCCAAATTATCTCTCAATACGCGTTAACCAATCAATTATTAATGGGGGCGGTCCTGAGTTTCTATAGGCAGCTTCAAGAAAGATCTGTGCGAAAGATGTACCTCTCTCAAAACATATCTGATTGAAATTAGTGAAAAGTGAAATTGAGATCCTAATTTGCCAGGTTGTAATCATGACAATGACCTTTTGGAAAACTTTATTTGCGTACCTTCAGGGTTAAATGTTCCAAATCGGCACTATGCTAATTCTCAATATTGTATAATTTGAAAAATATATAACAAAATTTAAGTTCAACCGTGGATTATTATAATAGCGCATGGGTACAAGTTCAACAGCGCTTTACCGGCGCGTAGGGGCGATTTGATCATAGTGGCCGCGGAATAGATGATTTGGGCTGCATTGAAGTGGTATGAGGATATAATAAGCTATATTTGATAAAACATTGGTGTACAATAAACGTTTAAATCATCATATTCAAGTATTGAAATACTGCAATCACAATAAGATCACAGTTCTTTACTTAGACATATATCTTTCTATTATATATAGATCTTCATATGCAACAAATAGTAATTGTACACAGATCGGATAACGACGGATGCATCCGAAATAATGTCATATAAATATTTGCTTAATGTTCCTCGGGAAATGACGTTAATTTTATAAAATACAATATTATTAAATTTTCTTTCTTTGCCGATAATGTTCTTATAATACGACATTGTTTCGGGCTAATTATTTCGATACATTTGATTGTGATAAAATCCTTGTTCAAATTGGTTTTAACACCCTGAGGCAATCAAGTGACACAATACTGTTTCTTTGACGAAGACACTTGACTGCGTATTAACTAGGCTGATTACGATTTTTAAGTAAAAAACGCTTCTTAAGGTTCGAGTATACTCTTTATGGTATTGCATAGGCGCAAAATATTCCCTTTTTGAGCCTTGGCCGCCGGGTTCGTGACTTGCCGAAATATCGGGGCCGCGGCCGCGGCTCCTGCGGCCTCAGCTCCTAGGCGCCTGGTGTAAAGTTAATAAAGATAGCGCTTGTATCCCTCACTTGTTAAAAACATAACCAAGTAATAAAAAATATACACAGACTTCATTCTTAAAAATGGCAGAAGAAAAATTAAGATAAAATCGAAAAATGGCACTAAAAATGTTAACACATTTTGTAAAATGATGCAAGTTTTAATTAAATATTATTTTGGTTATACGGACTACAATCCTTATTCAATTGTGCTATGTAATATATCAAACTTAATCAAACCAAAAATTTTAAAAGTGTATCAGATATTATGAATCACCATGTATTATGTGTTTTTAATATAAATAGCATAAGAAAAGTTAACTATTTCTAACACGATTATACACGGCTATTTTTAATTCGTTTCAATTTCCGTTTTGATAATGAAAGATTGTAGCGATTTTTGCTCGGTTCCAATCTCCTTCGCAGAGTTGTCGTTCCTTACACTCACTTTACATCTCTGCGAAAGTCTCAATGTCAAGATTGTTTACCAAACTCGACAGCCTTATTTTATACAGTCATAATTATGAATTTGAAAGCTTGGGGTAAAACAAACGACAGAAATCTTCACTGTCTTTCATTAAACCCGAAGAAACCCAAGCTAAAAATGTAAATATAATTGGTGAACTATTTCTTTGATTTAAAGTAAAAGTAGTTTAAAGTAGTCCCAGCCTATAACAGAGGTGAATGTAATGAGCCGATAGTGTAAGAGAGTGGCTCGCTTCATGTAATACGGTGTCATCATTTTACATTAAAAATATGAAACATAAAATGTAAAAGTAAAATGTATAAAACAAATCCTTGTGTGAAAACGTTTCAGTAAAATATCAAATGTTGCTTGAAATAAAAACTCACTTCATTTTTTTCTGAGGCTGTTATTCTTAATGTGATTTAGATTTAGTTTTCTGTGTATTATAGTTGGATTAAATCGTTATACTTATAAAAATAATGCATTTCAAAGCTTATATCTGACAAATCAAACAAATCCCATACATTTGAATAAAAGCGAGTGAATAACTGAAACCTCAGGGTGTAGCTGTGATGCTTATATAAACTAAACTTATAACATTCATTAAAAAGACATTGAGATATACATATCCTGAATTACGAATGCATATATTTGAATTATTTGGTCCAGAAGTAACATCATCTTGCGAAGATACGGCAGAAACAATTCTACATCGGTCATGCATTGATATAATCCTACTTCACATGTTCGCTCAGTACAAAATTCTTCCTTTTAATCTTGAGATTTTCAGCAACATTTTATTTATTAAGCGCGTATTGTCGTTGGACTTAAAAGGTATCTTTCACGCATGCGCACTCGATATTAGAGGCGGAGTTTCACATATCGCTTGATAAGCGATCACCTTTTACCTTTCTTTGAAATTAAAATGTCCTTATTAAGAAAATAACGCTTTTAAAAATGATGCGTTTTTAAATTATTTTAAAAGATTAAACACGTTTAATTTAGTCTGCAGATTAGATAACCCGTTAACGAATTATAAATGTTTTCGTAAAGAATATAACACAACATTAAAACTGTATTCAGAACTACTATACCTTACATTTTACTTATGCTAATAAAACTTAAACAATGGCGGTCTCAAACAATTCAGAGATTATTTGCACAAATGGAGCTTATAAGTGTCAATTATTTTATTGCTTATGATTTAATACAACACAGGTTAACTTATAAACGTAAGAGTAACTTAGTAAATAAGTTACATTTTAAAACGGTTTTAAAGAAATATATAAGGGTATATACGTTTTCTTGTTCATTTGTGTAACAAACATGCGAGCTGTTCTATATTACAATTGCGCAATGAAGAACTAAATCTCTTTTATTCAGACAACTTATCAGTCATTGGAACGCTTATTTAAAGGTTGAAAAATTATTCTGTTCAGTAGAACTGCAGTATTTTTCAAATTGTTGGGAAATTTACTTTTATAGATCTCTACTTACGCGTCATTGAATTCCCTGTAAGTTAATTTGCTACCATGCTGAAATGAGGTTGCTGTCTGAAATGTTGAATAGATGTTCTTTTATTTAAGTAAAAAACTACCTACGTCTAAATTCAAATATTTATTGTGTTGCATAATTCTGTTTATTGTCAAAATCAGTTTGATATTAAATTTCATAATTGACTATCTATAACAAACATGGGACATGATGAAATAAATTACAACAAAGATTATTCATTTATAAAAGGCTGTTCATTCCTATAACTAAATCTGTTCCGGAGAGATCCCATCTCTACGATATCAGAAAATAAATATAAATAAGAAGACCCAAAGATATAAAACTGAGAATGAAAACCAGTCTATGCGCGAATTTCCATTTGTCTATTCTGAGACTAATTATCAGATTGCTGACGTGTGAGACTGGTCTCCATTCTTCGGTTCGGGGCTTATTGTTATGATAAGATTTTCTTGGAATGTCCTATAATCACATCACAGTAAGCATCTAGTAGCGTCTACATATGTGGTAAACTCATCACAGTGTTAATTTAGACGTTGTGACAGAATTGTTGTGTTTCTTTCTCTTTTTGTAATTTTAATTTTATGATTATATTGTAAATATGTTATGCTCTCCCACGTAGAGGAAATATAGGTATATATCTATCTATCATGCCTAAATTGAGTTGCAATTTAATAACCAAGCCAAAGTTGATCATTGTGATTACTATGACAATAAGTATTGTGACAATGTTGACAACACGCGCATTAAAGAAAAGTACAAATTGCGATATTCTGTTTTGTTATTCTGAGATTAAAAGAACAAATTGCGATATTCTGTTTTGTTATTCTGAGATTAAAAGTACAAATTGCGATATTCTGTTTTGTTATTCTGAGATTATAAGTGAACTACCTCAGCATCCTACATATTAAAGGTCGGATCCGCCCACTATATTCTATTTAAAGTAAAAGAAATTAGAAACGGAACTTCTTTTATCACGAAATATATCTTGATCATATACTTCGTGTTAAAAGAAGTTGCGTTGCTATTATTATCGATTATCGACTTCATAGGGGGCCGGGACGGTGTTGGGATGGTGTGGGGTGCCATTTAGAACTAAAATCTATGACTGATATAATATAACATTAACAAGGGATGGAACTCTACACATTCAATTTTCTACCATGTATTCATTTTTTAACAATATTTTGGATACAAGTGGCATGAATTCATTGAAGCATACAGGTAATTATCTGTACTATATATCTCTCAAGTCTATGTAAACTGTGCCAGACATGATGTCCTCGATGAACGCGTGCGTCTGTTAGAATATAGGACAATAGACTTGGAGGTACGTAGCAGGGCTAACAATTTGTTGATATCTGGAGTCCCAGAAGTGATTGATGAAGACCTTATTAGCGTGGTCCAGGAAATTATTGACACTAAACTCGAATTTGAGTCCGTTGCTCGTATTTTGGTGGCATATCGACTTGGTCGCATAATTAAACCTAAAGCACCTCACCTCCCTCAAAGCACCAAACCCAAGCACCGAGCTATTCTTGTAACGTTTCAATATGCTTCTGACGTCGAGATGTTGATAAGCACAGCTCACAAGCTTAAAGGTAGCGGAATAGGGTTCTCGCGTGACTACCCGCGTGAGATCACGGATGCTAGGAAGGTCCTTTGGGATGAATTCAAGGAGTATAGGACAAAGTTCGGTCCAAAGAATGTTCACATCAAATTCCCAGCCGCACTTGTGGTGAATAGCCGTGTCATTAAAGACATGTTCCCTGACTGGCATAATGTACTAAGAAGTGTTCGTGATATGAATACTCCGAGGTGCATTTCTCAAGCACTGAAGGTGCGTTACGATGTGGCACGTAAGATCTATGATGAACACACCCAACGTCACCATGAATCCAAATTAGATGACGCCATAGACTTGGAGAACGTCATTATGTCCGAGGCTTCTCAATGTTCACATAGCTGCTCTAATACAGATTCTGAATCTACTGCCGACGATCATAAATCACGCCCATCCGCTCCTGTGGCGGAAGCTCCAAAACCGCCTCGTAATAATACCGGCAAGCAACCGAAGAATCCAGGTAGATCTAGCAACGTTAAGTCTGATAAGAAACCGGCACCGCTAGCCCCGAACTCTTCTGTCCATAGCGTGAACCATGGCAGCACTCCTCCAACTTCGGTCAACTCATCCGCACCACCACTGTTAGACGAGAGTACTCACATCTATGGCGCACCGGGGAGAGTGACCTGAAATTTGTGTTCCTGTTATTTGTGTAAATACTAAATAGTGAAAATTTGTGTAAACCAGCACATGCCCTGTGTAAATCCTTTTCTAGTGATACATGTACAACTGAAATTGATGAATCTGATCCGGCCTCAACAACTTTCTTCTGTGAACAGTGTATTCATCTTCCAAGCTCGTCAACAATTATCTCGTGTAAACATTATAATGAAAGTTCATATTCCTATAGTTATACGCTAAATCTCACAGACGGTCTCCAGTTGCCGAGGAACACTTCCGGTGAACTGTGTGTGAACCAAACTCTGAAAAATACAAATAAATGGTCATCAGTTTTAAAAACAAAAGATTACCCAAATGAAAATGAAATTTCCAATTTTCAAACTGAGTTAACCGCAAACAGCCCTATGATTTTGAATGAAGGTGATACTTCTACATCTCCGCAAGAAAAGTTCAAACTTGGTAGCCTTAATGTTTGCGGTCTTAAAAAAAGGGTAGAATACCCGGAATTTGTTAAATTGATTGAAGATTTTCACATTCTCTGTGTACAAGAATCTAAACTAGATGAATTCGATAGAGTTGAACTGCCAGGTTATCACTTTTATTCAAAACCAAGAAGGGCTAGATATGTTAGGAGGTCAGGAGGATTAGCTTTCTTTGTAAAAAAAACAACTTTAATGAGTATATTGAAATCTTAGAGTAAAAGAATGAATATGTATTTTGGTTAAAAATCAAAAAGCAGGTATCTGCTTGTTTAACTTGTGACTTAATAGTGGGAAATGTGTACATCCCACCAGAAATATCCAAATTCTTTACAGAAAATGAATTTTATGATCTCCAGTCTGAAATCACTTCCAAATGTAGTTTATTTACTCAAATTCTTTTAATAGGCGATTTTAATGCACATACGGCAAATCTGCAAGATTTTACAGTATTTGATGACTTTTTAGCAGAACAAATTTGTATTGAAAATGACTGTTTAAGTTTTATGAATAGTGTAGAACAGCTACAAAAGTTTAATATTAAAGTTAATAGGTGTTCTTTAGATGATAAAGTTAACAATTTAAGTATCAAACTGTTAGAAATTTGTAAGGTTAATAATATGTTTATTTTAAACAGTAGGATCAATCCTAATATGTCGGCGAAATTAACTTTCCGTGAAAGTTCTGTAATTGATTATGCTATCTCGACAATAAATTTTATGCATAATATTAGCTGCTTTAAGGTACAAGAAGTTGATGCGCTATTTTCTGATGGGCATTCTCTTCTTGATCTTGAACTTAAAATCTATCCAGATCATACCGAAAACCAACCAGACGAAAATATTACGCACAATTTGTCTAGGGTTCCTGAAATTTCTAAGCCCCCGAGATGGAAACACGAAAAAAAAGACGATTTTGTAAAAAACATAAGCCAGCGCGATTTTAATGAAATTATAAGGAATATTGACTCTATTCAAGATCCTGTTACTGCCAAGTCGAAACTTAACTGCATATCTGAACAAATTGCGCCATTATTTCATTCGTCGGCCCGTAGATCGTTCCCAGTTAAGCCAAATAACAGATCCTATAAGAATATAAATTATAATAACAATAAAAACAAACCCTGGTTTTGGACCCCACTGCAAAAAGGCCAGACATTAATATCACGTGGCACGTAAACACTATATGACTCATAAAAATGACCAATATAGAAATCAACTTGCACGCGCGGGTAAGCATTATAAACAGGTTATGAATACGTATATAAACAAATATAAATTTGAAAATGAACGAAAATTAAGACAGATACATACCAAAAATCCAAAAGATAATTAAATTCGGTTAAACCTCAAGACTCGTCGAAACAACCTAGTATTGATGCGTTTTATAATTATTTTAATGGCGCTAATAATGCGGATGAAAACCAACAGCAAACCAATGAAGATTTCTTTGATTTTCGGAATCACAATTTAGAACTTCTTAACGGACAGATCGCAGAAAGCGAAATCTTAAAAGCAATATCAAAATGTAAAAACTCTAAGGCCGCATCTCCACAAGACTTTATTTACAATGAATATATTAAAAGTACAAAACAACTTATGATTCCTCTTTACATTCGACTATTTAACCTTGTACTTGATACGGGTCAATTGCCCGACCCTTGGCTTGTTGGTACTATAAAGCATATTTATAAAAGGAAGGGCCCGTCCGTAAACCCTGAAAATTACAGACCAATTACTATCCTTAGTTGTCTAGGTAAACTTTTTACGTCTATACTTAATGATAGAATTCTAAATTTTTGGACGGTAATTCTATTCTAAAAGAAAATCAAGCAGGAATTCGCCATAAATACTCAACAACCGATCATGTTTTTACGCTGAAATTTATTATAGATAATATAAGACGCCAACGTAAGAGATCATTCGTCTCGTATATAGACTTTAGTTCTGCTTTTGATAACGTATGGAGGGCGGGTCTTTGGCAAAAATTAATTCAAAATGGTATAACTGGTAAATTACTTAAGGTTATTTTTAAGATGTATGCTAACATCAAATCGTGTGTTTCTGCTAACAACTGTATTTCCCCTTTTTTCACAAGCCCTAATGGATTGAGACAAGGAGAGAATTTGTCGCCGATTTTATTTGCCCTCTACCTTAATGATCTTGAAGATTATCTGCAACAAAGAAACCGTGGAGTAGAATTTGTTCTCAACGAAAATGATATCAATATTTACATCAAGCTGTTTGTATTGTTATATGCAGATGATACTGTATTAATGAGTGAAGATCAAGAATCGTTCCAAAATCTTCTCAACGATTTCTCAGATTATTGCAAACTTTGGAAACTACAGATAAATATGAATAAAACAAAAGTAATGGTATTTGGAACAAATAAGCCGGAAAAATATAAGTTTTATCTAAATGGAACAATTCTTGAAACGGTAAAAGAATATAAATATTTGGGTGTGATATTCTCATCAAGTGGAAGTTTTTTAAATGCTAGAAAGTCTATTGCAGAACAAGCTAATAAAGCAATGCACCTCCTGTACACTAGAATATATGACCTCGATTTGCCTATTGATTTACAGCTTAAATTATTTGATCAGACTATTTTACCGATACCTACATACAACAGTGAGATATGGGGGGTGGAAAATATAGACATTATTGAACGGATACATACTGATTTCTTAAGAAAGATTACTAAAAGTAAAATGTCAACACCTTTATATATGTTATATGCAGAACTTGGCCGTTTCCCGATTAAAATTATAATCAAGAGTCGGATGATAAAATGTTGGGCTAATTTAATCTCGTCTCATGAAATGAAACTTTCTCGCCTATGCTATATGTATATGTTGAGGTCAAACTTAAGTTTTTCGTGGGTGGAATACGTTAAAAGTATATTGGATAATACTGGTAACTCATATTTTTGGCTTAACCAGTTTGAAATAACCTTAAATAATGCGCATAGATTAGTAAAACAAACACTAACAGACCCGTTTCTACAAACTTGGTCAAACTCGGTAATGGAATCATCAAAAGGAAATAATTACCGCATTTTCAAAGACAGCATATCTTTTGAATATTATATGAAGATTTTGCCAAATGATCTCCGGACCAGTCTATTTCATTATAGAACTGGTAACCATAGGTTACCTATTGAAACTTTGCGCTGGGCTCAAAATTACATTCCATTTGAACACCGTAGATGCATGTATTGCAATTCCGACGACCCCCCGGACGAGTACCATTATTTAATGAAGTGCCCTATATTTTGTACACAAAGAAAGAAATATATTCCAACCTGGTACTTTACTAGACCTAATATTCTCAAATTTAAAGAACTGTTAAACAATAAATCATTCTATCTACTTCGAAACTTAGCAATATTCGCAAAGGAAATAATGAATTTCCACGCCAACAATTAGATTTTATTTTAAACATTTACCTGTATAATCCTACTGTATCCTCGTGCCGTCGTCTAATAAATTGATCAATTGACACACTTTACCACTAGCCTCTACGCTCCACTGAGTAACCTTGTACTAGATAATTGATCGCGCAGGTGCATTCCGTAGTACGTCACATTGTAAAATAACGCTCATTATAAGTAAGAAAGAATGTAGGGCTTTACTTTCGTTTTTCGTTAAAGCCGCTTGTTCTTTTTTTTCTAAATAGTTCTACAGCATGCACACTGTGTGAAAATATGGGCGGCCTTACTTTTCGTTTCGCTAAGGCATCGCCGAATTGTAATATTATGAATATTTTGTATTTCTGTGTTGTTGCTTTTTTTTATTCGATGTGTGTCATATTTCTGTCATATTGAATATTTATTTGGTCTATATGCTTACATTTGTAGTTTATTAGCCTTAATGAATTATAAAATCCCCACCTGATGTATTATTATATTTAATGACTGTGAATATAACTTTTTTACCTGTTATGTACGTTACTTACCTATTGTTTTTGTTAAACAGCTGCTATTATCCCTTATATTCTTTGAACACATTCCCTTTGACAATTCGATAAATTGCTACTGTCTGCCATTATCCCATTATTGTAACTTATATTATTATCATGTTGTTCTTTGTGAACCTGACTTCAAATAAAAGAAATGTTCTGTTCTGTTCTTTCAATAAACATTTACATCAATTGTCAAATCCAAACCGTTTTTCTAAAATCCTCACTAGAGTGACACAAACGTGCTCAAACGTTTTACAGGTGTAAATCGTTGTTGCGACATCGTGTTGGACTAAGGAGAAAGTGCAGTTTTTGTGTCACTCTAGTGAAGATTTTAGAAAAACGGTTTGGATTTGACAATTGATGTAAATGTTTATTGAAAGAGGTATATAGTACAGATAATTACCTGTATGCTTCAATGAATTCATGCCACTTGTATCCAAAATATTGATAAAAAAGTAAAGACATGGTAGAAAATTGAATGTGTAGAGTTCCATCCCTTGGTAATGTTATATTATATCAGTCATAGATTTTAGTTCTAAATGTCACCCCACACCATCCAAGCACCGTCCCGGCCCCCTATGATCGACTTGTTTTTGCCTGATGCATTAACTTGAATTCGCGGTTTAGTGAAATGAAAAGGTGACATTTCATCATGCACTAAATGAATTTATAATTTTCATCCCTGCTGTAAAATGAATCTTTAATAATGAATGGCAATCCTTCGCTCGTTCTGTTCTGTTCTGTTCTTAATATGCGGTCACTATTGAATATACGTATGTATGTAAAATCCCTAAAATTCCCATAATTTATCTGCCTCGGGCTAGATTACCATGACAACTTTAAGGGATATCTTCAAATAATTGGTAATAACATTGCCAACCGCTTAAGAATAATTAAAGATTATCAATTATTAAACTAAATATCAAACTGATATTGAAAATAAAATTTAAAAATATGAAACTTAACGAATATTTAAATTTCCGATCCGCTAAAATAAAGCTCCCACTTTACAAAAGAAGTATAATAGTTTGATTATAACACTCACTGATAATCATTATAACACATCATTTGGCTACCGCTTTCAGCACGGTAGAACGTTATCAAATCTGCCTTTAAATGGTATTACATTTCACATCTGAAATTTAATGATCGGATTCAAACCGAATTGAGAATATCTCATTAATTGCACGTGTTCTAAACTCCATATATATCCTACCTTTTAAAACTCAATCACTCTGCTTAATCTGTAGTTTTCTTTTCGTTTTCTTTCTATTTTTCTATGACTGTTTGTAATTTCTCTCATATATGCACTACATGTATCTGGAATTATTTATTCCGACTATTATAACGCTTTGAAATGTAAATTATTATGTCTAATCTGTTAATGCTAGATAACGACAATATGTAACAATAATTTAATTGATCTTAACGCCTGAATAAAAACATGATAAACATGGAAATTATTATAAATCAAACAATACATGCACAATAACAGTTAAATAAAATATCAAAGAAAAGATCGGGAAAACACGATGCGAGGTCGCGAAAGGACGATGCGAAAATGCGATAATAATATCGCGCCCTCGCATCGTACTTTCGCGACCTCGCATCGTTGTTTCGTGTTCTCGCATCGTATCTTCGAGTTTTCGTGGTCTTGCCCTAAAAACATCGAGATCACGAAAACGTTAAAACACGATGCGAGATCGCGACTGTACGATGCGAAAGCGCGAAAACACTATACGAGAACGCGAAAGCACGATGCAAGAACGCGATATTAATATTTTCGCATCGTACTTTCGCGACCTCGCATCGTTGTTTTGCGTTCTCGCATCTTGTTTTCGCGGTCTAAACCTCAGGACAGCGAGACCACGAAAATGCGAAAACACGATGCGAGATCGCGAAAGTGCGATGCGAGGGTGCGATATTAATATCGCGCCCTTGCATCGTTGTTTTGCGATCAAGCATCGTTGTTTTGCGAACTCGCATCGTGTTTTCGCTTTTTCGTGATCTCGCCTTCTAATCAGAGTACACAAAATAAAAGATATTTTCCAGCTTGTTGAAATGTTAAGGATTTAGACCAGGTATGAACATAAGCTGATTGGTCATAATGCTAAAGAAAAAAAAATCATTTTTAATACATCAGTTGTGTTTATCTGCTACTGTTAGAACCAGTAAACCGTCATCTAAAACAAAAAAATTAAGAAAAACACTTTTAAAACAATCCATAAAAAATTTATAGGTTACAGTAGTGGGCCTGGAGCTGCTAAAATAACTCGGTAACTTAATTATCCTCACCCGACTACTGCAATACCACATACTTTGGTTTCGGTTGAACCAAAGTAAATCCAATTCCTATAGATCTCAATGTTAAATTCCCAATGTTCAATGTACATTTAACATGACTTCTCAATGTACATTTAACATGATTTCTATCATCTTAATTTCTAGACAACCATACATTGCTGTGAAGATCTTCATTTTATCTATTCAAAAACATACTGGATATTGGGGGTTAACTTACTAGAAAGAAAACTAATGATCTCTAACCGAACAGACACCATTTAAACGCGGTATAATCGCAAACACGGTGCCAAAAATATACATCCGCTGTTTCGGAACTAGAACGCCTTACCAAACAAGATATAGGCATGAAATCAATTTCATTTATTTTCCAGACATGTTATTCATGCAAACAAGCCACAAACAGGCCAATTTCTGACGGTTAAAAGACCCCCCCCCCACCCTGATAAAGAGAAAAAATAGCATATATTAAAACGGACTTATTCGAATGGACCAAGGCGGGAAACAACGTGATTAGGTGTTATTTAACCTAAAAGGTTTAATTTTAATTCGCGAGAATCAAATTTCGCGCATAAGGCATACATTTTTGGCGCGCAGGCATACACTGTTTCGCGCGGGCATACATCAGCGAACTGATATTATTTTCATAATATTAGATGATGTCAATTGTTTGATTTCGTTGAATTTTATGTTGCGAATTTTCCTTAGCGCGAAATGTATGAAAACTAAAATCCCTCGTGATATCAGTGATAAGCATTTATGGGGTAAATCGCCATTAATTTTATTGCGAAATTCCGCCATATAATTTATTGCGATTTTCCGCCATAATAAATATGGCCATTTTTCCCAATGGCGATATTTCGCCATATTTACCATGGCGAAAAAAATAAACCTTTTCAGAGGTGGAAGCACTTCAATGTTTTTAATATATATGACCCCCACATTCTGAAAAAGATCATAGTCTTAATATTTTATTTTTTCGACGAAATCGCCATGGAGAAATAACGCCATTTCGAATTTATGGCGATTTTGGTGTTTGAGACTCGATACCTCACTCATTTTTAAGGATATTGGTTCAAAACATAGTACGTTTTATCATTAGACCCCCAACTATATATTAAAGAAAAAAACATTTAGTCTAGGACCCTTTAAAAATTCACCGGATGCGCAAACATTCACCGGACTCTGTTAAATAACAAATAGTTCCAAAGCTCGGCAGACATGGCAAAGTATTCAACACTCTTGATTATCTATGGTAATGTGGCAGCCATGGTACATAATTAAGATAAGAGTTGTGAGGGAGTCGATAAAAGGCAGACCAAGTATGATATAATTAGTACAAGGTAATGAAGTAATAAGTTATAACACTGCATTAAAAGCTTACACTACATTAAATAAACAAAACTATTGTGAAACCTTCATGTCCTGCCATTTCTTCTTGATTTGGTCTATAGTTCTGACCACTCTGCTGATGCTGTTGATCCTACAATATAAGGAGCAGACAGGTCAATGGCAAGATTTTAACATATAGCTGAGGCAATCGATCACAATCTAATGTATTTAGCTAGTCACTGTCAGCAATAAAAAAACCTACAATTGATTTTATAATATTCAACAGGAAATTAATGACTACCTCAAAAAATCCACTTAAAATATTTGCATACTACTATGTATTATTTTCTTCTTTTGGGTAGAATCTGCTTTAGTAGACCACACAGGTTCAAAACACAAAAATCCCAGCGGCGTTTGAGCGAGAGAAACAGGAGTCTTGAGGCAGTAGTCCCCATTTAATCTCACTATTACTGAAAATTAGTTTGGCCTACGACTTACTTACCAGTTTTTTATTACACGCAATGATCTTAAGACTTTACTGAAATGTTAGGTTTTGACGATCCCCATCTTTTTTTTTTACCGAACTGAACAAACATTACAAATGAACATTCCTAAAAGTCGAAATTTGTACACCGAGCTCTATCTGTAAGTAGTTTTTATGCCCGTCTTTTTCAAAGGATGAAGAAAGCTAGTTTGATCGTATTTGAACATAAATATTCCACAAGTTTGATGGGCGTAGGTGAAGAGATATTAGATAAAACATACCGTTGGCACGTATCGATCCAAATTTTTTGTTTGTCGTGTGCCGTTAGACTATAAGAGAGTTTTTTGTTAACAAAATTTGACTGGCTACAAAGTTCAATTAGGAGATCTGTCTCATCTTCCGTCCAATTTATTTTCCCCATGTTGTTGTCCTTGATTTGCAGACGACTAACGTTTGACAGTAGTTCGCGCGTTACCTCCATTGAAGAGTTCAATTATGCTTAATGCGCATGCGTATAAATCTTACGCTCAAAAATATTCGTACGATTTTTTTCACACTTACGAGTAGTTTGATAAGACACTCTTAAGATCGTTCGTAAGAAAATCGTAAGTCGAAATCGTAAGAAAAAAGTAAGAAAATCGTACGAACGTTGATAAGACGGCACCCATACCTTCAATGACTTTGCATTTTTTGAAGTCCTACTTAATAAACTTGTAAACAAATATGGATGTAAAATTATATGAACAGTCACTTGGAGAGTGCTGTTTTTGTGCATTTCTACTGTTCTTTGATGAATTATCTTCTAATTGGGGATGTCAACGGATACCATTTTCGGTATCCGGATATCCGTATATACTATCCAGATACTATCCGGATAACCGTATAGATCGGCGACTTTGTCTGTTATGTGATGACGTCAATATTCCCGCCTTTTTCACCGCATAGAATTGAACTTCGGATCTACGAAAACCTGTCAAAAGATACTTGAAAGAATAATTAAGTGATTTTGAGTGTTTTGTTTCCGCCAAGTGTCGCCGTATATACTAAGCGCTGTGTTACTATTGATCGATAGTATTCTTGAATTTATTTTTAACTCTTGAAATTTATTCACGCGATTTGACCAGGGCGAAGACAACTCACGATGAAAAATGAGGGAACTCTTGTTGATTTCTTTTTATGCAATTAAATTATTAAATTATTAAACTCGATTTTGTTCTTCTGCATACGACTTATGCATTAAATTTTCAAGGTTTTTCTCTGTCCATCTATTTTTCTGCAAAGCGTAGTACTTTGAATAAAAATTTTGTACCGTTCGCACATCTAGATACGTTTTTGATCTTAGCTGTGACATTGAGATTTATCTGGTACGTTCCAGAGACTATACATGTATTTGCCAAATTACGCAAAGAAAAAAATGAACAACAAATGCACAATATTTTATAATTTATTCATATTTATTTCATTTGCCGTTATCAACTTTATTTGATTGAAATTACATCAAATATTTTATCTGCAAAATAACAATCAAGATATACGACAATGAACGTGACAGCATTACGGGGACATTAGTAAACTTAATTGACAATAATTGACAGCGCAAGTTTGAAGACAATCACATTATCAATATAACTTGTGGATTACTATAATTGGCAAACAATGGTCCTGACCACCTGGATGAATGCAATGAGGATGCAGTTTTCGCACCTCTGATCTGTTAAACAAACACCGCGTTACTTCTTGTGGCAGTTTTATGACGATCAATATACAGTCTTAAATTATCTAATTATGACATCTGAACAGGTGTTTAGAAGCAATAAATGACGCATTTTGTACTTTTTAAGATGATTTTTTACTAATTTTTACGAATATTCGGATATGAAATTATTATCCGGATACTGACTTAGTATCCGGATATTCGGATATTCGTTGACATCCCTACTTCTTATACATTGTTGACCTTGTTATGGACTGTCTTCCTATGACAGTCATTGATTTCAACAGTGGAAGAATAGGAAGTTTGGACTCCCACAGAAAGTCAGTTTTCAAGGTAAGAAATTGCTACATATTTCTCTAACTTATGTTTTGACTTTTGCATGATATTTTACATTCATGTGCTTTATGAATGATATTAATTAATTATTTTCAAGCTAAAAGAAGCGTTGAAGTCAGAAAAACACATTTAAATCATAAAATTAGGATCTCACTAACCCAACCCATTTCAGATGTTCCATGACAAAATGATACAACCTTAAGCAATAATCATACACACAATATATATATTTGATTTCAACGACGAATGCAATTATAACGACGATTTGAAATTGGGTCCACGACGATGGAATACTAAATAAAATACTCATTATGAGAAAACACACACAATATATATTTGTTTTCCAACGACGAATTGTAATTAAATACATTATGTTTTCAACGACGTATGCAATCCAACGACGAATGCGACGATTTGAAACTGGGTTCAGGGAATATAAATATTATGATGATTGTGTCCAAAAATTTGAAATTGACTGGAATCCAACGACGATAAATGTATATTTGTTTCCAACGACGAATGCAACGATTTGAATTTTGAAATTGGAATCCAAGGTGGCCTCTTCTCATCTAGTGGACAATGATGGTGATTTTAGACCACAACCATGCCACTAGGGTGACCACACAATGAATGTTACAGTCCACACAATGTAGTTATTGAGAGTCCACATAATGTAGTTATTGAAATAGTTATTAAAATTACTTTCGGACGACCAACGGATATAGTGATCGTAAGATTGACTCATTCGTTGGTGCTGATGCTAGCAGGGGTGCAGTTGTGTCATTCCCTGCTTGCACGATTGGGTATGACGTGATGGACTAGTTGGATGGGGAGTACTTTACAACTGAAGAACAATGTGGTCCAGCCGTACCATCATGCCCCGCAGACGTCCCCCGATCAAGTCGAATGTCTTTGGCACAGAGCTTTAGCGTAAGTTTATGTTTATTAATAGGAATATGATAAGAGCAGTTAAACATACGGCTATTACACTCGTGATTATTTTAATAAAGCGAGAACTAAAAACGAATGCGCCGTCATCTGACTCCGGAGTAATTTCCTGATTTAGTAAATGAATTTTGTCTATGAAGTCATCATTTGGCACTTTCGCAATGTCATTAAGCTTTTTTGGAATTGTAACGAAAGAAGTGTTGAGAAATGAAAAATGAAATGGTTGCCAAATCAGAGACAAATTTAGCGTACTTTAGTCGAGATTCTTTATGTTGTATATTGCAATGATCAACGTCGCTAGTAAGAGATTTTAAGAAATACTGAGGTAAAGTCAACCTCTCACTAATAGCCTTACATTCCAGTTGTAACGTTAACTCATACACAGGTGGCCTAGCGACGACAACGGAACTGGAGTCATTTTGACATTTTACTGAGAAATCGCGGTATGGACTACAGTTCGGAAATATTTTTCAACATCACTTTTTCGATTTAAATAAGAAACGATTAAACATGATTTCGAATTGTAAGTAGATTCAATTCCGTTTTCAACTTCACAAAAAGGTAATAATTCGTCTGGACATTTATACGCGTCGTATGCATTCATCATCACGTATTGCGATAAATCGGTATTTATGAGGAAATAATCGGTTTCCTCTTCGACTGATGCCGTGAAGTGCAATGCGTTTGAAATGACTTTTACTGGAGCGGTTTCATTTAAATACGGTACATGAAGAGGTATAACGTGTACCAAACGAAATGATTTAGACACTGGTTTAAGCGGTATATCGATAATGATCCCTACTCTATCGGCTGAGAGTATAGTACTACAATGTAACAATGTGTAAAACTCCCATAACTGGGTTTTAGGATTAAATGGAAAAGCATATATTTTTGGGAGTTTCGTCTCGATTTCATTTAGTAGAGCGCGGAGATGCATCGGTGTTAAGAGCGCAGGTGTTAGATTTTGCAAACTGAGCATATTAAGTTTAATAGTTTAATTAAGTCTTCTAAATAAACCTCAGCGTTGGTTAACATGCGCCTTACTTCACCCTTTGTTAGATGAAGGTTATTCATAACTTCCTGAAATGTCATTACTTGTTGAATCTGATGTTCAAGAAGGCTATTCATATTGCGAATTTCGGCTTGAATGCCACCTAAAGACGATATTAACTCATTAATTGAGTGCCTATTTTGAGAGATTTCACTCCTTGTTATATTAAGAATTGACGTATTATGTTCCAGTATGTGCAGTACCTGTTTTTGCGAATTTTGTACAGTGCGCAGACCATGACGGATTTCATTTCATTAATGCCGGCATCATCTGCGGTACCGAAAAGAAATTTAAGAGCATTACCAAGTGGTAGAATGGATCTGGTTTGTCTTGAAGTAATTGAATAGAGATCTGTATAACTATTTACAATGCTTGAGGGAGTTTGATTTAATCCCTGTAAAAAATTTTTCATACCAGTTAACGTTCGTAATAAAGTATCCGTTTCTGTTTTTACATCCATCGCGTACTTGACTATTGCTTGTTCGACCAGGTCATGAATATTTTGTATTTCACTCTTAACATTATTTATGAATAATGTGTAAACCTAAAGATCAATAAACAACATAATTTGCCAGTGTGACCTGGACGTGGAAACTTCACGTACATTTTTTGAAAAGTATATTATTGTTAATAAAAGTTTGCTCTGTGCCTAGAACATTTGATAAGCCGCCAAAAGCAATAGGCAGAGTGGAAATAGCCCTGTAATAGACAATGAAACAAAATGTTATGGTTTATTCTTAAGATATATTTGTACCTAAATTGGGCATAGTTTGGTACTGATTTTATGCTACAGATTAACAATTTATCATACGGAAATGTATGAAGAAAAAAAATCTATTTCGCAACCGCAAAATCATGTAAATGACAAATACAAGATTTACTAAAGAGATGATGATAAAAGATTTAAAAGAACAACAACAAAAAACCAATATGCAATTAATTACTTTAAATATACTGTTTCAATAATCATCAATGCCTCGTAACATTTGATGTGAATTAAAACATGACTTGTATCATATTATTTACAGAAGTCATTAATAAACAAACATGACGATCCTTTCCAGATCCAATGTAAACTACTATTATCTTAGCAGTTTAAGCCTATTTACGGTCAATGATTATTTTATTTACAGTGTACACTTACTGTTTGAGGTCTAACGGAGACTTGCTTGCTAATTCATGGTTTTACACTTATGAAAGATAACGACTTCGTAAGTTTCATTTCAACTTAGTAAGACATAAATCGAATATACGCGTCTTACTTATCCCTGTAATCACACAAATGTATATGATTAAACAATCATACTTGAGCAAATGACTTGATAAGGCATGTTTCGAAGATACGAATCTATCAAAGTATAGGTAGCTCTACATTTTAAGCCATTCAGACATGTTGAATTCTTGCACCAAGTTGCCGTTTACCAAAAAGATTAAGCACTGAATTTAATCCTGTTTTAAACGGGTTATTTGTATTTATCTTCGGATCTATTGCGTCCACGGACATTTGATTTTCGGAGTTTTTGCTACCTGACGAATAACTGCTAAAATTCGCAGAGGCGGGACTTTGGTTTGCGCTCATTTCATGTTCGCTCGAGGTGCCGTCTCGACTTGAAGTACAAGACGTACTTGTTTGTTCACTGTCATAACTAGTGTAATGATATGGTTGTCTCTTGTCAACATAAGTATCATAACTGTTTTCATTTGTTATGTCATAATTCAATGACAAGGCGTTATCTTGTCCAGTATCATAACTGTGGTCATTTGTAACGTGAGAATTCAATGACAAGGCGTTATCTTGTTCTGACACGTTATTATCATAAGAGGCCTGTCTTAATCGCATGTGCAGTTCGCTCAACGGTATATTTACTTCATCGGAAGAGCTGGTGCATTTTAACCAAGCGACGTTTAGGTCTGGTTAATTTTCTACCGTGCACAGTCTGATCCGCGCTATCTGACTCATCGCACGACCTAGAATCTTCAGTTTGCTCGGGAGGTACAACGTATCTGCAGTTGCGTATAGGTCTAGTACCTGGAGGAATAGTTTTTTATAAACCCCACTCGGCGATATTTGCTTTACGGACTTGGTCTACGTGGCATTTTACCACTTGGTTATCTCACTGATTTTGGTTATCTAACTGATTTTTAATCAATAGATTACGGTCACTGAGTTTCTCCATAACTTTAAAGTATGGGATCCATTGAGGTTGGAGTTTAGCATTTCTAAGGAAGTTTTTTGTAATAAACAGCATCATTCACTTGAAAATCTACAAATTTGGCATGTTTGTTTGCATGTTTATTTCTGCGTTTTCGTGAATCTCTCAGATTTTGAAACACACTGCGATATATCTCATGGTTTCTGGAAAGCATGTACTAATGAAATTCGTCACCATAATACGGCAAGCGCGTACCGAATAGACTATCCACAGGAAGTACAGGGTCGCGTCCGAATACCATATAGAAAGGACTATACTTCGCGCTCTCGGTAACATTGAATCTCATTCCCGCCAATGCGATATTGAGGACAATATCCCAGTCATTGACATTATCTATGACCAGTTTTGTAAGAATGCTGTTAAGTGTTGCATGCGACCTCTCGTTATTGCCATTTCCGCTAGTGTGATACGGGGTACTCTTAATATGTTGTATATTTAATTGATTCATCGTATCAGTGAATTTCGGTCCAAACTGACTTCCATTATCTGTTGTTATGCGGAGCACTGCGCCGTACCGGAACAATATGTGTTCAAAGAATAGATTCAATATAGTTTCCATTGTCATATCAGGACAAGCAAAAACTTCCTGCCATCCTGTTAGCTGACAGACAAAGCAAAAAAGGTATTTGTTAGAGCTAACTGTTGGAGGATGCATAGGGCCTTGGATATCAACGCTTAATTCTGCGAATGGATATTTTGGTAACTCGGGCTTTTTGAGCGGTGCCTTGATCACTTTCATATTGACCATCTGGCAGGGCACACATTTTTCCATTTTTCCACATAGCTATTTAATTCGTTAAATAACGTAGGCCAGTAATAATGTCTTTTTATTGTTGCATAAGAGCGGTTAACTCCTGGATGACCAAATTTATGATAACCCTGCATTACCAGTTCCCTTAAATGAGATGGAACGTAGGCTCTTAAAATAGGTTCATCATCAGCATTTGAAATTAAATAGAGAATGTTTTTCTTGATTAAGAACTTTCTGGATTCGCTAGCGGACACCTGGTTATCTTGAAGCTTTAACATAAATTTAGCAATGATTGGATCCTTTTGCTGTTCCTCCGCCATACACTCAATGGAACAAACTACAGTTTCTGGAATACTCTTAATGTTCGTCCTTCACGCATCATAATCTGTAGCTTATTGATGGGTCATAAAATAGAGATTATCAGATCACTTGGGGCTAATTTATTGCACACGGATTAGACAGGGAATGAAGGTCTTTGATTTTATGAGAGTGAATAGTCAATAAGGTTTTCTATGTTGAATGTACACAATATGAAACATGAAAAAAAAATATCTTTTTATGTTGAACACTGTTAAGGTTATTATAGAAGAGAATAAAAATGGCAGTGTATTGGTTTTTTCTTTATGTTTTAAATCGTTACAATAATGAAATAATGAATTATGTAATACCGCATGTTAACATTTATTAAAATCATCACACTGTAAGTCAGTAAGTATATTTTATTATAGTGATATTGTGTATAATATTTACAAATTATGATAATAACAAACTGTTTCAACACATGGCCTCATTGGTCTTTAGTTGATTAAACATTAGAACAGAATGCATATAGTGATAACTGAAAGGCATTTTAAATAAGTATGTATATTATTGATATTTTAAGTCGCACAATAAGAAACAAAAATATATACAAATTATATGTCTGAAAGATTGTAGAAAAGAAATAAGTACATATTACTTAAAGTTATTTATAATTTAAAGCAAGAGATTTGTAAAAGTGCAGATAATTCATTGTACAATGTAGATTTTCTTCTAATCGTGCCGCTAAATCTTAAAGCGTTAGAAAAACTTTATTAGTAGCAATTGCTCTGTATAGAATATTGTCTCTGATGTCCTGATGGATGGAACACTTCAACAAGAGTTTCATCTTCTACTTCACTTATATTATATATAATTTAATCATGTATGTGCACTTAATAACAAGAGCTTCGATTACTTGTTTTGCTTGTTATTAGCAGTTTCTGCACAATAAACTTCATTTAACAAAAACAAATCAAACAAGCAAAAAAAAACACACATCTTACATTAATTTGTACAAATATAGGTTAAGCCATTTGCAAAAATATTTTGAAACACATGCTTATATTTTTTTCACAGTTATTTAAAACTTTCAAACAATGAATAGCCAGTTCACATAGAGATTTCACAGTTCAACAGATGATATTTTCTGATTATATATTACTTTTGAAGTCTACAATCATACTGCTTCTGTTCATCTTTTGGTTTCCTGAAAAAGAGGTAGTCATGTCAATTTATCCAAACACAACTTTAAAAAGTTCTTCACAAATTGGGTGAAATTAATACTATATGATGTCCAGCATAAGAAGTATTAATGTGATCAAATAGATAACATGACATAATTTTGTATAATGTATTCATAGATACTTTCAAAATGAAGAGATTTTTGAATGGATTACTTACATTTGAACTATGATTTAATATTATGTTTAAGAACAACAACAACAACAACAATTTAATAAGGAGTAGATGTTAAGTTCATTTTTCTTCGTCGTCCTTTCTGTGGTGTTTCTGCATGTTTTCTTTTTGTACAGCAGGTGTTCATTGGAAAATAAGAAGCACTCCGAAATGTCATTTATGTAGGCCTCATCTCCCAGGTTATACTGTTTTTTTGCAATTCTGTAATCTTTTCAAACAACCCTCCTGTAGGAAGTTTGGACACTTTTCGGCTGTGAAGTAATACTTTATAAGACAGTTTACATTTTTAGCCAAATGCTCAAATGCACTTGCAGGCGGCATCCATGTCTGTGGGTTTCTAAACTGTTGTTGGTTCTTTAATTTTGGGTTCCGAATTGAAATTTGGCGAATTCAGAAATCCAATAAAATCATTCAAACTGATAAATAGTTGATGCTCATGCATTAAAATATGTAGACCAGGAAGAGCAGTTATATTGAAAGCCATCAGTGATGTTACATCTGAAAAATAAACTTATCTAATGAATCATGCAGTCTATGAGAGCTAAGAAAATTTATCAATTTGTGATTATATCTTAATCACGCTGGTGAAAACAAATCAAGTTAAATTAGAATTTTAGAGTTTTAATGCAACTTAGTTTCGATGGGTTAAACTGCTTTCCCTCAATTTTAATTCTAAAAGCTGTTCCAGAAATACAATTAAACCATCTCCTCCATATACGCATTTTATCGCAGGAACGAACAATGTGGAACCAGATAAGTCAGCACATCCATGCTGTTTTATCAGGATCTACACTGTTCACCTTTTTTTTTTTGGGGGGGGGGGGGGGGGGGGGTCAGAAATAACCTATTAAAATAAAGAGCAAACAGTGCATATCCTAATCAGACGGCACATATGTGTGTACTGATCTGGGTCTATAGTATAAGTCGATTTAGGAGTATAAATGGAGGAAAAAGTTAAGGATGCGTATAAATAGAATAAAAAGTGTAAGTTTTTGTCATAGATTTAACACAAGTACGCAAATACTATTTACATTGATGCGTCTTTTTTTTTTATTTTGCCTTGAAAAAGGTAAAGTAAAAATATTGTATATTCAAAAGTTGTGTAACATTAATATATTATTATTACTTACCTTGTATATTTAACAATAAATATATATTGAAAAACCCACACTTTCAAATTTGGCATCCACAGAATGAATCACAGAAAACACCTTTCTACGAAAGACCGGTGGTGACATTTCAACTTCACGATTTCATGATTTCAAAACGTGAATACAGGAAGTTCAAACCGATGAAATTCGTGGAATCATAAAATCGTGAAATTGTGAATTCGTGAAATTATGAACTTTTGAAGTGAAACCGTGAAATCATGAAATCGTGAAATTGTGAAGTTTTTAAAAGAAATCGTGAAATCACGAATTTGTGAAATCACGAAATCGTGAAATCGTGAAGTTTTGGAGAGAAATCGAAAAATTAAATAATGACGATTTAATGAAATCGTGAAATTATGTACGGCTCTGGATAACAAATCCGCAACTTGATTTTGTTTACCTGGTATGTTTTCAATATATGCAGTTATAACAAAAGATATTGAGCGCATGTAATTGCTTGTTATCGAAATTTGAGGTTAACAAGTGCGTTAGCGGCTTGTGGTCAGTCTTAATTGTAAACCTAGCACCGTGTAGGTAACAGTCGAGTTCTTGAAGCGCAAAGTTTATAGCGAAAGCCTTTTTTAGAATTGTACTGTATTTTCGCTGCGATCTAGACAATTTGTGACTAATGAAATAAATGGGCCGTTCATCTTCAGTATTGCCCGGGGGCGATTGTACCAGCACAGCACAGCACCTATGGCGTAATCTGACGCATCTGAATAAATAACATACGGTTTGTTTATGTCTGGGTGGCTTAGTGTAGGTAATATAGCCAACTGGTCTATTATGTTATCAAAGCTTTGTTGACAAGCATCTGTCCAGAAAAACGGTGTATTTTTCTGCGTTAACTTTGTTAAGGGAAGTGCAATGTCAGCATAATTTCGTATAAACTTTCTGTAAAAACCTGACATGCCTAAATTGCTCTAACTTCTCTGATATTGGAAGGAGTTTGAGTGATTTTAAAGCTTCAACCCTTTTTGCTATCTGGCCGTATTCCTTCACTTTTAAACTACAGAAAAGAATACATTAGGAGAGATACACAATCCCATCGGTAATCTTCAGTATTCAAAAAATCTATGAAATGATGCAAAGCGGTTTTTGCTCTGTCATTTTTATCTAACTCGCGGTGAAAGAAACCGTTTGAGAGATAAACCGAAGTGTAGTAGTTAGCACCTTTCAATAAAGTTTGTATATCATCAATTTGCGGGAATTGGAAGCTTGATGGAAAAATATGCTCATTTAATTTTCTGTAATCAATTACCAATCTTTTCGAGGCATCATTTTCGTTTACTAAAAGTGCGGGGGCTGCCCACGTGGAATTGCTAGGCTGAATAATTTCAGACTCTATCATTTGATCCAACTTTTTCTTCATTTCTGCCCGTTGCGTAAATGGTAATCTGTACGGTCCTTGCTTAATTGGTTGAAAATTATCTGTTGGGATTTTTACCGAGACACCGAGAACTTTACCTATATCGAACTCAGATTTAGAAAATATATTCTGATTCTTTTGAACAAGATTCATCACTATCTGGAGATGTTTCTTTGAAGTTTTAATTTCACTGACGTTAAACGGCTGCGAAGGTTTAGGTACGAATTCGTTAAACACAAATCCTCATCATCATTATTATTTATAATGGACTCAACAGAAAAAATATTTGTACTCTGGAGTTGCCCTAGGACACAACCTCGTTTTAACTTTATAGTTTTGTTTGATCGATTTGTCGAAATAACAGGAACAGTCCAGTTGTTGTTAACATGTACCAGTTTAGGTGTTACAAGTAAACACACTTCTTGATGTAGGAACCCAGATGAGATTTCGCATACTTGAAAGTCAGTGTTTATTTCTAAACTCGGATTATGTTTGGGTCTTCCTTGCAGTTAATTTATGCTTTGAGGATTTATAATTGTTGTTTTATTGAGACGGATTATTGATGCAATGCAACGGTCATCCTGTAATAGTACGTAAATATCTTTAATCTTAATGCTATTAAGATCATTATAGATTCGACAGCTGTTCGCGGCAAGAAAATCTCGTCCAATGATTGCATTACGCGATAAGTTATCGACAATTACAAAATTGTGTATCAGGTGTAGAGTGTTTATTTTTAGCTTTATTTCGGAATATCCACAACGTTACGCGATGTGGCTGTTACTAATTGAAGTCCTAGATTGGTCTTTTGTAGTGGCGGTTTTACATGCAAAGAATCATATATTCGTTTGTGCAGCACAGAAAATAATGCACCTGTATCAATGAGAGCGTGCACTTTTAATTTGCCAATATTAACTAAACACGAACTTGGAATATCTTTAAAATGGTTTAAATTGTGAGTAGCTTGCAAGTCTCCTTTCCGTTTCCTACCATCGACCTCTTTATGGTGGAAACGACCTAGTTTTCCTGACCCCTATGACCCCTATGTTAATTTTTGTTTTGATTTGTGCCCTGGAGATTTTTTTCAATCTCGGCACTCAGACTGAAAATGTCGTTGCCGACCACAAAACCAGCATCTAACTTTTTTAGAGCCATTATTTGTATTTTTAAGGCTTCACAAACTTCGTTTATTTCTGACTTTTGTCGCACGCGGCACTCACTTATGACATGACGTGATCGTCGCTAGTGTTCTCCCGAGCGATCACGCCATCAAACCGAGACCGCCTTTTAATTCGCGCACAGATATTTTGTTCTCCGGTCGCAAGAGTGACTGCATTTTGGAAGGTGCGCGGGTTTTCGCGGATTACCTTCGCCCTAACAGAAGGCTGTTTTAACCCTTCTGTAAAAACATAATTAATTGTTATTCGATGACATGTAACCCATCGCCAATTCCCTCATAGGCCTTTTCAGCCAGTGCCAAAATTCTATCCGCGAAATTTAGGGCATTTTCCCCTTGATATTGTTTTATTCTTGTGAGTTCTGCAAATTTTAATTCTTTGTTTTTAACTTCGCCAAAACGCGACTCTAGCTCCGCCTTTAGTTCTGCCCAAGTAATACCTTGATTGTTTTCTAAGTGCCTTTGAATGAAATCCGAAACTTTATCACTACTAAATTGAAATGCTAATTGAATTTTCTTTTCGTCCGGAAAATTGTTAATGACAGCAGATTTGTTTGTACTTTTTATCCATGAATTAAATTTTGTCTGATCACCGTTAAAAGTTTTAATAAAATCAGACAGACCGACGCGACCTAACTTTTCGTTAAGCGAATTAATTGCCTGTGCCAAATCCATAATAACAAGTTCAGGCTAGGCCTTTGGAACAAAAAATAGTACAACAGACCTTTCATTCTCCGGCTTGGTGTTCTCCCAGTCGAATCTCTGGTTCTTGGCACCACAAAGGCGTTTGTAGCGTTATGCTAACGCAAGAAGAACACTAACAAAAGTTAAGTGTGAAAGACGGGCTAGGAGCCCTCGTCGTAGGTCGCTCGGACGAGCTACTAAGACTGCCGCACTGGAGAGCCTTGCACGTCCAGTATATATGTAGAACCTAATCTGTTTAAATAGCTACCGTTATAAACAAAGTTTACGATAATGTCTCTAGGGTTATATAACTATTGTAATAATATACAATCTGCAACCATAGCGATAACAGGCCGATACAGTGGTTGTACCCGCTGACCCTATCCGCAGGTAGTGTCCAGTTCAAGCTTGACACACTGACCCTATGACAGGTTCATCGAGTACCATTTGATATCGCTGTAGTTGCTTATTATATTACAATGAAAACGGTATTATTTGTTTAAAACTTGGCAAGTTATTTTTTGGTATTGAAAATGATTTGTACATTTGTTTTGTATATATACCGCCGAGCAACTCGGCGTATAATGCATTGCCTGAGGTTATTTTTTTTACCCAATAGAGCTTTTTGTTAGGAATTATATTGAATTGGGATCAGTTTTAATAATGGGGGATTTAAATGCCAGGTGCGGAGAGGGTAATGACTTTTTAGATTTTACTGATTTTGGAGATTATATTAATGCAATAAGTAATGATTATACATGTAGTTCTGATCACAGTTTTTGTCTGCCAAATAGATTTACAATGGATCAGACTGTTTATACATCGGGTAAAAAAACTTTTAGAGTTATGCCTAAGTAGTCCTATAAAGATAGTGAATGGTCGAATAGGCGATGATGCAGGTATAGGTAGCTTTACTTTTGTATCGATAAAGGTTGTAGTTAAATAGATTATGCATTGTGTTCAAACAATATGTTCCCTATTATACAGGATTTTATTGTACATGATTTTCAAACATGTTCTACCTATGCACCTATTGAGATAAAATCAGGTGTTAACAAAAACTGTAATGAACGCAATGAAATTTATATGAGTAATGATGAAAAGCTTGTTTGGAACGATAATAAAATGAGCGACTTCAAAAATGAACTTGCGTTTAATATTAATATTTTAGAAAAGTATGTAAATAATATTACGACAAAATTTATATAGTGGATTTTAATGTAGGTATCGATATATTATCGAGGTCATTATATGATATTGCATTTAACTTTTTTGGTAAAAATGAATCTAAAAGGAAGAGTTAAAAAAGAAAATTTAAAAGCTTCTGGTTTAATAATAATTATATATTCTTTATTTCCTCCAAATATGAAGAGCACAAATATTAAACAGCACAACTATACAAAGTTAGAACACCAAACATTACTCTAATACAAAATAACAGCATTGTAATGCACACTCATACAAAATAAGGACATCATGCGGTACACTTCTACAACATAACAGCATTATGCAGCACACTTATACGAAATAAATATAAGAAAAAAAAGAAAAAAAAAACATCTTACGGCACACTAATACATTCTTAGAGCATCATAAAGCACACTTATACAAAATTAGAACATCAGTAAGCACAATAATACAAAATTACATCATCACGCAGCACACTTATACAAAATAAAAACATCTTACAGCACACTAATGCATTGTTAGAGCATCATAAAGCACACTTATACGAAATTAGAACATCATAAAGCAAACTAATGCAAAATTTCATCATCACGCAGCACACTTATACAAAATAAAACATCATACAGCACACTAATACAAAGTTACAGAATCATAAAGCACACTTATACAAAATTAAAACATCATAAAGCACACTAATGCAAGATTAAATCATCATGCAGCACACTTATAATAGCTTACAGTATCAAACAGCACACGTATACAAACTTACAGTGTCATAAAGCACATTAAAATAAACGTACAGCATCGTATAGCAAACTAATACAAAATCACAGCATCGTACAGCACACTAATACGAACTTACAACATCATACAACACAATAAAACAGAGTTGGAGCATCATACAGAGCACTTTTATAAAATAACTGCAGCATAGAGTACGCTTATACCTACAGCATTTACGCAAACATAGGCGAGAACACAGCATCATGCAGCACACTAATAATAATTTGATACAGTGTTAGGTGGCTTTCTTCCCTGCCTCAAGAGCCTTGTGCGAAACGAAACTACAAGACTCACCGCGGGAAAATAACCACAACACATGATTAATGCAAAATTGAAGTTTGTACAACTTTTACATAGAGTCTTCAAACCTATTAAGTTTTTTTTTCGTAATTATTACTCTATATTTTAGTCCCAGTTTTAAAAAAGAGATAAATAAATACAAATTATTGGCTCATTTGGTGAACAGCGTTAATAAACGCTTTAAAACATAGTACTCTTGTAGTATCACTTAATTCATATGAATGCAATCCCGTAAAAAGTTCAAAGGTTTGGGATTTTGGTGAGAGGCTAATGAAACTATTGTAAGTAGTAGTGTCTAATATTTTCGACAAATTACTCCATAGTTTGTCTCTTATAGAGTCAGTTGAGACGCAAAACATTAACGAATGCATAGCTATGTCAAGTGTAGACAATTGGCATTTAGGACAAATAATTGCAAACTTTCTTGAGAAGAATTTATTTAAGAGGACAAAAGCTGAGATGCATTGAGGATGGTAATTTCTATAAATTCGGCAAAAATTCCAAAGGGATGAATGCTCGTATCTCGAATGTATTATACTAAAATCTTGGAGAGTAGCGTCGCACATTATTCGGTTTCTCCAGTTATATTCCACCACAGAATGAATGGCATTTTTGACAATTTTCTTCCATACGTTTTGGTTTGGAAATTCCCCTGAATTAAGATATTCTCTGACATAGTTCTGTAGCTGATATTTACTTAATATCGAAAATATATCGGGAATAAATCCTCTGGCGATATTTGGTTTGGATAGGTAGGAAAATATTCTTAAAGCAAATACCTCCTTAATTTTAAATTTGCAGTTTAAGTGACATAACTGGCCTAGAAATATTAATTTTCTTTTATCTATTAAGTTCTCAATCGGATAGATTCCTAAGCTACTAAGAGCTACGTCGGTCCTAGATTGGAATGGGATTGACTGTATGTATTTAATGCACTGACGATGAGCTCTTTCTAATGGCATTAACTGATTATTAGTTACACTATTCCAAAGTTCGCTGCCGTATATCGCTCTAGGAAGTACGATTGTTTCATACATTTTCTTGGAGGTTAGCGGATTAAGGCCATTACGTTCAATACCGCAATTAACTAGACTGAAGAAGGTTTTTCTAAGTTTGTGACAACTTTCTTGGATGTTCTCTGTCAACGATAATTGTTTATGACAAGGGACCCCAAGATGGACATAAGAGTCAGTTTCTAGGATTTCTGCGTTTCCTAGATACCACTTCCGGTCTTTAGGTTTCTTTTCATTAAATACTACGACTTTGCATTTGTCTGCATTATAAAGGTATCGTCCTCTAGTCGAGTTAGAGTAACATATATTGAGCAATTTGTCTAAACCATGCTTAACGCTAGATAATATAACCATATCGTCCGCTGATGTTGGACAACCGCAGGATATGTTGTTCAGTTTGAAACAGGCGTCGCTTTGGTCAATCTCATCTAACAGACTGTTTATGAAGACCGTATAGAGGTAAGGGCTTATACATTGACCCTGACGTGTACCTTGTAAGATTTGGAACCAGGTGGATGTATACCCGTTGGATTTCACACAGCTGTAGCAGTTTGTAAAAAATGACATAATAGCTTTAAATAATTTTATATCTATTCCACTTTTAAAAAGTTTTATTAATAAAAGATTTATCCAGGTCCGGTCAAATGCTTGTTTTGCGTCGAGAAAGCATGCGTATATGACGGAATTATTCTCTTTTGCGTAGTATATGCATTCTCTAGTCATAAATGACGTCATTAGGCTACTGACGTTTCTTTGAAAGCCACCTTGAGAAGGGTTTAATTTAAGGTTACTGTGTTTGTCAATATAACGAATTAAAGTTTTTTCGTATAGTTTCAAGATACATGAACATAACGATATAGCTCTATAACTACTAGGATCGTTCTTCTTTTTGTTTCCACCTTTATACAGTGTGGTAATGATACCCTTTTTAAGGTCTGTGGGTGTATGCGAGAATGTAAGCATGCTATTGAATAGTTTTGTCAAGATTCTCAATAATAGGTTTCCGCCGTGCTTTATATTTTCATAAAAGATGCCGTCATATCCGCAAGCTTTTTTATTTTTGCAAGTTTTTAGTGCTTCAGATAGTGAAGATTCTTCAATGACAAAGGATGGCCCGATGTATGTGGATATTAATCCTTTTAATTCGTCAATTTCACGATTAATTTGATTAAAAAACGCGTCGTCAAATGAAGGGTCTGAACTCGGCGAATATAGGTCTTTAAAGTAGCACATCCATTTTTCATTAATAATTTTCGGATCTTTGTATAAAATTCCGTCGAAATTCATTTCAAATACGCTTGTGTGTAATGTTTTCTTTCTCCGTTTATTTATAATTCGCCAAAATTCATTGTTGTCAAATTCAGCCGCGTCGTCAATTTCTTTTTCTTGGGTTTCGGTGTGAGAAAGTGAGGCTTGTCTATGGACCTTGCGAAATTTTTTCTTAGAGTTTTTGTAATCTATATAAGAATTTGCAACTTTAGATCTATTGTCGTTAAGCCATTTTATGCGTTTATGTTTTAAATCGTTATGTAAATTTGTTAAAGTTTGGTTCCAGTAAGGCTTAATGTATGGTTTAAAGCGTACCTTGGGTATAAACATGTCGGTTGCGAGGTTGACGATAAGCACAATTGCTGAGTATAATTCATCTATGCATTGAGTATTATTTATCTGGAAATCTAGAGCGCACTTTAAAACATCGCTATTTTCTAGGAACATTTTGTATAGATCTAAGCGGTCTTGCTTAACGTTCTGCCAGTTTATAATTTTGTTCGTATTAGATTGAGTATGAACCGGGATCTCATAATTGATAGAGTAAGCTAACACGATTGGCCGATGAGTTGATACGTTAAGGGCGTCGTCATCCAAAATCTGGCAAGATATAACGTTCTCAAGAAAGGCATCTTGTACAATGATATGGTCAATGAGTGTTTCCCTACTTGAGTTAAATGGTACGTTACTATATAAAGACCCTTTACAAAAATTTAGTGTATTCACAGCAGTAAAGGAATATCTGGACATAAGCTGAAATAGCAATTTACCTCGGCTGTCTAAAACAGTTTCGCCACTATGTCTTTGTGATGCCAGTTCGGTATTGTAGTCACCCATTATTATAACCGTACCTTGATCAATAAAAGTGCATATTACGTTTTCAATTTCTTCTAAGAATAGTTTATATGTTTCAATAGAATAATTTTTACATGGTAAGTAAACTTGAAACATAAACATGTAACTTCCGGGACTGGTCATAATTTGAATACCTAGAAGTTTGTCACTGTTAATCTCTATAGGAGAAACAATAGAGTTTAAGTTCTTTTTCCATAGGAAGGCTGTACCTCCTTTACCGACTTTTCTAAAGCTAGAAATATCGAGGTCACTGTCAGACATGGAATATGACATGTACTCCGAGTTTATACAGTCTAAAAAATGGAGATCTTTTCTACGAAGCCAATGCTCGGAAATTCCACATATGTCTATTTTGTTCCTTGAAAGGCAGTCACACAGATAACTAGCACTGGACATAATGCCTGTCGCATTCCATGTGCATATATTTAAAGTTGATATTAAAAGGGGCATAATCATTATAAAAGGTAATAGTTTGTTGGTGGTTATTATTAATATATTGAATTCTTACCAAAATATTGCATGAATACTATGTCACTCTACATCATCATAGAGAGCTGAGAATCTGTTATTGGTTGAATGATCATGATCACGATCTATTGTTACATTGTGCCGGCTCCAAGAATGTTTCTGTTGGCCGTGCTTGGGTGGCTGTTGTTTACCTCTCTGATGATCGTTGTGAATAGTGTCCGTGTCGTGAATATTTTGACGGGCGTTTCGTGATAACCATGGCCGGCAAATAATACCCCGTGGCCAAAACGTGTAATCCTCTGTCAGCTTATCAGCAGTGCCATCGTCTTCGACATTGACTCTTACAACAGTTGTTTTACGTTTATCGTTTCTGAAAATTGATACTTTTGTCACTGTGAGTCCTTTGCTTCGAACGTATCGCGCGATTGTGTCCTCTGAGATCGACGGCTTAAACCCTCCTACGTAATACCGCTTTGTACGACGTCGAATGTGTTCGTAGAATTCATCATAGTTTAAACCACAATCTCCCTTATTTTCCAAGTCATCATGCATTGGATAAGAATGATTCGCCGGTTGTGATAATTGACGTGAATCATTATGCATCTTCGAGTGGGAACTACGCGCCGACTTGGCATTATTCACAGCAGCGGAATAGGACGATTTAGTCATCTGTTCTTTATCATGTGAGGTCGTGTCTTTTTCTCTGTTTATTTCTGCAAAGGAGACCCGTGTATTGCGGTGTCTTTGAGTTCTTTGCGTAACAATCGCAGGAATTGGAATTCCACCATATGTGTTATTTGACTCGGTTTCAACACTGTCTGTAATGCAGGTGTTGGGGATGAGTTCCGCACAGTTGTGTTTAGTATTTTCCTCCGATTCCTTCCGATATCTCATAGAAGAGCGCATGTGCTCTAGCGCAAACGAAGTACTTATCATTTGTTCTTGGATTTTTATTACGTTTTTGTTGTTTTCATTGACGTCACGTTTGCAAGACATAACGCGAGTCGTGAGCGCGTCCGTAGCTTCTTTGCAAGATGTTTTCATGGTATCAAGGCTCTTTTTCATATCAGTATATTTTGACTCAACGTCTTTTTTGAGTTCAGATAGTGATTCCGTAATGGATTTCATATCTCCACTCATAAGGTTCTGTGAGGCTGCCTGCCTTTGTTTCATTAGCAGAACATCCGCTTGGAGAGCTTCAATAGTAGCTTTCAGTAAGCTGATCTCAGCTTTACACTGACAGTTATCTTGTTTGGCGACAATAGCTGGATATTTCGTGGTGGAGTTGTTTCTGCCTTTCTTTGAGGTACTGATGATGTCTTTAACATCAGAGAAGTCTCCCCCGTCGATAACTGATAGCAGAATGTATATGTCATTTGCCAACTTAGCACATGCCGTTTCACCATTACGGGTATGAACGCGCCGTTTTAACTCACTATTGGTGTCAAACGGAAAATCCTCAGATTCTCTCAGAATGTTGAACAATCTCTGTCGCAACTGTTCCAGGTCAGGTTCTGATTGGTTATAGTCCACTAATACTCTATTCACGAACATTCCACTCGGTAACTCTCGAATCAAACCTTGAAGTCGATTTAGTTCGACCAAGTCATTTTTATAGTTCATATCATAGTTCATATCATAGGATGGTTCGGTGCACGCAGTGCGACTGTATTGAGACTCGGTAATAGGAGAGACTATATTACTTTGACCACACTGTAGGCTTATAGTTTCGCTCTGGGACATAGTGGAAGAGTTTACCGTTACAGGTATTTTAACTTCTGTTTCGTCGGATAATAACAAAGGTTCTAACTCAAATAGAACTTTTTTGTTCCCATTGTTCTCCATTGCCCCGAGCACACAGGTAACCGTCCGATTGGAATGCAATATGGCTGCGGTATTTCTTGTATTATATTCAATCTATATACCAATTATACAAAAATAACGTTACAATAATCAAAAGATACAACTTAATGATTTGGCTAAAAATCATCCACAAAAGTTTGAAAGATTTAAAAACAATCCTAATAGATCAAATATAACTATAAATTGGTTTTAATTAATATTTCAAGAAATAAACAAAAGAAGAACTGTTATAATGAAACAATATTCATTTGTACGAGGCTAGTCCAAAATTGCGTTATGCTATAGCATTTATGTTGCATAAAACATTTCGATTTATAAGCTTTCAAAATTATACTTTTATATCATTCCTCGTAATAATTGAAATCACGATTTAATTTGATTTTTTTTCACACACAATTTGTATGTTTTCTTTTAAAAGAACCGACGAAATGTTCCACACTTACATGTAAGCTAAGTAAGGTAAAGGCAACATCAGCGACGCCGCTGAATCAATAAAATAACTAAATGTTAGATTAACTTGGTATATTTAATATGCCTATGTTCATTTTTAGTGGATCAGTTAAGAAAAAGTCAATATTAATTAAAAAATAACCCTACTCAGAATTGGTTCACATGAAATACGTTTTTTTTCTAACAGCAAGAATTAACAGAGGCATTCACAAAATGCTTCATTTGTGATTATAATAAGATTTACATGTAATAAAGTTATCGCCTATTAACAATTTTATCATCAAAAGTATTAGTACAGAACTATTGAAAGCCAGCCAGCGTCAGTTCTGCATTGTGTACCTAAAAGTCAAACTTCGGGTTTGACCTTTTACATGAAGGAAAATTGAATCACAGTCAGTTAAAAAAGTAATATGCATATCAGGAATCGCCAAACTTACAAAACACAGCCTCTCCACGCAGCGAAAAAGAAGAAAGAGAGAGAGCATGTTTTTTAAGTATGTCAATTCAAATAGGACGCCACAAACATTTACGAAGAAGAGAACCTTTGGGAATACCGCCTTGGAACGGTCAGTGGCAAAACAAATTGCCACTGGGGGTTTAAACCAGGTTCTACGGTGCACCAGCCTCACACTTGCCCCAACAGGTTCTCGTATCACAAAATAAGTACAAGTTGTCTTGGTGACATAAATCCAACCCACCCATCGGCTTAACAATGTTGCATGCAAAAGCATACAAACATATAAAAAATAAGAAGCTAATAGCATTGTAAAGCCAAAGGGCGGGTACTCAATGATCTTACCGAGACCAGAGCACCTGGAGTAAAAACAGCAAGAACAAAATGACAACGATAAAAGAAACGAATCGAGCTTCTAGGTCCTTTTAAGCAAAGATTGACCCAAAAACCTTCATAAACTCTTAAACCCCTGCCACCGTCGTGCAACCAAAGAGGTAAGCACAATGATCAAATGTAGAAGGGTTATCATGTTGGTAACCTTTCTTTTAAAATTTACAGATGATTTTACGAATAACTGGGAGAAATTAACATTGCCCTTTATCTTCTTAAGTTTGTAAATTAAATCTCCATAAACACCGGCAGTGAAATACCTTGTTGCAATAGTGATTTTAAACTGCACCTTTATTTGTGAATTAGATCTGGGTATCGGCGATAAAACTTGCAAAGGTTTTCCTTAATTTGTGATTCCGATAACCCTGTTTTAAAAGTTTTTCTATAATGCATAGATTACGTTCATTGAAATCATTCACATTGTTGCAACCTCTTTAAAAGCGAACAAGCTGTGAGATATAAAACCCGTAAGATGTTGCACGGGGAACATCGCCGTCTAAAAACTGAAAATTTACTGTATTAAAGTTAAAATCATCTCTTTTATCATATATTTTAGTAGTGAATTAACCATTTTCAATGGACATATTTCGATAAAAAAACGTCTGCTTGCTTTTCTGAAGTGTTATTAAGCTGTAGTTCTTTAGGATAAATCTTATTAACCTGTGATGGAAAACGGTTATTATTTATATTTAATAAATCATCAAGGTACCTCGAGGTGTTATAAAAAGCTGTAATAATATCATCTTGATGTTCGGTAGAAAGAGATTACATGAAGTCTCTTTCATAACAGTATAAAAACAGATCAGCAACAAGGGGTGCACAATTAGTACACATTGGAATGCCTATTACTTGTTTATAAATAGAGCCTCATTAGAGGTACCAAATCTCAAATATATATTATCTAATAAAAATGTTAGCGCCTGGATAAGGTCTTGACAGGTCCTAATTTCATTCACAATGAACGAATTTATTAATGCACAGTTTCCTCCTTCAGTTGTCCCACAGCATGCAACATAAATGTACAGTTCCTTGTAAAATCAAATTGTCATTTTTGCGAACCAGTACACATGAACATAAGAAAGTATTTAGGCTTGTTTCAGTTATCAAGGTTGTAAGCAATAAAATGCTAACCAGCTATCAAAGGCGCCCAATTCAGTGATTCACAACAGAAGATATGACACGAATGCATCAAGTTTCACAACTTGACATCACATGCTAGACTAAAGGATTTGACGTTAACCTGTTTTTATATTAAGCATTTTGTGCAATGCATAAATTATGGAAATTGTCTGGTTTATAAAAATTATGGTTTCGCCTTCTTGACGTTTTGTTGCATGTGCTTATTTTGTTTTGCATATCAGTGCTCGTTCTGTCAGGCTAAATCTATCTACATTGTATTTTCGTTAACTTTCGTTTATAAAGCTTCACTATATGCAGCCTTTGAAAACATTCCATGCCTTCTTTTATCGTTATTTATATAATAATTTATAAAAAATGGTTATTATTATACTGCAAAGAAATTTGCTTGAATTTGATTGGATAATTTGCCGTTCATGTATATTCGTATTTACGGATCGGCCGTAGATATGAACGCACGTGCCTTAATTTCCCCCTCTGGCCTCCCACCTTTTGTTGTCTTTCTTCCTGTCATTTTGTTTTAAATTTCCGTAAAAATGCGTAATTTGAAGCTGATATTGTAAATTATAAAGCGGTTTGATTAGGGATTACTAAAATTGTTACAGAAAATATTTGTGTTAAGTTTTTAACGTTGAAGACGATCAGATTATTCTCAAATTTTGTAAATAAATATCAAATCGATAATCCATTCAATTTCTATAGAAGTGACGTCATGCAGGTAAATTAATGACGTAAGACATGTAATTATTGAGGTTCTCAGAGGGGAATTAGGCCGTGCGGCATAAAATAAGCGAAATAAATAAAAAAATCGATATTTTCTTATTATTTTTGTCTGAAAAAGTCTTTGAAGTATAATAAAATAATCATTTGGTTCCTTGAAAGCGTATGTGAGAATATATTGCCGGTCTGGGAGTCATATTATCCCTCGCCTGCGGCTCGGGTAATATGACACCCAGACCGGCAATGTATCCTCACATTTCCTGTCAAGAAACCAAATAACTATATAATACTTAAATTTGACAGTACCTTATTCTTAAAAAAAAAGGTGCATGCAAAACATTAATAAAAATACAGCAGGACAAGCTACAGGAAGAAAGCCAAACCTCGCCTTTCAGTACAATCATATAGATCATAAGCGAGCATAAGTTTATAATAACATTGAGATTTTCATCAAAAACAACACCAAAATATTTAACGAAAAAGGTTAATGTTTAAGCTTATCGCACAGAGCGATCTTTGGCAAATATTATTTGCCGTACTAGCTTTTAAACAGGTTTCAGCGCTCACAACCTCACACGTGGCCCGCTCACAACCTCACACGTGGCCATTCATGTTTTCAAATGGACGATCTTTTACAAGCTGCCTTGTGTGAATGTCTCCGAACTATCATCTTCAAGGCAAGGAATGTCTTTATGATGTTAGATGCTGAAAAGCGGATCATTCATTCCAGGAATAGGAACAACTACCATAAACAACTAATAAAGTTATCGCCTATTAACAATTTTATCATCAAAAGTATTAGTACAGAACTATTGAAAGCCAGCCAGCGTCAGTTCTGCATTGTGTACCTAAAAGTCAAACTTCGGGTTTGACCTTTTACATGAAGGAAAATTGAATCACAGTTAGTTAAAAAAGTAATATGCATATCAGGAATCGCCAAACTTACAAAACACAGCCTCTCCACGCAGCGAAAAAGAAGAAAGAGAGAGAGCATGTTTTTTAAGTATGTCAATTCAAATAGGACGCCACAAACATTTACGAAGAAGAGAACCTTTGGGAATACCGCCTTGGAACGGTCAGTGGCAAAACAAATTGCCACTGGGGGTTTAAACCAGGTTCTACGGTCACCAGCCTCACACTTGCCCCAACAGGTTCTCGTATCACAAAATAAGTACAAGTTGTCTTGGTGACATAAATCCAACCCACCCATCGGCTTAACAATGTTGCATGCAAAAGCATACAAGCATATAAAAAAATAAGAAGCTAATAGCATTGTAAAGCCAAAGGGCGGGTACTCAATGATCTTACCGAGACCAGAGCACCTGGAGTAAAATCAGCAAGAACAAAATGACAACGATAAAAGAAACGAATCGAGCTTCTAGGTCCTTTTAAGCAAAGATTGCCCCAAAAACCTTCATAAACTCTTAAACCCCTGCCACCGTCGTGCAACCAAAGAGGTAAGCACAATGATCAAATGTAGAAGGGTTATCATGTTGGTAACCTTTCTTTTTAAATTTACAGATGATTTTACGAATAACTGGGAGAAATTAACATTGCCCTTTATCTTCTTAAGTTTGTAAATTAAATCTCCATAAACACCGGCAGTGAAATACCTTGTTGCAATAGTGATTTTAAACTGCACCTTTATTTGTGAATTAGATCTGGGTATCGGCGATAAAACTTGCAAAGGTTTTCCTTAATTTGTGATTCCGATAACCCTGTTTTAAAAGTTTTTCTATAATGCATAGATTACGTTCATTGAAATCATTCACATTGTTGCAACCTCTTTAAAAGCGAACAAGCTGTGAGATATAAAACCCGTAAGATGTTGCACGGGGAACATCGCCGTCTAAAAACTGAAAATTTACTGTATTAGAGTTAAAATCATCTCTTTTATCATATATTTTAGTAGTGAATTAACCATTTTCAATGGACATATTTCGATAAAAAAACGTCTGCTTGCTTTTCTGAAGTGTTATTAAGCTGTAGTTCTTTAGGATAAATCTTATTAACCTGTGATGGAAAACGGTTATTATTTATATTTAATAAATCATCAAGGTACCTCGAGGTATTATAAAAAGCTGTAATAATATCATCTTGATGTTCGGTAGAAAGAGATTACATGAAGTCTCTTTCATAACAGTATAAAAACAGATCAGCAACAAGGGGTGCACAATTAGTACACATTGGAATGCCTATTACTTGTTTATAAATAGAGCCTCATTAGAGGTACCAAATCTCAAATAAATATTATCTAATAAAAATGTTAGCGCCTGGATAAGGTCTTGACAGGTCCTAATTTCATTCACAATGAACGAATTTATTAATGCACAGTTTCCTCCTTCAGTTGTCCCACAGCATGCAACATAAATGTACAGTTCTTTGTAAAATCAAATTGTCATTTTTGCGAACCAGTACACATGAACGTAAGTAAGTATTTAGGTTTGTTTCAGTTATCAAGGTTGTAAGCAATAAAATGCTAACTAGCTATCAAAGGCGCCCAATTCGGTGATTCACAACAGAAGATATGACACGAATGCATCAAGTTTCACAACTTGACATCACATGCTAGACTAAAGGATTTGACGTTAACCTGTTTTTATATTAAGCATTTTGTGCAATGCATAAATTATGGAAATTGTCTGGTTTATAAAAATTATGGTTTCGCCTTCTTGACGTTTTGTTGCATGTGCTTATTTTGTTTTGCATATCAGTGCTCGTTCTGTCAGGCTAAATCTATCTACATTGTATTTTCGTTAACTTTCGTTTATAAAGCTTCACTATATGCAGCCTTTGAAAACATTCCATGCCTTCTTTTATCGTTATTTATATAATAATTTATAAAAAATGGTTATTATTATACTGCAAAGAAATTTGCTTGAATTTGATTGGATAATTTGCCGTTCATGTATATTCGTATTTACGGATCGGCCGTAGATATGAACGCACGTGCCTTAATTTCCCCCCTCTGGCCTCCCTTCTTTTGTTGTCTTTCTTCCTGTCATTTTGTTTTGAATTTCCGTAAAAATGCGTAATTTGAAGCTGATATTGTAAATTATAAAGCGGTTTGATTAGGGATTACTAAAATTGTTACAGAAAATATTTGTGTTAAGTTTTTAACGTTGAAGACGATCAGATTATTCTCAAATTTTGTAAATAAATATCAAATCGATAATCCATTCAATTTCTATAGAAGTGACGTCATGCAGGTAAATTAATGACGTAAGACATGTAATTATTGAGGTTCTCAGAGGGGAATTAGGCCGTGCGGCATTAAATAAGCGAAATAAATAAAAAAAAATCGATATTTTCTTATTATTTTTGTCTGAAAAAGTCTTTGAAGTATAATAAAATAATCATTTGGTTCCTTGAAAGCGTATGTGAGAATATATTGCCGGTCTGGTTGTCATATTATCCCTCGCCTGCGGCTCGGGTAATATGACACCCAGACCGGCAATATATCCTCACATTTCCTGTCAAGAAACCAAATAACTATATAATACTTAAATTTGACAGTATCTTATTCTTAAAAAAAGGTGCATGCAAAACATTAATAAAAATACAGCAGGACAAGCTACAGGAAGAAAGCCAAACCTCGCCTTTCAGTACAATCATATAGATCATAAGCGAGCATAAGTTTATAATAACATTGAGATTTTCATCAAAAATAACACCAAAACATTTAACGAAAAATGTTAATGTTTAAGCTTATCGCACAGAGCGATCTTTGGCAAATATTATTTGCCGTACTAGCTTTTAAACAGGTTTCAGCGCTCACAACCTCACACGTGGCCATTCATGTTTTGAAATGGACGATCTTTTACAAGCTGACTTGTGTGAATGTCTCCGAACTATCATCTTCAAGGCAAGGAATGTCTTTATGATGTTAGATGCTGAAAAGCGGATCATTCATTCCAGGAATAGGAACAACTACCATAAACAACTATATTTACAATGATCAAATATTGTGATTTCTAATCCAGTATCAATTTAGCGATAGTGAAGAATGTTTTGTTTTCTGAAGCAATTAGTTTAATAAGCTGGAGTCATAATACCACATGTTGGAAAAATTGTCAATATTATAAATCATAAAAAAACACATGTTGATATGAAATACTGTTATATGAGGGTTGTTCCAACATATCGTTGTTATTTTGAATAAAAAGAAACACATGTTTGTGCAAATTTACAGTTGTTTATTTTGGTTACATATATGTAATTTAACATAGAAGAATTATTTAAAATGAAGAAACGTTCAGTTTACATCGTATTTAACAGTGATAGGGAGGCGAAAATCCTAACAGTGTTAACACATTGTTGAACCTCAAACATTTAATACATCACATACTGTTAAATGTTTGCCGACTAATCATATCCACGTTTAGCGCCAACGTTTCAAATAAGGTTATTTTTAACCAGGTTTCCTTTAAAATTAGAAAAATCCTGGTTATTTGATTGGGGTATTTTGTTGTCGTTAACATTTTGTGAATATTTGTGAAAGTTGTGTTTATCTCAGTATTCGTTAAAGGTAGAGCTTTGATACTTTACAAAGTTGTCTGACATAACAATACCCATTATTAAGACAAGTTTCATAGCCCCAGGTTGTATCTTGCCGAAGTTTTGCCCCTTTTTCGCTTGGGAATTTTGTAATGCTTTTGTTAAAGTTGTCTTTTTCTAATTAACCGTTCAAGATAGAGCTTTAAAACTTAACACATTTGTTTGACATCACAGTACCAATTATTAGGACAAGTTTCTTAGCCCCAGGTTGTATTTTGCCAAAGATATGATTTTTTTCACTTGAAAGTTTTGTTAAGCTTTTGTAAATGTTCTCTTTTACACATTAACCGTTCAAGGTAGAGCTTTGAAACTTACCACAGTTTTACATCACTGTTACAATTATCATTGTTTCATAAGTCATGTGTGTGTTTTGCCAAAGGTTTGCCCCGTTTTCACTTGATTTTACTTTGACCTTTTTGCACAATACTTTGAGTGTGTATAGCTTACATCCAGACGCAGTTTGGAATTGCTAACAAGATGCCTATGATTAAGGTCAATGTCATTGTTTTTTGAAATACCAATTCAGTTTTTGCTCAACAACTAGAGTTTTAGCAACAGTGACATTGACCTTCATCAGTAGCAACTATGAAGCAATCAAAAGTCGCATCCTGCTATAAGCTACATACACACCACATTTGGTGTCAATAGGCCAAATTAAACTCTAGTAAAAATTAAATTTCTTCATAATAACTTGAGTTAGCTGTGTCCTATTGACATTTAACTTCGTGTGTGGGTAGCTTATACCAAGAATCAACACAGGATTGCAGAGTGGCTCTATTGGTTGCGTTGACGGAATTGCAGGGCTAGGCGCTGTCGCCGTTGCGGTGCAGGTTCGCTCCCAGGTAGAAGCAATATCATTTGAAATTCTCAGTAGCGCTATTTGTGCAGTGTGGCGACAGTAAGTCTCCACGTATATATAGTCAGTACTACTCTCAGTAAAATAACCCGTTACCGATTTCCTGCAGTGATGATAACGTATATCAAAAATATCCGATCACACTTTTTGGGGTTGTTCCGGTCTGATCATTTGGTCGTCGGATTCGGGGTAAAACGCTATCGCCGTTACGGCGCGGGTTCGCTCCCAGGTAGAGGAAATATCATTTCAGATGTCTGAAATCGTACTGTGACATATTAACACTTAATTAGCATATTTACAAGACATATAAACGCATATCAGAAATGGCCACATCTAAGAGACACTACCTCCCGACAGAGCCAAAAAGAAGATGAAAAGAGAGCATGGTATTACAATATTCGTTTCAAAATAGATGCCTCGAACAAGAAACGGAAGTAAGAACCCGAGGGGTAACCGCCTTTGAACAATCAGTGATAGAACACTTTGCAACTGGGATTATAAACCATGTTTTAGTGTGCACCAACCAAAAATTGCCCCAACATGTTTTCATATAAACACACAATTTCAAGTTGTCCTGGTGAAATAACTCAACCCCACCCATAAGCTCAACAATGTTGGATGCAAAACATACAAAGAAATTAAACATTAGAACTAATAGCTTTGCAAAGGCAAATGGGCTAATACTCAATGACCTTACTGAGATCAGAGTATCTGGAGTTAAATAAAAAAAAGTAATATATGCATATCAGGAATCGCCACTCTCACAGCGAAAAAAAAACGAGAGGAAGAGAGCGCATATTTATTTTAAATATGTCAATTCAAAAGAGAAGTCACAAACAATAAAATAAATCATGGGTTAACCGCCTTGGAACGGTCGGTGGCAAAACAAATTGCCACTGGGGGTTTAAACCAGGTTCTATGGAGCACCAACCTCACACTTGCCCAAACAGGTCCTCCTATCACAAAACAAGCACAAGTTGTCTTGTTGAAATAACTCCAACCCACCCATCAGCTCAACATGCAAAAGAACACAAACATATAAAACATAAGACGCTAATTGAAAAGCCAAAGGGCCGGGTACCTATTGACCTTACCGACACCGGGATTCAAATCAGCAAGACCACGATGACAGGGATAAATTAAAGAAATAAATCGAGATTCAAGGTTCTTTTAAAAAAAAATTTCCCTATTAATCTTCATAAACTCTTAAACCCCAGCCACCGTCGTGCAACCAAAAAGGAACGCCTAATAATCAACTGTAGATGGGTTAATTACCAGGCCTGCAGAATATCATGTTGGTAATCTTTTTTTTTTTCAGATGGTTTTTACGAATAACCGGTAGAAATTGACATCGCTTTTCATTTTCTTAAGTTTATAAATTAAATCTTCATAAAAAATGGCTGTTAAATATCTTGTTGCAAAAATGATTTGAAACCACACCTGTATTTTTGAATTAAACCTGAGTAACGGCGATAAAACTTTAAAAGGTTTTCCTTAATTTGTGATACCAATAACCTTGTTTTAAAAGTTTTGCTGTTATGCAAGTATTACGTTCATTGAAATCAAAAATCCTAATGCAAGCTCTTGAAAAGCGAACAAGCTATGAGATATAACCACGTAAGATGTTGCAGGAGGAACATCGCCGTCTAAAGCAATTTACTGTAATATGAAAATTAAAATCATCTCGGTTATCATATATTTTAGTAGTGTCGTTTCCATTTTCAATAAAGAGATTAAGATCAAAACAGTTTGCTTTCTTATCTTAATTATTTGCTCTATTAAGTTGTAGTTCTAACCAGAGATGGGGAAAATTGTTTTTGTCTATATTCAACAAATCACTAACAAAGGTACCTCGAGGTGTTGTTAAAGGCTGTTATAAGAAATAAAATAAAGCCATGTATTTTTACCCCCGCCAGTCATTTTGTTGTTGTTTTTTAATTAGTTTGTTCGTGCCCTGTTCAAAAAAGTGATAATTTATTTCAAAACAATCATTCAAGTGATTTTTATGCGAATAAAACAAACTTTTTTTATTTTTTTGTGACTATATCACGACCGTTGCGTGTGACAATACAACGTGTATTTTTAAACAATGTTAACAATTTGTTAACTGTCAAATACACACATCTTGACGAAAATATTGGAAAGTTAAGACATGCCGTTAAAGTTTATGATGGTTGTAAAAGTTTTTATAACGGCCGCACATAAAATGAAAGCATCTACGTGTATGCAGGTGTTACAAATGCAGGTAATAAGCCTTCTTCCACTGTTATAGTCATATGCCAAGAATTACTATAACAATATAAATGATACTTATTACGCGTTAATGCTTATCAAAGTTTTCCACGCACCAAGTTAACCACAAATCATTATGTAGTCTACATTATATGCAATTACACTGGTACACTTTTAATGATGTTTCGAGATGGTCTTCCGTGTACACATAACCATAATTGACAGTCTTGCAAACAAAGCGATCCTTTATTGAAATTATTTAATTTTCGCTGCATGCATGTTTCCGGCATTTGTAGATACCCAATACTTTTACTTAAATTACTGTTGTTAAAGACGTAATGAATTAACGGCAAATGATTATGACTATTAATGGATGCAGACATCGATAGTATTTCATTTGGCAAACACTATTTTTTCACAAAAACAATATATAATTTAAATTCAAAATGAACCAAGTATACACATTAAAATTGAAATTTTTTAAACAAATGCCTATATTTTTATTAAGTCATTAATCAGGCAAATAAAACAATACAAGAAATTAAACTTATATCTGGCATACACCAGAAGATACATACTTTGGACGTACGCTGCAATTGCCATTAAAATTTGAAGGCATATTATAATGTATATCTCATAATAATAATAATAATAATAATAATAATAATAATTATTATTATTATTATTATTATTATTATTATTTTTACTGTTTTTATAATAATAATAATAATAATAATAATAATAATTATTATTATTATTATTATTATTATTATTATTATTATATTTTTTTCAAGTTTGTTTCTAAAACAGATTGAATCACTTTTATGAATTTTCATTAATTAATTAGAAATTAAATCAATATTATAATGGTTAGTGCTGATTACCTAAAAGTGAAAACAAGTTGGTTAAAAGTGAAATATGTTTATCAGGAATGGCCAGATCAAGGAGACACAGTTTTTTTACATTTAATAAGTGTTTTATTAGTATTTTATTGATTTACATTTGAATTATGACTAATAAACAATTACGACAGACAATTAAAATTATATTAAAATAGTTTCCAAATTCTTCAACAATCCATTTTCTTATAGAAATAAATTGAAATAAATAACTATAGAAATAATTCAACTTTTCAATGTTATCATCATTGTCTTCGGAACGTTGTGCTTGATATATCGGTATTTAGCCTTTAATGTTAAATCTTGAAGCGTTTCTTATATCAGTACGCGTCTCTACATGTTCCACCGTCTGTTCATTCTCCAATCCCTTTTGGATAAGCTGAAATTTAATAAATTATCTTTGTTGGTGAACATAATTTTCAATTTTCATCAACCTTATATTTCTTACTTTAACAATCAATTATTATAAAATCAAACTCATATTAGAAACAAAAACGAGATTAACAACCTTATCACGAAAGGACAAAGGACCAACATCGTCTTAAATGATAGTGCCTCTAGCTGGATGCGAACCCGCACCGTCACGGCGACAGCGCCTAGCCCTGCAATTCCTGCGACGAAACCAATTGAGCTAACCGGGACAACCCCAAAAAAGGTTGATCGGATAGCCCTGATAAACGTAACAATCACTGCATGACATCGGTAACGGGTTATTTTACTGATAACGGTACTGACTATATGTACGGGGAGACGTTTTACGGCCGCCACACTGCACAAATACCGCTACTGTTAATTTCAAATGATAGTGCCTCTAGCTGGATGCGAACCCGCACCGTCACGGCGACAGCGCCTAGCCCTGCAATTCCTGCGACGCAACCAATTGAGCTAACCTGGACAACCCCCAAAAAGGTTGATCGGATAGCCCTGATATACGTAACAATCACTGCATGACATCGGTAACGGGTTATTTTACTGATAACTGACTATATGTACGGGGAGACGTTTTACGGCCGCCACACTGCACAAATAGCGCTACTGTGAATTTCAAATGAAAGTGCCTCTAGCTGGATGCGAACCCGCACCGTCACGGCGACAGCGCCTAGCCCTTAAAGTAGAAGGAAAGAAATCATACATGTAAGTATTATAACATGTTACATTTTGTAAATAAGATGTAACAATAAAACGAAAACAAAGCTTTGAGGTTTCAAAATGGTCAATAACAAAACGTATTAACACACAGGGTTTAATTCTGGTTCTAGGGCGTAGCGTCGTTTTCTTCCTCTTGAATCATCAATCAAGTTCTCAAAAACAAAGATGTGCAAGTTGCCAAGGCGAATTAATCCAACCAATCTGATTTTTTCTGTGTGAAACATCTTGTAAATATGTACACAAATACTCGTAGCTACATGTAATGTACAGTCACACTAAATATCTGTCCGAGTCCAGAAAGCCTAGAAATTAGTTATCAAGATCATAACGGCACGATCAAAAGAGACAGATCGAGTTCATACTTTTTTAAGAAAGATTTTGTGATTTTTGCCACCGTCGCAAAACCATTGCTGTAAGCAATGTATAAATAGGTTAAGGTGGTAACGAAGGTAATTAAAAGTGTTTACCCGTAAACAAAAGTTAGTTATCCCGCATCCAACATGTCCAAGGTGCGATTAAAAATCAAACTCCATTGAAATCATTGTTTTAATTCACCGATGACATTTTACGTATAAAGTGAAAACAAGATATGTTTATCTGTTTTATATCTCCTAAACCGAATCTTTAAAAACACTGCAGTTGTTTTTTAGAGCTGTTCCATGTATTGGCTAATTCATTCAACGAACTTAAAAAAAACACAACATAAATTCAGTTGCTTTATTATAGTCCGTGTTTTTTTTCGAAATGTACTGGTGTACTGTATGTATAATGAAATGTTGGTTAGATCATTTTTTCACTCGTATTTTCAAACAGTTTTCAATGTTCGTAGAGTTATATTGTAGGAAAACAATTGGGAAAATGTAAAGCGAAAAAAAAAACTGTTAATGTATAATGGTTCTCTTTTCAAATAAAACATAATTTAAAAATGCTCATATTCTTTGATTGAGATATTTTCAAGACTAATTTAAAATTGTTATTGTTTCAAGTTAAATCTTATTTTTGAAGAGCTATGATATCGACATCATCTTAATTTTGTAAAAGCGCGATTTTCATATTATGTAGTTTCAAAACATTGGATAACTTTCGTAAATGTATGATCTGTTGTGATAATGTTGTTACATCTGTCCGATGTTGAACTAAACACACATTGGTGCCATTCTTGTAACACTTTTACAATCTTTTTAATGTGTTGCTCCATTCTCCTCTGTTTTTCCTCCAACAAGCAATTTCGCTCTTGCTCCCCTTGAAATTGTTTTATGTAATCAACAGTTGCCGTCAATATTGAACTTTTATTTTGTGGAACTTTTGAAAGCATAAATAAACAACAATCAGATGTAAAGTTATTAACTGGTTGATTTCAAACTAACTGTTCAAGAAGTAAAGGTATAGAAAAACATCCCTGTAAGCCCTTAAACATGTTAAATGAATCTACATTTTACATAAAAAATCGTGAAATAAGCAGATAAGGAATGGTCGCATCTAAATGTCAAACCTTTCCACACGGTCAAAAATGTAAAGAGGAAAAAAGAACATGAGTTGTACAATGATCTATTTCACAAAAACTACCACAAACCATTGATGAAAATGAGAACCCGAGGGACTGATGCCCTGGAACGGTAAATGACAAAACAACTTGCCTCACAGGGTTTTGACCGCATCAAAGTCACACTTGCCCTAAGAGATTCTCCTATGATTAAACAGGTACAAGTTGTCTTAGTGAATTAGCTCCAACCCACCCATCAACTCAACAATGTTGCATGTAAAAACACACACATACCTTAAAAAACAGATCGGCAATAACGTGACCATGAAAAGTCATACAAAAATCTAAGTAATTAAATTTAAAACGATATCTGATATTTTGAATAATTTTAAAATTATAATTATGGAATATAGGAAACGCAACTTTTCTCTCATAATTTTCTATTTTATAAACACTCATTTACTCAAATTGAAAACGATGCATCCTCCTTCTTTAAACATACATACACACGCACGCGTAACCTGAATAGATCTTTTTGAATTCATTAACGATAAGAGATTTAAGTAACGCAACTATAACAACTCACATTTTTCAATTTTATATGTATATACAAAGCAACTCAATTTGAAAACGAATCATGCTCTTTCTATAAACATGCACAGTTACACACCCATAACGAGTTTTGATTTATTTGAGTTCCTTCTTGATATGAAATTTAAGTATCGCAACTACCACTCCGCTTATATTTTTCAATTTTATATATTGAATATATTATATTATAATTGAAAACGAAGCATCCTCCTTTCTAAAACATACATACACACGCAAGCATGCACGCACGCATGAACGGACGAATAAGCAAATAAACGCACACACACAAGCACACACAAAGAATTGATTTCTTACGAATCATATCTATTCCGACCGGGCAACAAAGCCACGAGTTCCCTTATTGTGTCGTTTATTTGTATCTTCGTCTACGCTCAACTGTAATAAATAAAATAAAGTTAACTTCTAAAAACTTTAAAAAAGCCACTTTTGTGGTCTTTAATTTTTATTATTTAGGTTAACATTTTAAACGTTTTATAATACATTTAGTTTTGTGATTATTGTTCATATTATAAGCCGATAATTAGTCATTCAAGTTGAATAATTGAACTGAAACATTAGTGTAAACATTAGTTAAATTAAACTTATAGGAGCGGGAAAACTTTTAGACTAATAAAAGTGGTCCTTACCAAATTATGAGTAGTTAAGTTTTAGAGTTTTAAACTTAAGTAAGCTATTCGGAAGATTGTCTTGTTACATTATTTATTCTGTTTATTAATTAATATTCTTATTTTGAAATAAATGCTAAATTACAAAACATTGATTTAAAAGGAAATTCGTGTTAATAAGAAAGAGATGAGAATGGAAAAATATGTGTATAGATGTTAGGAAAAAAAGTATTTCAAATTCGAATTCAGTAACTAGTCGATCAAAGCTACTAGAAAGCCCCCGGCCATAAATTTGTTTTTGCTTACATTTGTATATGCATGGTAATCAATGTCTTCATCCGGATTTATATAAAATTATAAAAATGTTCAATCTCGTTGTTTATTTATAAAAACGCAAACGTTTTACATGTAACTGAAATTGAGTTAATGCACCTAAAAAGGACCGGTTCACCATATATGCAATACATATATGTAGGTCACTGTTTCTTACCCTTCAGAAATATTGAATTTAATTTCAATAAACTAGGAGCTTATACAGACAAGAATCAAATAAGGAATAACAAGAAACAAAGACAATACCACAGTTACTTGATCAATAAAACATTAAAAAGATAAAAAACAAAACAAATAATATAGTTGATGTTACATTCGAGCAATTAATAACAATTGCACTTTTTATGCGTTTTATTAAAGGTAATCTGTTACTGTCGTACAAAGATTATGGGAATGCTTTCTTTGCCTTTCCAGGTTCTCAGTTTTATCAAGCCAGCTAAAGATATTCGTTGACATACTTCTTGGATTATATATATTTGCCACGGGAGTATTAACAACGTGATCTGTGGACACTGATGTTGTTATGTTACTTTCTTGAACAGCAACCTGAAAGTAAAATATAAATGAACCTAATTCAACTTTTGAAAACCAAATACTGCTTGGTGGTGTTTACATGCGTTCCTTCTAATTTAGTCAAATGTATCAGGATTAGCGATTCAAAACTTTGAACGCTTTTCTATTTAGCTCATGGCCAAGGTTTTTATCGTGTTGCATTAAAGTTATATGAAAAGCCCTTTATCGAATTACTGCTGTGAGGATGTTTTTTATCTAATAAATAATTTAACATATCTCAGTATTCACATTTGAAAAATACTTTATCATTTTAAATGATAAAATTAGAATTCAATCCCTTCAGCCAAAATATTCTCGTTAAATCATTATGATATAAGAATGTATATTTATGTTCATTTATAATTCATATTTAACAAAATGATAACGTAAACAATAAAGCAAACTATTCAGCATGGTTCTCCCCTCCTTGCTAATTGTCTCCCATAATTATATGTGAATCCATGTCTGAAATATAAAAAAAATATTTCAAGTATTGAAATATTCCATTCAAAAGTACACAATATGTTAAGTAGAATATTTCGCACAATATTCCAATACCACAGTGATATGACAAAATAAAACAACTCTAAAATGAACACTTAAATGTTTTATTCAAACCCATGAATAGTTTATACAGAAATAAAATCAGGTCACGTTTATTCAAGAATGTAACACAGACTGTATAATTTTATGAACAATATCTGGTGTTAACTTGTCTAAGGCTCCTGAAGCGATCAATGCAGTTAAAGCGTTAAGTTTGGGTTCCACTGAATCTTCGCTTAACTGATTTACATGGTAGTCACCAAACCAAACCGGCTTTCTTCGTTCTCTAGTGGATCTTCTTATTACAGTTTCCTCATCCTCATCTATAGCATTGTCATCTGCTTCAGTATTTGTTTCTACACCAGCAACATCCCTTTCTATATCCAGCTCCTTTCTTGCTGTCTCATCTGCTATCTCTGGATGTCTATCAGCTTGACTGATATCCTCATTATTCTCATCATCGATTATCAACCTTATTTCTTCCACACTTTCTTCTAACACTTTCTCTTCTTATGGAAGTTCAATTTCATGACCGAGGGCGTCCCCTCCATAATATGTGTATCGAACATATTCATCATTGAAATCTTCCTCCTCTGATTCCGTTTCATTTCTGTGAACCGGTTCTTGTCCTTTATCAATCACTCTCTGTTTGATCGCGGTTTGACCATTCCTATTTCCCGTAACTTCTCTTGTGCCGGCCGGTAAAGAAACCTTTCCTATTCCATTGACATTCAAGGTTTTCTATCCTTAGAATTGGTCTTGGTTTAGAAATGGGTATTTCTTTTGGAAGTTCTTTTACCCTTTTTATATCCTCGGCAGAGCTGTTTCTGACAGATCCTACAGGATGTAAATGGTTTCTGTGTAAGCGCTTGACGGTGCCTGTTGGTGATCTGATGTCAAATACAGGAATATCTGAATTAGGTTACGCTATAACTTGGTAAAGCTCTGGTTCAAACCTGTCTGAAATTTTATGTTTTCCGTCGGACGCCACAATCTTTTCCAAAACGCTGTCACCTATCTCTATCCTGGATGCCTTCGCTCTCCTATCATAGACTTCTTTCTGTTTCTTTTTTGCATCCTCTTTCACTCTATTTGCAATATATTGGGTCTCTTTGAGTCTTTGTTTCATTTCGGTTCGTTGTCTTATTATTTTTTTCTACCTCTGCTTCAAACAGGCTATCTATTGGAAGTTTGGGTACTTTACCGAACATTAATTCAAATGGTGATACTTTGGTTGTTTTGTGGGAAGTGCAGTTGTATGCATAGACAAGAGATGGTACATATTTCTTCCAGTTGTCTTTCTTATCTCGATCAAGTGTGCTTAGCATATTGAGCAAGGTTCTGTTATATCTTTCCGTAACCCCATTGCCCATTGGATGGTATGGTGTAGTATGTGCTTTCTCCATTCCCATGATATGGCATAGCTCTTTGATTATCTCTGATTCAAAGTTAGCTCCTTGGTCGGAATGAAGTCGTGTCGGGATTCCATAGTGTACTGTGAAGTTATTGTACAGAGCATCAGCAGTAGTTTTCGCTGTCTGGTTTTTACACGGAATGGCTATGGCTTATTTTGTGAAATGGTCAGTCACGACAAGAATGTTTTCAATTCCACCCTTGGAGGCTTCTAGAGACAGAAAATCCATGGCAACCATTTCCAACGGATAAGTTGTATTAATATTAACCAATGGCGCTCTAATGTTTGTTGAAGTCTTACGTTTAAGACAACGCTCACATTGGCTAATCCATGTCTCTGTGTCTGCTGTGATGCATGGCCAATAAAATCTGGATCGAAGCAATGAAAGCGTTCGGTCACGTCAAGGATGGCCAATGTCATCGTGTAAACCTTGTAGCACCTGCTTCTTGTAACCATCCGGAAGGACAAGTTGATTGATGGTTTTCTCACCATCCTTTATTTCTCTGTACAATATCCCACGTATCATCTCCAAATGTGGAATGTTGTTCTTTTTCATAATATGATCCTCTTTCTGGAAGGTTACTGTTTTGTCAGGCTGTTTCTTGTCTATGACTGCTCTCACCCAATTTCCAATAATTTTATCCTCCCTCTGAAACCTTCTAATTTCTCTAGCTTCTATCTGATCGAAAGGTTCTCAGGACAGTCTGTGATGTCAATTATGTTGATTGGGTTTGAACTGATAACCTCAATGTGTGCAGGTATTTTAATTGAGGAACATATGGTCTTAATCACTGTATCCTCTATCAAAACCTTTTCTCCTCCTTCGGTGTTTAGCTTGTCATAAGGGTACCTTGACATACCATCAGCCCCAGCATTTCTCATCCCACTTCTGTATACGGTGTCGAAGTTAAATAAACTGAGCGCTGATACCCATCTTTTTCCTGTTGCGTCAAGTTTCGCTGTTGTCAATATATGGGTCAAAGGGTTGTTGTCAGTATATACTATGAATTTATTGTTGGTGAGATAATCTGAAAATTTTTCTGTTATTGCCCATTTCAAAGCAAGAAATTCCAGTTTTAATGCGTAGTAATTTTTTTTCAGATCGCGATAGGCTGCGGCTGGCAAAAGCTATAACTCTCTTTTTATCCTCTTGTGTCTGATAAAGAATGGCTCCCAAACCTTTTGTTGATGGATCAGTATGGGGTTCAAAGGTTGTGTAAAATCCGCGTAAGCTAATATGGGTGGTGACGTCAGAATTTTCTTCAGATTCTCAAATATGATTTGCTGTTCTTCTCCCCAAATCCATGGTTTCTGTTCCTTTTAACTCTTATTTTTCTTTGTTGATGTAGGAGGTAAGAGGTCTGTTAACGGCTTTGTAATTTGAGAAAAGTACTGAATGAAACGCCTGTAGTACCCAGCAAATGCTAAAAAAGGACGAAGTTCATCTGAGTTAGCAGGTGTTGGTCAGTCTCGGACTTTAGCAATTTTCTCTGGGTCAGTCTCAATTCCTTGTTCGCTTACTACATGGCCCAAAAATTTACACGCTTCTTTAGGAAAAAACACTGATCCGCCGATACTTTCAGGTTGCAATTTTGGAGTCTGGTAAGTACTAAGTCTAGTCTTTCACGATGTTCTTCAAATGTATGTTCGAAAACGATCAAATCATCCAAATATATAATACATATTTTTAAATTATAATCACCAAGACACTCTTCCATTAGCCGTTGATATGTTGCAGGTGAATTACTCAGGCCAAAAGGCATCTGAACGTATTCAAAAAATCCTAATGGGCCTACAGTAAAGGCTGTTCTTTCCTTATGATCTTCTTCCACTTCCACCTGGTGGTATTCAGCCTTCATGTCTATTGTACTGAACCAAGATGCTCCATTAAAACGTCAAAGACCTCTTCGATCCTGGGCAGTGCATATGCATCCTTTACCGACATGTTGTTGAGCATGCAATAGTCTACACATATTCGCAGCTTTCCGTTTTTCTTTCGGACAAGAACGACATTTGACGCCCATGGAGACTTTGACTTCCTAATAAACCCACAGGACAACAGCTGCTCAAGATGTTGCCTAACCTCATCTACCATGTTTGGCGGTAGTCTGCGATGGCGCTGTTTAAAAGGTACATCATTAATTAGGTCAATCCTGTGCTCGATCTTATCACAGCTGCCAATGTCGGTATCTCCTTTTGAAAATATATCCCTATGTTTCATCAGCAGTGATCTTTCTTGCTGATCCTGTTCTTTGGTAAGTGAAGATTCAATGGTAACATCCTCAAAAATTTTCTTCATGTCATCTTCCTTTTCAATCCTATCATAAACACTGTTGTCTACTGTAACAGGCTGTATTTCACATAAAACCGCTTTCGGTGATATTGTTATCGTATTTGTCGACAGGTTTGACAAATTAACATTGACTAGTCCATTTTCCTTAAAAGTGTAATTGGTGACTGACGGTGTTATGTCAATGTAATCAGGAAGTGATGACAGTTCAGACTGTTGAAGCATAGCACACGTTGTTCATATTCTATTTCTTTATCAAAGTATCCAGTGATGTCTATAGTCTGATTAGGTCCTAAAGTGACTTTGGAGTTTTCTGCGCTTCTAATTATGGCTAACTTATACTTGTTTTTCTTTAATTCTTTCTCTCGAATGGTAATGCATCTTAATGCCAGATACCAAGGAGTTTTAATGAAGCCTTCTGTAAATACCGTTCTCCAAAATTGTTTTTACAAGTTGTAGCAAGTTCCTTCAGTATATTGGTTCCAAGAAGAATTGGTTTCTTTGAATTGTAAGAGGTCTTAGGTACGACTAAGAAGATGCAGGGTTTATTTTCAAGTTCAAGTATACCATCTGTATTGATTTCTGCTTCTATATATCCCAAGTAGGGTAAATGTTGTCCGTCTGCACATTCTATTTTCAAAATATTTTGTACTGGATAAAGTTCCAAAGAAGATAAATGTTCCCCATAGAATTGTTCGGCCACTGTTGATATACATGATCCAGTATTTGGAAGAGCTGTTGTGGCTACATTATCAATGGTTAAATTACATTAATTTGATGTTCCAACCATATTGGGACCATTAGTTGGTGTGTCTGGTCTAGTGCCCTCATCAGGTCCTGTCATGGGAGCACTTAGATGTTTTCCCGACAGTATCGAGCGATGTGGCCCTGTTTGTTGCAGCGGAAACACTTGATGTTGAAATTATAATCAGTCGACTGGTTAGTTGATTCACTTGGTGTCATAGTGTTGGTTCCTGTTGGTCTTTCAGGTACATAAGTTCCTCTACCTCTGTTTTCTCCTCGTCCTCTATTTCCTCTATGATGTCTTTGACCTCGTCATCCTCTGAGATGAAAATACTGTTGTTGTTGGAGCAGTATCTGTTGTGCCTGTTGCTGCGATAATAACTGAGTTTGTTGTTGTAGTTGCTGTTGTTGTTGTTCTTTATCTTCTTCTAATTTCTTAATCCTATCATTCATGACTTTAAGAAGGTCCTTTATTTCACTGGTATCAGCTTTGTCTTCATTCATGGCTTGACACTTAGTTGCAATCTTATCTTTATCTCTAGGTGCAGGTGTTGGTTCATTGTTGACATTCCCAATTCACTTTCATTTTTTCTTACTTCTATTTTAAATCTATCATAATCAAGTCCTGTTTGGAATGCATAATTGGCCATTTGTTTCAGAGGTTGTTTCATGCCTTGATAGAGAACTCTCATCAGAACTCTGTCCTGTGTCTTTTTTAAAACTCCCAGCTCCACTGCTTGTGCAAAGAGCTCTTCAACTCTAGCAGCATATCTAGTAAATGATTCAGTTGAACCTTGTTCACAGGCATAGAATTTCTTAAGTACTACCTCTGGTGGGTCAATTTGTCCATAGGTGCTGTGAAATTTAGCTAACATCTCGGCTATTGGAGTTCCAACACCTAAACGTCTCATGATCTCTGCAGCTTCTCCTTTTGCTGAGTTCCTTATGGCTAACAATAAAACATCTTCAGGATATGAACGTTCCTCCATAAGACATTGTATCTCATAGCGCCATGTCATGTAGAAAATCTCTCCTTTAGTATCCTCGCCGAAGAATCTTGATATCCTGGGCACTGGTACTGGTCTTTTATCACCAGCTGCTGTTACATGTGATGACATGGGTGCCTTCTTTGACTCTTCATGCTTGGTGATAAATTCTTCCAGCTTCTCTTCCAGAGACGCACCTTCTAAAGCCTTTAAGGCTCCTAACAGTTCGAGGTCCTCCTCTCTCACATCTTCTTTCTTAACAGAAGTAGACATTGTCTTCCAAGTCTAAATATCATCCTTCACATATTAAGTTGAACACAAATTACTTTCAATCACTAATCCACTTAAGTGTCAGTGTCACTTTAATTTCACAAATTTTAAGACACAAAATAAATATTGTCACTATCAATATTTGTCACAGTCCATATCACCTTCACACCTAAACACAATGTTAATGTATATATCACAGAATCTAAATTCTGGTTTCACATCACATTCACAAGTTCACTTTACAATAAATCACTTTTCACCACTAACACAAATTCATTTCCAGCACAATCCTGAATATCACAATCTATGAACACCAAAATTCAAATCAATTCAAACACTAGGTGTTCACTAAACACTTTACACTTTTCGACGCAAGGTACTGTACATCCACCTTTATTTTCCTTAACTGTTTAATTAGGACTCAAATCCCTTTGAAATTGTTAATTTAATCGGTTGGGTTAAGTTATACTTCTTCCTATTCCTAATAAGTTTTAAATCCTCTATACTTTATTTAATGTTATTTTGTAAATAAATTAAATTTTTTATTTATTTTTTTTAAATTTCATTTAATTATTAATCAGTATTCAATGTAGGTCAATACCTATGAATCACCTTTATTAATGTAAGTTTAAGTCAAAAGTTCAATTAATTTTTTCTAAATTTAAATCAGAGTTCTATTAGCTTTTATTTAAAATAATACATAATTATTTAATTCATTGCTTTAATTCGTAAAGATTCTTTTAAATTAATTTTATTTTATTTAATTCTAAATTATTCTCATCACTTAATAAGTTAATTAACTATAATTGTTTAATTAACAAATCACCTTAAAGCTTTTATTCTTAATGAATCACCTTAAAGGTTGGTTTCTTTCAAGTTACCTTAATGTTCGGTTACTATGGAGTTACCGTTAAGTTAAGTTAAAATTGAGTCACCTTAAAGTTGGGTTACTATTAAGTCATCTTTAGGTTAAGTAACTATTGAGTTACCTTAAATTAGGTTACTCCTGATAATGATGGATGTTACAAAGTGTACAACAACTTATTTATAAAAAAAATCTTTCACAACAGCACGGCTCGCAAGATATTACGACACGTTGGGCCAACATTACTTTTGATTAATAGAATAATTAATCACTAAGTAAAGTTATAATCTCTAGCCACGAAAATAAATTTCTGGAACAAAATTCAAATTCAACAATTCATGACAGCAATACCCTGATAAAAGGATGACAATTTTCTGTTATAAAGTTGTATTAAACCCAATAGAATTCAAATCAATTACTATCTCAAAATAAATGTTTCCTTTTTTATTTATTTACTTTTAATCAAAATCAAAATAATTCCCAAATTCAAGATATCAAACTGTAATGTGCAATGTATCATTATTATATATCAATAATATCTTAATTGTATAACAATCCAATCCATAAATCACATACTCTGCTGTGAATCTGAAATTAGAAAACCGAAGCTTAATACTAAATATTGATCGATACACCAAATATCTGTTTACCTATTTTATTTTAAGAACTTTTACCTTGCTACCTGTACTAAAATTATCTACTCTTCCAAAAATAGATACAACCTTTTATGCTTATTTTAGGAATCAAAAAATTCCACTAGACTAATACTATAAATAGGACTAATCAACCAATGGAAATTGAATGGGAATAAAGAAACTGACTACTCTAAACACAATCACTATCTAAATCCAGTCTGGGGATCTAGAAACTGTACAATGAAGAGGTTTAGAGCTACATGAACATTTAAAAGGGAGAAAACCAATTCAATTTTGAAATATAAAGGTCTGAATGATTGACTAAAACTGGCAAGCTGAAATACCTTATATTTCTTGTCAAAATGAGATCTTTAATGCTAAATAATAATTTTGACTTTGATGGCAGTCACAATTCAACAAGAATATTAATAATAGAATAGAAAAGTAGAGTAATGGGATTTAACTGTCATGCAGGAGGAAATATAGCCTTTTACCAAGAGATTAAATTTAAGCCCAAAACCAAATGTTATTATGAAGTTCTGTGAATTTTTCTGTCTCACCTTACAATATCATACTGATTAGACCTAAATCACTCAAAAATATCCCACTTACTGAAATTTAAATCAAATATGCACTAAAATCCCTTATTTTAGAAAAAACTTTGAGTGATTTAAGTGTACATTTATATTTATTTCCATTCACCACCAGTTGAAACACCTTGAATACCCTGACACCACTGGCTACCTCAAAATGTCAGAATTTAATCATAAATGCTTCCAGGTCGTCGTTCCACTGTAGAATACATGAAGATGATCCCTCCACAATAACTCTGGTGTGATGAAGAGTAAGTAGGAAGAAAAACCCTACCATTTACCCTTATAGGTTACATAATATAGAGTTAAAGTCTACTTGCTCAGCAAAATACTTGGGTATTACCATCACAAAGGACTTAAACTGGTCACAACATATTGATAACATAACTTCTAAGGCTACCTCTTCCCTTCGTTTTATCCAGAGAAATGTCAAGACAGACAATGTCAAGGTCAAAGAAGCCGCATACACCACCTATGTGCGCCCCCAACTAGAATACTGCTCAAGTGTCTGGCACCCTTGGCAGAAATCCCTTGTCCATAAAGTCGAATGTGTCCAAAGGTCAGCTGCCAGGTATGTTATGAATGATTACAACTACCGTAGTAGTGTGACCGAAATGTTGAACACCCTAAACTGGAAAACCCTCTATTACCGTAGGTTAAACAGCTCCCTTATAATGTTCTACAAGATAAGAGCCCACTCAGTAGCAGTCGACCCTAGCTACTTGATACACACTAGAAATCTTAATTACTTAATCCCTCAGTCCCGCACTAACTACTTTGCAAACTCTTATTTCCCCAGAACCATCAGACTCTGGAACAGCCTCCCCTCAACTGTTAAAGAGAGCCCCAGCCTCAGTATCTTTACAGAGAGGCTGGCGGTGGTCAACTTGCAGTAATTCTGTCCTATCCTGTTTTAACTGTAGCATACTGTCCTTTTATCTTTTTAACTTTAACACTGTATCATACTCATTTTTCTATAACAACTGTCTCTCTGACAGCGCCGACCAGTCATAATCGGTGATCGATTGTTGGGTCGTTAAATGTAGATGTAGATGTAGATGTAGATGAACGAATATAACTGGTGGCAAGTCTATCGCAATGCTATCTCCGTTGTAGAATCATCCCAGATCAATCCTAGTGGAAACCCGAGTGTTGAAATATCAATGTCCACGGTAGTACTATCCCGACTCTACTATCTCCTCCCGGTGTTATGAAAATCTCTCCACAGATTTTAATAATGATTCCAGTCACTTCAATGAGATCAAAAATGACCTCAAATTTGAATAACACTTGGTGTGAAGTCATTTTTCACAATAAATAGGTTAAAATTTAACTTTTAACCTTGGATGTACACTTTGGAATAATAAAATGGCACAATCTTGACGAAAAATGAAGAATGTCCAGCACAGTTAAAATATTCAGTATTGTAACACTGAAAAATATGTCAAGCACACAATTATATTATACTAGGTGTCAAAGATGGATTTCTACATATTAATCACGCTGGGCGCCATTGTTACCCATGATGGTTGGTGTGGTTATTTCATAATGTAGAATGATGAACACCATGTAAGTTCTAAGTTTAATAAATCATAACGAAGATCTACGACTGTGCAACACACATTCACTAATATGACATTAATATAACACAGTTCCATATAATGTGGTAATATAGTTATAAAGTACCAAGTACATGTATTTTCGTGGCCTCACGCACTTAACAATCCGGAAAATTTATTTATAATGATTTATAATGTCTGCAAGGAATCCAGCTCAGGTTTCTGGAACCTGCAAAGCCACTCACACAAACAGACCTCTCTTTGACATCACTGTGCTGTGCTGTAGACTGTAGGTGCTTCAAGCTTCATGAACTGCTAAAAGTCAGACAACCCCAAGTAGAAAACCATTTTAAACGTCTGAACTATTCGAATACCAAATGAAAAGTGCCACCCGCGCTTTCCGTGAAAATCGCTCACCCATCTCATTTCCGGTAAAAACCAGTTAAAATAATTAACGGAAAGAAGACTAGCTGAAATAAGATTCTAACACAGCCGAGGGTACTATTAAAGAGACTATAAGAATGGAAATACGTAGCAGAGACTAAACTATAGAATACAGACCCTACTACTTTTATGAAAACGCAAACGTTTTACATGTAACTGAAATTGAGTTAATGCACCTAAAAAGGACCGGTTCACCATATTTACAATACATATATGTAGGTCACTGTTTCTTACCCTTCAGAAATATTGAATTTAATTTCAATGAACTAGGAGCTTATACAGACAAGAATTAAATAAGGAATAATAAGAAACAAAGACAATACCACAGTTACTAGATCAATAAAACATTAAAAAGATATAAAAATCACCAAATAATATAGTTGATAATCATTGAAATATCCGAAGGGATATAGAATATAAGTAAACACAGTTGTTTTCACTCTTTTTACATGACGTTTCGGCCATGCGGCATTTATCAAATCAAACAAATCGCTTTTAAATTAGCTTTTACATTCTGACATATCTAAATTATCACCGGAAATAAAAAAAAAAAGACGTTGACGTTGACGTCGACGGCTTCATCATATGACGCGCCAAAAACTCATAACATAACTATCAATTAAAGTTCTGTTCATCTTCGTGTGCATACGTGTGCGTATGTTTTTTGCGTGTGTGCCTGTACATGCAGGTGTGTGTGCGCGCGCGTGTGTGTGTGTGTGCTCTCGTATTGCCTGCTAAATGCGGAACTTCAAGTGAATACACACCAACGAACTGCGGTACCATCGGGAACCGGGGAATTCCCCGTTTCGCACTGATGTCAAAAACGGCATTCTCGTTCATATTTTTACCAAAAAAATTGATTCCCTATCGAAATGGAAGAGTTCCCCATTACCCTGATTTTTTTCTTATGTGTGCGTATATTTGTGTGTGCCGCAACTTTCAATTTGTGTTTCCTTTTTTTTTCCCCCATTTACGCTGTAAAAATTCTCGGTCAGGTGTTCCCCAGTTACGCTGTAAAAATTCTCGATCAAGTGTATAACACGGCAACGCCGTAAAATAACGGCAAAACATAAAAGAAAACATGTAAGTACTCCTTAACTTCTCTGTTTCTACAGATATCTCAACAAAAAAGCATTTACTTGCACATCTTCCGATCGCAACATAAATAGGTTCTTGGATTGAAGTAATTATTGTCAATTTTCCAAAGTAACGAAAAACACGGCGATAGCCGATAACTTTTTTCTGTTTTTACAGATTTAACAAATATATTTTGCTTCATCACATTAATTGTCATTCAATTAACAAGTTAATCTAATTAGGTGAAAAGTCATGGACAGTCTGCTCTAGCCAGTAAAAGAAATTACACTACAAAACTCTTACGTCAAATGCATAGTTCTTATTCCAGTATAAAAGTTGCCACAATTATCATTTTCTTATTATATTAAACGTCTTTTTCTACATAATACTATCGATTTATTTCTGTATATTTTTTAGCAATTTTTACATAGAATAGTTTAATCTATCTTTAAATAAATACTGCAAAAGAAAAGCAAATATCATTTCAAATAATGGTGCAACTTGCCAAGAAAGGAGGTAATATTATGTCAGAAATATACGGCAATGGCGCCAGTTAAATTTATATTTCAAGTCGCGTTATTTTACGGTTTTCCGTTGCATTTTCAAATTGATTTAAGGGCTTATTTCTCTTTTGTTTTTTTATCGGTTAAGTTGTAAATTAAAGTGTAATGTGTTTTTAAAAAGTACAAATAATACCATTGAAAAATATATAGCATTTAAGTCGAATGATACCAATAGAAATGAAGTCATCTCAAGGCGTTTGGCTGTTAGCGCGGAATTCATTTTTCATCTTATTTAAAATAATTACTGTGGACTCATTTCTGAGTTTATTTCAATCGTTTTTTTAATTCAAGTTTATTATTTTAACAAACAATACTTTAATCGTTTTAGTCAAATTTATTCTTTAAACAAATAATAATAGAAAACAGTTTTTAAATATCTATTACGTGATGGGAATACTGCAAGTCAGTATAAGTATTTCAAGTCGCATTATTTTATGGTTTTCCGTTGCATACTATCAAACTGTTACGACAGGCATATTTCTCATTATATTTTCATCGGATTTGTTGTAAAAACAAGTTGGATGTGTTGTTTAATGTACAAAGAAACCCGTTTAAAAACATAGCATGTAAGTGGAAAAATACCTGTCGAAATCAAGTCAACGCAAGCCGTTTTGCTGTTGAAAGTAATATATTTTAACCAAAAGTGGTACTTTACAACTGGATTGGAGTTGTTACTTTAGGTAATTGTTGTCAATTTTCCAAGATAATGAAAAACACGTTGGTACCCGATAACTTTTTTTTGTTTTTACAGATAATTCAACTTTTATTTTGCTTCATCGCATTAATTTGTCATTCAAATAACAAGTTAATCGTATTAAACTTGTTGAATGTAAACGCGTGTCATTCAGTTAACAAGTTAATCTTATTTAGTTAGTGTCTTGTCATGGAGAGTCTGCTCAAGGCAGATTGTAGCACACACAAAAGCAGTTACACTACAAAAATAAAGACATATAGCAAATAAACTTATAATTTATTTAGTTACTGTTAACATGAAATTCTTAAAATATAATCCTCGTTGGCAGAAAAAAAGTTTTTAGTTGTTAAACGTCGCTCTTTTTCTGGTTGTTTTTTGTGTGCTGTTGTTGTTTCTTATTTTAATCACAATTCTTGTAATTGTGTGACCTGCAGGGGCAATATAGGAAAGTACGACCGACCGCGATCGATCAATCAATCAAATAATTTGACTAATAAATCATAGTTGTAATTATATTCTGAATATCTTCCACGTAATTAAGACTTTCACTTTTTATCTTTATCTTTTTTTTAACAATTAGTATTTTTAACATTGTTACATTCGTTTTTTATTCATTTAATAAAACTAATGTTAAAATTATATTAAAGTTGATTTAAAGCGAGTTATATTAGTCAAAGGTTAGAGGATTTTTTTTTTATTTTCGGTAAATTTCATGTTCAGTGTAATATTTTCCGAAAGAAAACAATTTATTTTGCAAGATTTTTCTGAATTTACGAAGCATATTGATGCTTGGCCGAGACTGACTGCACTTCAGCTTTAAGGGAACTGACAAGTGGCACATCAGCTTAAAGAAAAAGTAGATTTAATCCAAAGCGCCGACTCAACCAGCAAGTCTTAAGTGCCTCGAAAAGTTCGCATGTTATGTCTACCAAAAGCACCAACTTCATCATCATCGTCAACAGCAACAGCAGAACCAACGCCATGTTCTCGTCGACAACCTTCATCATCGTCAACAACAGCAAGATCATCGTAATCATCAGCAGCGGCATCACCTATACCAAGCTCTCGACGTCAACCGTAATCATCGTCATCAAAAGGAGGAACCTCATCATCATCATCAGCAGCAGCATCAGCAGCAACACCAGCTTCTCAACGTAAACCGCCATCATAACCATCATCATCATCATAATCATCATCTAAAACGACATCGTTAGCAGTAGCATCAGCAGTAATTTTATCATCTCAACGTTTATCACCTAACTTAAATGTACAATCATTGGTTCCGCCATGTTTTCCGTTTCTATGACAAGTAAACCAAAATAAAAGTAAAATTCCAAGATCCGAATCTCATTGTTTCTGTTTTAAAATCGGTAAAAAATTTTACGGTAACCTAAAAAGCATAAAGGTTTATTTGTACCGCCTAGGTCTCCGTAATATTATAACTTTCTAACAGGTCGAATGCAAAATTTCCAGAAAAGGGGTTCGTTTTTTTGGTCATTTTAGGGTAGTAACAAGAAAATTTTCCAACTTTCGGGCCAAACTCTCCATGAAAATAATATATTGTCGACGCAAACGGAGGCTCAAGCAACCCTTCTGAACCAAAGACCTATATAATATCTATATAGGTCTTTGACTGAACCCGCTCTGGATCAGCCCCTGATTTGACTTTTGTTCGTCTAAGTTATTATATACTACTCAAAATTTGATAAGGATCACGTATAAAAAGGTGAAATATGCATATCAGGAATCGCCACATTCAGAAAAAACAGCCTCCCCACACAGTCAAGAAGAAGAGAGGGGGAGAGAGCATGGTTAATAAAATGATCAGTTTCAAAAAAGACACCACTAACAATAAACAAAAATGAGAACCCGAGGGGTTACCGCCTTGGAACGGTCAGTGGCGTTTATTTCTCACATAAGTTGAAACGTTAAAATATTTGCTGTGATTCTGAAAATTCGTTTATTTGACATTAGCTTTGTGTCAGGTATGTCGTTAGAATAATCTAAATGTATGACAAAACACATACCATGGGTTTACCATTAAGAAGATCTTTAAGAAATAAAAAGCGATCCCTATTAAATTTTGAGAAGTATAGTAAGTACAAAATAACCAAAGATTACAATTTGTTGTCAGTCCACTAATAGTTACACCACATTATTTGAAATAGGCCATTAATCTGCCCTTTTAAAATTACCATTAAATCCGACATTTTAAAGACTATTGGGTCCTGTTATTAACCTGTATTGGCATTTGTACATTTTTAACTAATGAGTATTATGTTTGATAGACGTTGAAAGATATGCGGTATGCTGATCATTGACTTACAAAAGCATACGATAACCTAGATAGAAATTATATTTGACAAAAACTTATCAATGAAAATTTAAGTACAAAAATGATAAAAGCAATTAAGTCAATCTATGTAAGTTGTAAAAGCGCGCGTAAGATATAAAAGTAACTCTGAAATGTTCAGCTCGTATAAGGGATTGAAACAAGGGGATCCGATTTCCAGTCTTATATTTTTATTTTTCTTTTATGATATTAGGCCAAGTATTAACTCAAATGTTGAAGGTATATTTACAATAGACGACATTCAATTATTTATACTTATGTTCGCAGACGATGCCGTACCATTCGCTAACACACCGGAAGCATTACAATCTATGTTACATGAAGTAGAGAGATATTGAATCTCAAGATTAATTAAAACAAATTGAAGGTTATGATTTTTGAAAGAGGAAGACATACAACCTGAGATTTTTACCTAAATAATAACAAACTTGAAATCGTATCTGACTTTAAATATCTAGGGGTTACAATTCATAAAAATAGCAAGTGGCAACGAACCCAAAAGAATATAGCTTATAATTCATTGTTCGCGTTACATAACCTCTTTACTGTCTTTAACCAGATTGAGTTACAAACGTCACCAATATGCAAACTTTTTGATTCGTTAGAAGGCTCAAAATTAAATTACGGAGCCGCGGTTTGGGAAAACCATGAGGCAACAGATATTGAAGCGATTCACACTAAATTTTGTAGAAAAATTTTAGGGGTAAAAAAATCAACAAACCTAGATGCGCTCTACGGAGAACTAGGCCGCTATCCAATGCATATTACAAGAAAAACTTTAATGCTCAAATATTGGATAAAATTATTAACATTGGACGACAAAGTTTAGTAAATAGAATTTATAAAACCATAGAACAAGAGGCAATAAATAATGATACATATAATGGTGAAAATTGGGCAACGCAAATTAAAATTATTTTAGATAACATGGGAATGTTGTTTATTTGGAAAAACAGATATAACATGCTAATAGATATACAACCGATTAAGCAAAGACTTTTAAATATTTTTAAACAGCAATGGTACGTTCGAATAAATAATTCAAAAAGATTAGAATCGTATTGCACGTTTAAACATAACTTTACATTTGAAAAATATCTTGATTCTATAAAAGAAAATAAATACCGCTCGGCTCTAACAAAATTTAGATTATCGGCACATGATCTGGAAATTGAAAAAAGGAAGACATAATTATATACCAAGAGCAGACAGAAAATGTAAAAATTGCAACATGAAACAAATAGAAAGCGAGTACCATTTTATTTTAGTCTACCTTAAATATAGAAATTTACGGTTAAAATATTTAAAACCTTATTTTAACAATTGGCCGAATATTAATAAATTTGAACAACTTATGACAGGGTACTTGAAAACTTTGTACAATACTGCGAAGTTTATTTTCTCAGCTGTAAAAGAAAGACAATAATATTTTTAAAATTATATTGTTAACATTTAGTTTAATTATACCTCTCAGATAAATGTCTACAACTTAATAAGTATGTGTTTGCTATAAGCACTTTGTGTTTAATGCAATAAGTGTGATTGTTGTTGTTGATGCTTAAATCATAGGCTGAACGTGTACGGTCGAAATTGTAAGTTGAATGGAACTCAACATAAATAAAACCTTAACATGATCAATTTTGAGTCATGACCATTGACTGGTGAAGACAAATGTGATATAATTAGTGTTAAAATGTGTAATAAACAGCTTTTAACGAATATTTGTTACATGTCGAAGTAATATTATAGTTATCAATGGAAACATTTTTTGTAAATTGAAATGCTTTCAAATACAAAATCCTTTTTTCCTTTTTAGTGTTGTGTTATCTCCTAGTTCGGTGTAATTACGATGAAATAAGTAAATAATCGGTTTTCCGCATGATATTAAGTTAGTTTATAAGGTCGCTCCTTCAACAAATTAAGGTTATCAATTTTAAGATTGAACTCGCTTGTACCTGTCCGTTACAACAATAAATATACATACAACCACATACAACATACAGCTTCCCGCCCCGTCTACCACAATCTAGTACGCAACTGATGGATAATTCCATTTCGGATATGCATAGTTCAACTTTGTTCAAGTAAAATGTAAATATAAGTCCAATTTTCTTTTCCAAACAAAATAATGCCTGCAATGTGAACGTTTAAGGTTACAAACGAAACACACGATACACGATAAACGGACGCACGTTAAACGATAGACGGACGCACCTTACACGATAGACGCACGGTAGACGTTGCACGATAAGCAATACACGTTTTTGACATACAAATGGCGGTGCGTCGATCTAAATTTAACTAAAATGATCTTTTCGGAAAGCAAATCAAAGTATAATTAGTACTACGAACGTGTGTTTCGCTGATATATTAATCTTCTTTTTTAATTTTTAATAAATTGACTTTGCTGTCAATTGAAAAAACAACAACAACCTTTGAGTTTTTAATTTAAGTGAAGACTCGGATTAAACAAGCAAACTGTAACTGGATGCACGGAGGATACATTTTCATGACTGTATTTGATAATAATTATTGTTTTAGTGATGATTAAATAAAAATATCATGGAATGACTGAGCATGGAAATTAATATAATTTTGGATGAGCAATATTAGAATGTTCGACATTCAGTAACATGCTTTTAAAGGAGAAGGATCCCTAAGCGCTTTGGAAAACTTCATTGAAAACATTCCACAAATGGTGTTCACCTTTCAAATTAAGTCTATAGAAATTATTATTAAGTAGTCTCTGACCTGAAAGAAATGGATGTAAACAAAGCTTGATTTTTAACAATGAGATTACTAGTACTATGTTAGTTTATTCGCCATGTTTAATTCCCAACACATGTAAAATTATACAGATTAAATCACAATAAAGAGAAAATGAATTATGTATAATATAAAATATTCATATACATATGTACTTGGAGTAATATAATATCATTTTGAAATGAATTTCAGGCCAAACAAAATGATAGTGGTCCACAACACAAATAATTTGACGGTTTTCCATGCCTTAAATGAATCTGCATGTAAATATATTTCTGGCATTATTCGCAAATTTATTGGTATGCAATTATGCAGCAATATGCTCCTAACGAATTTGTCGAAGTCATGATATCATTTTTGTGATAAAAAGCTTGTCGCGTTAAAAACGTTTGGAATGTTTTTCCGTACAAGTAGTTTTATGATATGAGGTAACCTAACTTTATTCTTATTGTTATTTTTGAAGCATTTGGACCCCAGTTAGTGTTTAAAGAATATTCTATTCTTTACACATGTAGAATTATACAAAATGAACCACACTTAAGTGAAAATTGATGACATTTTATATAAAATATCCATACTATGTACTTTGATTAGTGTAAATGATTTTTCAAGGGTTAATAAATAAAACTGGTCAGGAACACATATTATTTGATAGTTTTCAAATGTTTTAAGGAATTTGCATCTAAATATGTTTCTCTCACTCTTTGCAACTGAATTGGAATACATTTTTCCTGAAAAAACAATTGTCAAAATTAATTTTATTATTTTTATGATAAATAACTTGTCAAGACAAGAGTCGTTTGTAATTTTTTTTCCCATTTAGTTGTTTTAAAAATCCAAATTAAGTTTTTTTGTCATTTGTGTAAGATTCTGGCCCGAGTAAATGTAATCAGCCTGTTTGTATTTCTTAAAACCTGTAAAATAATATGAAAACATGTGGAGAGGAGAAAACAGTTACTGGTATGTATTATATAATGATTTTATAGTTTTCAAATGTTTTTAAGGATTTTGTATCTTAATATGTTTCTCTCATTCTTTGCAAATGAATTGGAATATATTTTTCCTGAAAAATATTTGTCAAAATAATTTAATTATTTTGATGAGAAATAACTTGTTGCGACAAGAGTCGTTTGAAATATTTTCCCATGTAGTTGTTTTAAATATCCAAATAAAGTGTTTCTGTCATTTTTGTAAGATTCTGGCCCCATTAAATGTAATCAGCCTGTTTTTATTTCTTAACACCTGTAAAATAATATAAAAACATGAGGAGAGGAGAGAACCGTTATTGGCATGTATTATATAATGATTTGATAGTTTTCAAATGTGTCTAAGGATTTTGCATCGTAATATGTTTCTCTCATTCTTTGCAAATTGTCACAGGTACTTAACATTGGGAATTAACTGAACATATATTTTGAACCTAACTGTATAGTAAAAGTTGTCATCTTTTTTGGACTGAGGTTCCTTACGGGATTTTTATAATATTTATTGATAGTTATGCTATAATCATTCATTCAACACGTGACAATGTGCCTCTTAAATTCAGCAGTTTAGCATTAACCAATCAACATTTAATTTGGTTGTTCACGAATTTTCTTTCTCGAGTACTTCGCCGAGCCAGCTTTTATTCGTGCAATGCGTGTGGCGGCAATATTTTGCATAAATTGATCGCCCACCCTTGCCTTTTGGGCAGTACAACATTTGTGTTCTTACAGAGCGTAGAACGCTGTTATTGTGGATTTAGGATTTTTGTAAGCGGACGATAGAGCCGCATAATACGCTAGGCAGGAGTTGCCAGTTGATTTACCCTTGGAGCTCTACTGGGCGAAGCAGTGGCTGGGGTAGTCACGTCACTCAGAGCATACGTTACGTTATTGCCGGTTGGCAAACTTTACTGTATTCCCAACGGAGCTAGGGCCTGTCCAGCATAATGCGGAAGGTACCACTTGCGGCAGCGCAAGAAGAAAGAGCAAGAGGGATTTACAGATAATTGAAAACTTCCCGAGGGACAGAAAACAGTGTCAGGGAATTGGTTCTTACACATATATCTTTGGGGTTGTTTACTTATGGTACAAGGACAGCAAAGTGCCCCTGCTATGTCGTTATAACTCTTTACATCGGCGGTTTTGTGAACCCTCAAGTTGTTATACATCTTTACATCTACGGGTATTGTGGTGTCGAATATAGTGAACATTTGGTGAACACTGTGAACACTAATTTATTGTACATATAACCATCTGTGTGAAAGGACATCTCATTTTATTATTCCATTTTTTTCTTCTCATTTATAAATATTTTAGTTTTGTAAATAAATTGTAAAAATTTTCATAGCTTTGTGTTCGGGCGGAGTATCCCCCTCGGCCTATCCGTGACAATGGTGTCAGAAGTGGGATACTCCAAACGAGCACAGACATTTTAAACTACAGCATATTTTCTTTGTGTTTATACTTACCCTGGTTATTCTTCTTTATTTTTCAGTTTGTTTTCTCTTCCAGGTTTTTTTTCTTTCTTCTTCCGGAGTAAAGTTTTATGGCTGGTCGGTAGAGAAAGAAGATCCGGTGAGTCCGTTCCTTTTTGTTTTCTTTATGGTTATTGCTTGCTCTGTGATGAATCCATCGCGCTCTATATCTGAGAGCAGTCGGCCCTCACTACCAATGACGTTTCAGTGTTGAATTTGCACTTTTAGGGTATTTTTATACAAATTGTTTCATTACTAGTTTGGGTACTATTTTGGTTACTGTCTTGAGTCATATTTATGCTTTCAGTTTTATAGCATTTGACACATATGAGTTGTATACTTGAGTGTTAATTGTGTTAAGTTAGTTGCGATTAACTTAGTCAATATTGTTTGGGATAGTGTTTGTTAATAACATACCTTTATACGGTTATTGAGACCCGGTACACTTCAGTATACTTGAACTCTTTAGATCGAATTATTTGTGGACTCATTGACGTAGCTAGGTTGTATAGTGGTATAAATTAAAGTGCGTGTGTAGATAAATACAGCTTTAATCAAGTTTCATTTGTAGTTACTCGTAAACTAGTTGTATTATACCCGATTTGGTCTGTTTTTATCAAGGTGGTCGATGAGGATACCTAATACCGCCTGAGACCACTGCCTACTAAGGAATTTTAATCAAAGATCATACATGAATTTTGATCTTGATTAAACAACAAACAAACATTAAAACATGACAAGTGTAGTCGAGTTAACGAAAGTAGGAGAGAAGTTAGGATACTCAGGGGATGAGTTGAGACAGTTTGTAAAGGAAGAGCAGGCCAGAGAACGCGAAGAGAGACATGACAGGTCAGAAAGGGAGAAAGAAAGATTAGAGCTTGAGAAAGAGAGATTAGAACTCGAGGCAAAGTTAAACAAAGAAAAGTTAGAAATAGAGGCTAAGGTAGAAAGAGAGAAGTTCCAAATGCAGTTAGAAATGCAGGTTAATTTATAAAGAGAGAAGCTAGAAATGATGAGTAGGATAGAAAGAGATGAAAAAACTGATCAATAGACGCTTATTTAAATGTGTATGAAACTTATGCTTCAGCCCAAAATTGGGATGAAGAGCTTTGGTCGTTGAACTTGCCATTTTTGTTGAAAGGTACTGCACGTGAGGTATTTGATCGTCTTCCTTTGGAAGATCGGAAAGATTATGACAAATTGAAAGAAGCTTTGTTGAGACACTTTGAGTTAACTGATAACGGCTATAAGAAGAAGTTTAGATCAGAAAGACCCCGAGAAGGTGAGACATTTCTTATGTTCTTAGCAAGGACGGCTAGATATTTAGACAGTTGGCTTAGGCTCAGTAAAGTAGAAAAAACTTATGAAGCACTGTTAGATTTTATATTACGTGATCAATTTTTGCGGGTTTGTTCTAAGGAATTATTTCAGCATCTGGTAAGCAAGAAGTTTACCTCTAGTAAGGACATGGCTGAAGATGCAGATTTGTACGCAAAAGCAAGAGGAGGTCCCAAGAACGTACTTAGTCGTAGCAAGTCTGACAAGAAAGAACAGTCACAGTACAAGAAAGGTGAGAATAAAGGTGATTAAGACAAAACAGCATTTAAGAGTAATTCAGAGAAGGGAAATGATACAAGGATTATATGTCACGCATGTGGTAAGCCAGGGCATAAGTCACCAGTGTCGTAACAAGACCCAGCATAGTGCTAGTGCCGGAATTGACAGTAGTGATGAAAATTCGGATGGGACACACACAGATGATAGGCAAGGTAGGTCAGATGATTATAAGGGTCGTGAAACTCGAACAAGAACGGAGAGTGGCAGTAGCTTAACCGAAGTTCTTATCAATTGTGACCTAGCAGAAGCTGTTAGTATAGCAAGTTGTCCTACTGTACAGGGTACATGTAATGGTATTCCAATTGAAGCAATGAGAGATACTGGTTGTACATGTGTGATAGTAAAACGAGCTCTTGTTAAGCCAGAACAGTTTTTAGGCAGGAGTACTAAGTGTAAGTACATAGACAGAAGTGAGCATATATTAGACAGGGTGATGGTAGAAATTGAGTGTCCATACTATGTAGGAAAGGTGGAGGCATTGTGCGTAGAAAACCCGATTCATTACGTTGTGATTGGGAACGTAGAAGGCGCCGTTGAACCGCAGTTCACTACTTTGGCGCAAGCAGTCGAAACTCGAGCCCAAACAAAGGTAAAACCTCAAACAAGATTAAAGGTCCCTTCCCAGATTTTGGATATGTCAAAGGCAGAGTTTGCTAGTAAACAAACTGAGGATAGTAGGTTAGAGAATTGTCGCAGAAAAGCTAGAGATCAGGAAGTTCAGAGATGTAAAAGTGATGGACAAGTGAGGTACATCGAGAAAGGTTAACTGATGTACAGAGATTTCACTAATGATGGTGGTGTTAAGACATGTCAATTAATAGTTCCGAAGTCTGTAAGAGAAACTGTGTAAAAAGGTTGCGCATGACACTTTGTTTTCAGGTCACTTAGGTCTGAGAAAAACCACTGATAGGATTGTGGCAGAATTTTATTGGCCAGGTGTGTTTGTCGACGTGAGTAGATACTGTAGATCATGTGACATTTGTCAACGGACAATAGCTAAGGGTAAAGTAAGTAAACTACCGTTAGGGAAGATGCCCTTAATTGACACTCCTTTTAAAAGAGTCGCTGTAGACATTGTAGGTCCCATCGAACCAATGACAGACCGGAAGAATCGTTACATTTTAACGATGGTGGATTATGCCACAAGATATCCAGAAGCAGTTGCATTGTCTAGCATAGAAACAGAAGAAGTAGCGGAGGCCTTGGTTATCATGTTCAGCAGGTTGGGTATTCCTGAAGAGATGTTGACGGATTGTGGTACACAATTCACTTCATAGCTCATGTCGGAGGTTAGTAGATTATTATCCTTGAAACAATTACTTGAAACACTACTACCCCACATCATCCGATATGTAATGGTTTGGTTTAAAAATTCAATGGAAGCTTGAAGCAAATGTTGAAACGCATGTGCCATGAAAGATCCAAAGATTGGGATAAATACTTGAACGCAGTGTTGTTTGCATATAGGGAAGTTCCGCAGGAAAGTTTAGGGTTTTCTCCCTTTGAATTGCTCTATGGCAGAACAGTAAGAGGACCGGTGACAATTTTGAAAGAGTTATGGTCTGGTAAGACTGATGATGATGAGATTAACACTACTTATCAGTATGTTTTAGATTTGCAAGAAAGACTAGAAGAAACTTGTCGCTTAGCACAAGAGAACTTAGCAAAATCTAGTCATAGGTACCAGAAGTCCTATGATCGGAAGGCTGGAGCAAGATCGTTTAAGCAAGGAAAGAAAGTCCTAGTGTTGTTGCCGTCAAAGCACAACAAGTTACTCCTGCACTGGAAAGGACCATTTGTGGTAGAGGAAGTAGTCAACAAGCTAGACTATCGAGTGAATATGAATGGTAAGTTGAGAACATTCCATGCTAATATGTTGAAAGAATACCGTGAGAGGGAAAGAGTACAGGACGCAGGAGTGCTGAGTCAGGTGTGCGCCGCTGTGATAACTGAAACAGAGATTGAGAGTAAAGAACAGGAAGTAGCTCAGACCGAAGTAGATGAAGTTGTGTAATGTCCTTTACCTTTAGGTGAAGAAACTTACCAAAACGTTGATATAAACCCGGATTTGACTGAAAGTTGTAAACAGGACATTGACTCACTGTTACAAGGGTTTTCTGATGTTTTCACTGACATTCCTGGAAATACGACCTTGATAGAGCATGACATTCAGTTGACAACGACAGACCCCTTTAGAGTCAAAGGATATCCTGTCCCATTTCATTTTAGAGAGACAGTGAAAGAGGAGGTAGAGAAAATGCTTCAATTGGGAGTTATTGAACCATCAAATTCACCGTTTGCTTCCACAATTGTACTGATTAGAAAGCGAGATGGTACTGTACGATTTTGTATTGACTTCCGTCAACAGCATAAGGTGACAGTGTTTGATGCAGAGCATATGCCCAACATAGTGACAATTTTTGCCAAGGTATCTAAATATAAGTATTTCTCTAAACTCGATTTGAACAAGGGATACTGGCAAGTCCCAATGGCTGACAAAGCTAGAGCAATGACCAGTTTTGACACAGGAGATGATTTGTATATGTTCCGGAAAATGCCCTTCGGCCTTGTTAACGCTCCAGCGACGTTTTGTCGGTTGATGAGAATGGTCCTGAAAGATCTTGGACATTCAGACAGTTTTGTAGACGACATTTTGACATGTTCTATGAGCTGGCCTGAACATGTAATAGCCCTCAGAGAACTACTAACTAGACTGCGAGAATGTAAACCGACTGCTAGACCCACAAAATGCAGCATTGGGTACCGTAAAATTGAATGTTTAGGGCATGTTTTAGGTGAAGACCAGACTTTAGCACCCGTACCCAGCAAAATACAGGCAATTATTGATGCAAAGCGGCCTGAAACTAAGAAGCAGGTTCGTTCATTTCTGGTAGTAGTTGGGTTTTATCGTAAGTTTGACCCAAACTTTGCTGCAATAGCTGTTCCTTTAACGGATCTGACCAAGAAGGGTCAACCAAATAAGGTCATTTGGGGAACAAGCCAGGAAAGGGCGTTTTGTACTCTTAAGAAGAGATTGATAGAATCACCTAGCCTAAAACTTCCCGACCTGGAACAGACGTTCATTTTAAGAGTTGACGCAAGTGACGTTGGCTTAGGAGCAGTATTATTGCAAGAGCATGAAGACGGTAAATATCCGGTAGCGTATGCTAGCAGAAAATTACTTCCCAGAGAGAGAAACTATTTAGTGATAGAAAAAGAGTGTTTAGCTGTAGTATGGGGGGTATCTAAGTTTCACAGGTTACTGTGTGGAAAGGAATTCGACTTGGAAACTGATCACCAACCTTTGACATATTTGAACAAGTTCAAAATGCAAATTCAAGACTGATGCGATGGGCTCTTGCACTGCAACCTTACAGAATGCGAATTCGTGCAATCCCGGGTAGAGAGAATGTAGCAGCAGACTATTTAAGCAGAGAAAAGTGTTAGATTAGCTTAGGTGGCTGTAAATACTTTGTATAAAGTGTACTTGCTTTCAATACCTGTTTTTGTACCTGCGTTAAGAAAATTTAATATTTTCTTCTTAAGGGGTGAACATGTGTCACAGGTACTAAATATTGAGTATTAACTGAACATATATTTTGAACCTAACTGTACAGTAAAAGTTGTCATCTTTTTGGACTGAGGTTCCTTACGGGATTTTTATAATATTTATTGATAGTTACGCTACAATCATTCATTCAACACGTGATAATGTGCCTGTTAAAATCAGCAGTTTAGCATTAACCAATCAAGATTTAATTTGGTTGTTCACGAATCTTCTTTCTCGAGTACTTCGCCGAGCCAGCTTTTATTCGTGCAATGCGTGTGGCGGCAATATTTTGCATAAATTGATCGCCCATCCTTGCCTTTTGGGCAGTACAACATTTGTGTTCTTACAGAGCGTTAGAACGCTGTTATTGTGGATTTAGGATTTTTGTAAGCGGACGATAGAGCCGCTTAATACGTTAGGCAGGAGTTTACCCTTGGAGCTCTACTGGGCGAAGCATTGGCTGGGGTAGTCACGTCACTCAGAGCATACGTTACGTTATTGCCGGTTGGCAAACTTTACTGTATTCCCAACGGAGCTAGGGCCTGTCCAGCATAAGGCGGATGGTACCACTTGCGGCAGCCCAAGATGCAAGAGCAAGAGGGATTTACAGATAATTGAAAACTTCCCGAGGGACAGACAACAGTGTCAGGGAATTGGTTCTTACACATATATCTTTGGGGTTGTTTACCTCTGGTACAAGAACAGCAAAGTGCCCCTGCTGTGTCGTTATACCTCTTTACATTGGCGGGTTTTGTGAACCCTCAAGTTGTTATACATCTTTACATCTACGGGTATTGTGGTGTAGGATATAGTGAACATTTGGTGAACACTGTGAACACTAATTTGTGTGAAAGGACATCTCATTTTATTTTTCCATTTTTTTTTCTTCTCATTTATAAATAGTTTGTTTTTTTAAATAAATTGTAAAAATTTTCATAGTTTTGTGTTCGGGCGGAGTATCCCCCTCGGCCTATCCGTGACACAAATAAATTGGAATACATTTTCCTGAAAAATATTTGTCAAAATCATTTTATTATTTTAACAGTCAAGCCTGCGAGATAGTTCCGCTTTTTTGCGGGAAACGGGAAACGAAATCCGAGTGATATGCGGTAAACGAGAAACGAGAATCGAGCGTTAATGTGCGCATGCGCACCGTGCAATCGTGCAATCGTGAATCGAGAAAATCTGATTGCGCATGCTCGAGTTTCTCGTTTCACGCGTATTTCATTGGCTACTCGTTCACATGGTACATATAGGTTTATCGGGTTAATGAGACTGTGATATTTTAAACTTTGATTCAAATTCTAATGCAGGAGAATATTTTTTATAATTATTAATTTGTTATTTAATAAGTATTCTTATACCGGAAATATCTCTTAATTAGCTGACAAACACAAACAGCGAATATTGATTTTGACTGTTGTTTAAATTATTACAATTTATCCAGAATCATATAGTCTATTTTTCTCTTTGTTTCTATCTGGTTGTGAAGCCTCGGGCTTTAAACCGTATATTAGCTACGTATCTTCAAAATTTACGCGTCCCTATTTTGTTAACGTAGAAATATTTTGAACAATATATTAAATAGAGCATTTATTATAAATTGTTTTTTATACATAACTTCTTTTTTATTTCGAGCAAATAGAATTTCAAAAAAAACGGATTTATCGCAAAAAGGCAAAATGTAAGCTGGACGGAAATGATTTATTTAGCAAATTAGCAGTCTTTTGTTTTGGAATAATGAAAAAAACGCTAAAATGTGGAAATTATAAAAAGTAGACACATATTTGTGAAAATCAACATAATGTGACTATTTAGTTGTCGTCTTTCCGTTTAAGAACAAGAATAATTGTTTTTAATATATGACAAATATTATAACTAATCTTAACTATACGCTAAAATATGATGCAAATTGATTGGCTTACGCATTTATATAATAAATATGCACCATTTTTTCAAAAACAACGACATGAGGTAGCACTTATGAGGAGGATCTACCAACACCCACTTAATGTTCTTTAAAATTTATTTTAATAAGCTCAGCGATCATTATGGTGTATTAAATTTTACACAATATACTAGACCTAGAATGGGTCAAAATAGCTGTAAAAAGAATTTTATCGATGCGGCAGAAATACACACTAACAAAGATCATAATCACGATAATTATTATTATTAAAGCCCGTATATACATGTATGGAGGAAAAGGATCAAAGACATCGCTCTACCCACCTCCGACTATCCTTCTCCATAAAACGATGCACTACTAAAAGCTACGATTTTTTCACAATGTTTGTACAGCTTACTCTAAATGTTTGAATATTTTAGTGTTTTTTGTTGTCTGTTTGTTTTTCTAACAGCAATATATTAAGAACACTTTATGTCGCATGACACAATTGGAAAATTCAGCTTTAAGCTGTGTTTCATGACGCAAAACATAAATTGTACTCATAAATTTTATATCCTGTTAAACAAAAACAAGCCCGAATAATCTGTAACCCGTATTTCTCATTAAAACTGACTTGTTCAAATCTTCTTTCAATAGAAATAAAATCTATATTTCTTTTTTACAAACATTTCGAACACTATTTAAACGATTGAAAAACAATATCAAAGTCTGAATTGAATTGTTACAAATTAAACTTTAGCATTTGACAAAGATTTTAAAATCTGCCAGACTGATACTAATAACTGTACTTGTCACTTAAAACGGATGTGCATAAAAATAAGGTAACATAACTTTGCGTAACCAGTCATAAAAGTCCCTTCCGTTAAAAGGACATCAAAAGTGTTTGCATAAATCTTGAAATATCGCACACCCAGTTCGTGATCTTCGAGGCTTGACTCTTCAATGAACCTGAAACCGATATGTTTAATTAAGATTGCATAACGTTGCCTAACCGGTCGTAAAAGTCAGTGGCTAGCAACAAAGCGTGCAGTCAAAACAGCATCAAGCGTGTTGAATCTCACAAGATCTCGCCATTTATCGGAACTGCGAGATTTGATAATATTTGACAAAGAAACTGATTTAAATTGATAACAGTTTGCGTAATATTGCCTAGCCAGAAATAAAATTCACCGATAATGTAATTAATAAAGTTATTTTAAGGTGACGTGCGAACTATACACAATACGTGCATCATTTTTTTTCTTAAGTCACGAGAAGATGAAAAACTGTAGTTAAATTGTTGAAATTATTTTAGTCCGAATAAATTGCGGTGAAAAATGTTGTAACATTTATGTCCGAATTGTTGTTAAAATTTATTTCTACAAATCAGTACTAACGCATTTTTGAATTATTTACTAAGTAGAATTGATTATCTAAATATAATTATCTCAATCATTATACTCGGTAAGTGCTGATGAAAGAGCATTTACAAATTATATGTGTCGGCGTGAAACTTGAATCGAGAAAATATCAATGCGCATGCGCAGCGTGAAACGTTAATCGAGGAAATATCAATGCGCACGCCTAAGGTGAATTGAGAAAATTTAAATGCGCATGCGCTACTAGCATAGAGAAAATATTAAGCAGGTAGCGCTCTGTATTGATGATTTCAACGGAAATGTAAAGCATTCAAGGTTGTCATGCAGCATAGCTGATTTTGTTACAAATATAAGCAATCGATTTAGACCAATCAGATTTTTATAAGATAGGTATAGTTTGTGTAATAAGCATTGTTTGGTCTGTTTTTGCTGCTTATCCTGCTTAATACATGCATGCATAGTAGACTCGACTTACTTGAACACTTAATTTGTTGGGTTATTTGTCGAAATGCATTGATTAAAAAAAGATCAACACCAGGTTTTCGTAAGTGTTTGATATCCGACGCGGACCCGACGATATGTACCTTAGACAAAAAAGGAAAGGGTTCTGCGCAACGACCTATCGCCCCGGTAAAGGTTCGCATATCTGCAATATCGGCATTATTTTGTTTTAAATCCGTTTAATAATAATTATAATAAAAAAAAAAAAAAAAAATAATAATAATAATAATAATATTAATAATAAATGCCAATTAGTTTTCGTAAATGTTTTAAATCCGACGCGTTGTCGACTATTACTTTTGATACATAAGAAATGTAAATACGTCGCAAAAACGTAAGTAAGTTATGCCACAATAAGACCTGTATTGAAGACAAAAAAGCGCCGAGAAGATTTTTTTGCATTACTTAAATCAATTATTTTATAATTTGGTAACAATAACAGCTTGATACTTAAATATAATAAATAAATTAAATACCACCGGTGAGCATGACGTGTGTAAAATGTTTCAGGAAATGTGTACAGTAATACTGGTATACACAATTTCTATGAATTTCTACTAGAGGAAATATCTTATCTCGTAGTGCTTGCCCAACAAAAAAAAACAGACTGGAATTGCAGTATTTACTATGAGTTTACTCTTCTTTTTTTCTGGAGTGGGATCACGAATGAATATAAGACAACATCAGTACCAATCATTTCGTTAACAGCTTTATGAAGTATTCTTGTCAAATTAAAATCGTTTCCGTTAAAAATGGCCGGAAAACGGCTTTGTAATTCATTTCACTAAATTTAATATAATTATAAATTAAGTCTTGAGATAATACTGGAATACAAAACTTCACATACTTCCATAAAATTAATTGACCCGATATCGAGGGATTATCCGTGGTATACATGACACGTGTCTGAATACTTCCGGCTTCCCGCGGCTGTAGAGTGTGCGGCATATATCACAAGTCTTTTGATCACTGGATGCATTAATTAAATCAGTGATCTGGGTACTGGGGCCAGTATATCATGTAATACTAGAGCGTGGCCGGCAGAGGTCCCAGAGGGTGGCATAGATCACACGCGTGTCACCGAACCAGTAAAAGAGAAAAGGGACCTTGCGCTTTTATGGATGATCAATTGAAATTATTTGTCTTGATTAGAGCAAATTTAAACAATATGCTTTCTTTACATCTCTACTTTGTGTCTGTGCGCGAAGGATTTAATTTATTTCTCAATGCATACTCTTATTACGTTTTTTAACAAAAACAATAAAGTGACTGTTCGAGTTCTGTATCGTTATCATTTAAAACCAGATTTAGGTTAGCAACACATTTATAAATCGCCTATTTGCTAAGCGTATATTAATATTCTAGTCCATATAGCCATAGGCGGATACAAAAGGGGAAGTGACGGGTTACCCTATATTTAATAGGCATATCTTTGTTGTTGTTTTTTAAATTTATTCTAAATATTCTATGCAGTTCGCTGTATAATAAGCCAAGACGGACATGATGTATTTACTTAACAAAATGAAAATAGTATATTATTTTTATTACTCAACCCAAACAACCGTTTTAGCGAACGCATTAACTAAGAACCGTCCCCGAAATTATATATCGACGGAACGGTTTTAGTCAGCATAATCAGCATGCATAAACGCTAAATGAAACTGTAAGTTAAATATAATTTGATCGTACATCTACATTTTATTGCATGTCAAATTAAAAATGTTTGCCCTATTATACGTCGAATTGGCTACATGGGATATATGGTTTCCGTAGCTGTAATTTACAGATATTGAATCGTCATAATCGGACTACTTGTGTTTTAGAAAAATTGGAACCGGACCACGATAAGTATACACATGTGACATTATACTGGACATGCACAACTCGTGCAAATATAATGCGATTCGGTATTATGTCCCCCAATGATACTATTAGCCTATAAATCTTACGTGCTTGTACCAAGACGCTATTAAAAAGTTCCGAACGCCGATCGAAAAAGGCAGCAGCATCGGAGTTGATATAAGAGTTTGCAAATATTATGTAGAAATGAAAAAAATCATTTACTATCAAAGTTGCGGACACAGGATAACGTTATTCTCACATTAACTATGTTATACTATACACAACAGATACCCATCATATCTTTTTTATGTTCAGAATAACATATATACTTGAAATCTTTCACATCTACTTTCATGCTTAGGCAAAGCGATTGTGCATAAAATTTTACAGACTGAAATATCATTCGTCAAAATAACTTTTAAGTAGAAACAATTTTATCAACGAGACAGCAATCCCCACCAATAGAGATCTTACTCGCTGTTCTTAACAGATACAACCTGCATTGATAAAAAAACTTCTGTTTTTCATAGGTCATGTGAACTTTTAATGTCAATTAAAAAAAAATGGCGAAACGGATGAATCTTAATATTTCAAGTCTTAAGACAACAAGCTGATCTAAAGCGGGAAAACTACGCTTGCCCCATCGATGTAGTTGATTAAGTGTATTTTAGATCGTTATAAGACTCTTTGTTTTCAAGATGTCATAAAACATTGATTTCTTCACACAATGCTACAATCGAAGCTATCATCGTCGTCAAAATTAACCATTTAATACATGGTATATGATTGTTTTCCAAGATGTAAAGACTTTAATATCAGCAGGCATTACCTTGCGTTTTAAACTTTATTTTATTTTCGATTAAGAAGCAAACAGTGTAGATCTGATCAGATGATACGGATGTACCATCTGATCTGGATCTACACTGGTTTTACACGCAATAAAATCCGTGTATATGGTGGAAATGGTTAACAATACACCACGCCCCTGTTCTCTCCCTCCACCTTCCATCTCCACAAAAGACGCGTCATTTAAAACTGTGATTTCCTCATTATATAGAACTCTGGAATTGATGATGACTTTGGAAAATTCTATAAAAGCTTGCATATATTGTTTTAAGAGTTTAGCTATAGTATGTAAAATAGCTTATGTCGCATGATAAAAGTGTGCGCTTCAGCTATTTGTTGTGCTACTAGCAGTTTCGCATAAGCTTCTTTGTTAAGTTACTTACCTTTTTTTATTTCCAGATGCGTTTATTATATGGGGCGCGCCACAGGAAAAGGTACCTTCGGTCATATTTCGTAACATTTTAGTTGTAACTATATTTAGAAAGAACTTTCAATTAATTATTCATTTTTCATAACTAACAAGTGCGTTTCTTACACATTTTGACAATAAAGTGATATTTTTTACGCGAAATGCATAATAATCAATGTCGTCTGTTCAACTTTATGACGTCATTTCAAGGATTGACGTCAACTGTCCAAAGATACCTTTTCCCGTGACGCGCCCCATATGTGAACAGGACTAATATATAGCTGTTGTTTACTTTTTCTTGTATCTAAAATTTATTAAATAATTATGCTACATTTAAGAACGCGAAATAACGAAACATAAGTTATCAATCAGGTAAAACAAGAAAAGAGCCCGCACACCTTACAGTCCGAATTTCTCATTAAACTGATACTGATTTGTTTAGATATTCTTTCACAGACAAAAATCTATATATATTTGCCCTTCTTTTACATTTCGATCATTATTTGAAAAGATTTAAAATAATATCGATGTATGAATTCACATAATCTCCGCAGATGTTAAAATCTGCGATACGTAATCGGTACCCTTTATTAAACGGATGCGCTTAAATAAGAAGAAATAATAATATTAAGTAACCAGTCATAAAAGTCACTTCTGTTGAATGAACATCAAACGTACTTTGAATAAATCTTGCAAGTTCTCGCACAAATTTCATAATATGAGAGACCGATTATTTTTTAATATTAATAAATAGACATAAACCTTTACTAACCAATGTGCCTTACTGTTGTAAAGGTAAAGGTAAAGGTATGGGTTTATAGTCTGTAATTAATGTTTTCAACCAACATTTTACCCCTCGATCACTGGATATATAAGTCGTCCGTTGAAATCAGAAAATTGGGAATTCAAGCGTAATCAAAGAATAATATACTCGAGTGGTACAAATATTAGTGTTGTGTGTAAATGCATTTTCCTCATCAACATTTATGCACCATATATATGTTTGACTTACGCAGAAGAAATTTTATTATGTTAAAAAATTATCTTCTCGCTAATTTTTGATCCGTGAAATTATTTGAGAAAAAAACTACTTTGTGGGAACAATAACATTAAATCAGAAAGTGGCCTGGAAGCTGGAAACGCCTCAATTTACATTGTTTACATATAATTCAACGTGCAATTGCCCATAATAAGGATTCATGAACACAAATATATAAAGGTATGAAATGTTTAGTAAACAAATAAAATTCAGTTTAAAGAAATCAAGTATTAGTTGTTGTATATGTCAGTCGAAAGAACAAAATACGCTTTGAGATTAAAGTACGAAGTTTCTATACATTAAAGAATAATCGTGATTTCTACATCCACGGCACGAAAAACATGGGTCGATCCGTATTTAAAACAATGCTAATTTTTCAAAGGATTCTAATGATATATGCTTTAAAGTAACTAAGAAAATAATAGGAGTGATAGTTAATTTTAATTGATTTATCTGCGGGTAGATAAGCGAATGAAGCCCCGCCCCTTTTTCGTTTCACGTGTATTTGATTGGCTGCACGCTTTGGTGCGCGTTAATCGTGAATCGAGATTCGGGAATCGGTAAACGGTTAACGTTCGGGAAAGTTAATCGTGAACCATGCATTGCGCGGAAGCATCTCGCAGGCTTGACTGCAGTCAAGCCTGCGAGATAGTATCGGTTTTTTTGCGGGAAACGGGAAACGAAATCCGAGTGATATGCGGTAAACGAGAAACGAGATTCGAGCGTTTTAGTGCGCATGCGCACCGTGCAATCGTGAATCGAGAAAATCTGATTGCGCAGGCTCGAGTTTCGCGTTTCACGCGTATTTGATTGGCTACTCGTTCACATGGAACATATAGGTTTTATCGGGTTAATGAGATTGCGATATTTTAATTTTTTATTCAAATTCTAATGCAGAAGAATATTTTTTTAATTATCAATATGTTATTAAATAAGCATTCTTAAGCTGGAAATATCTCCATATCTGAATTTAATTAGCTGCAAACACAAACAGCGAATATTGATTTTGACGTTGTTTAAATTATTACAATTTATCCGGCAATCATATATTCTATTTTTCTCTTTGTTTTCCCTCTGGTAGTGAAGCCTCGGGCTTTAAACCGTATATTAGCTACGTATCTTCAAAATTTGCGAGTCTCTATTTTGTTAACTTGGAAATATTTTGAATAATATAAATAGAGCATCTATTATAAATTGTTTCTTATACATAACTTTTTTTTTATTTCTAGCAAATATAATTTCTAAAAAATACCTGAATTATCGAAAAAAAAGACATTTGATGTTCTTAAACATCTATTTTAATAAGATCAGCGATCATTATGGTGTATTAAATTTTACACAATATACTAGACCTAGAATGGGTCAAAATAACTGTAAAAAGAATTTTATCGATACGACAGCAATACACACCAACAAAGATCATAATCACGATAATCATCATCATCATCATCATCATCATCATCATCATCATCATCATCATCATCATCATTATTATTATTATTATTATTATTATTATTATTATTTTTATTATTGAATCGTTTTAAGACTTTGTTTCTTGATCTCTACATTCTCATCAGGATACACACTGTTCGCTATGGATTCATTATGTTATTTTGACAAAGGAGCAAACAATGTAAATCCAGATCAAATAGCAAGGATGTGCCAGCTGATCTGATTCTAGACTTGTTGCACACGCGGTAAAGCCCGTATATATGGACGCGGTAAAGCCCGTATATATGGACGCGGTAAAGCCCGTATATATGAAGGAAAAGGATCAAAGACATCCCTCCACCCATCTCCGACTTCCTTCTTCATAAAACGACGCACTACTAAAAGCTACGATTTTTCCACAATGTTTGTACAGCTTACTCTAAATGTTTGAATATATTGGTGTTTTTTGTTATTTGTTTGTTTTTCTAAAAAACAGCAAAATATAAAGAACAGTTTATGTAGCATGACACAGTTTTGAAAATTCAGATGTTAGCTGTGTTTCATCACGCAAAACATAAATTGTACTCATAAATTTTATATTCTGTACAACAAAAACAAGCCCGAATAAATTGTAACCCATATTTCTCATTAAAACTGACTTTTTCAAATCTTCTTTCAATAGAAATACAATCTATATTTCTTTTTTACAAACATTTCGAACACAATTTAAATGATTGAAAACAATATCAAAGTCTGAATTGTTTTAAATTAGACATAAACATTTGACAAAGATTTTAAAATCTGCCAGACTGATACTGATAACTGTTGCCACTTAAAACGGATGTGCATAGATAAGGTTACGTAACATAGCGTAACCAGTGATAAAAGTCCCTTCCGTTAAAAGGACATCAAAAGTGGTTCGCATAAATCTGTTATATCTCACACCCAGTGATCTTCGAGGCTTGACTCTTCGATGAACCTGAAACGGATATGTTTTATTAAGGTTGCATAATGTTTTATTAAGGTATCATAACGTTGTGTAACTGGTCATAAAAGTCACTGGCTAGCAACAAACCGTGCAGTCAAAACAGCATCAAGCGTGATAAATCTCACGATATCTCGCCATTTATCGGAACTGCGAGATGTGATAATATTTGACAAGAAACTGATTTAAATCGATAATAGTTTGCGTAATATTGTCTAACAGTCATAAAATTCACCGATAATGTAATTAATAAAGTTATTTTAAGGAGGTGACATGCGAACTATGCACAGTACGTGCATCATTTTTTTCTTTAACCACGAGAAGATTAAAAAAATGTAGTTTAATTATTGAAATTATTTTAGTCCGAATAAATTGCGGTGAAAAAGTTGTAAAATTTATTTCCGAATTGTTGTTTAAATTTATTTCTACAAATCAGTACTAACGCATTTTTGAATTATTTACTAAGTATGTGATTTGATTATCTAAATATAATTATCTCAATCTCAATCATTAAATCGGTAAAAGCTTATGAAAATCCATTTACAAATTATATATGTCAGCGTGAAACTTGCATCGAAAAAAAATATCAATGCGCATGCCCAGCGTGAAACGTGTAATCGAGAAAATATCAATGCGCATGCCCAGTGTGAAACGTGTAATCGAGAAAATATCAATGCGCATGCCTAACGTGTAATCGAGAAAAGTTAAATGGGCATGCGCTACTAGCATTAAGAAAATATTGTAGTAAATATTAATTTGGTTGCGCTCTGAATTTATGATTTCAACGGAAATGTAAGCTCTCACGGGTGCCATGCAGCATAGCTGATTTTGTTACAAATATAAATAATCGATTAAGATCAATCAGATTTTTTAAAAGAACTTTAAGGTAAAGTTTGTGTAAGGTCAGGTTTTGCTGCTTATCCTTCTTAATACATGCATGCATCGTAGACTCGACTAACTTGAACTCTTTATTCGTTGGGGAATTTGTCGAAATGTATTGATTAAGAAATGGCGAAGATCAACACCTGGGTCTACTATGGTCATAGATATTACTTTAACTATCAGCCAAATGGTTTATATAAGTAACATATTTTACTGATTTAACTTGTGATATCAAATTATTTGGAGCAACTCAGCGCATTTAACAACCAGGAAAGTGAAAATGCTGTGTTTTTTTTTTTGCTAAAGAGATATGGAGAATATCACGAAAAATACTAAACACAAGTTTGGTCTTAACAATGTAGTCTAGATTCCTGGTCTTAAACAATCGGCATTTTTATTAAATCTGTATTGCATCCATTAAAACCTGTCGAGTATGGCACATTTTCGATATATATTTACATCCGCAATCGTTAATCTTTTCTCTCTGATTTCCTATGATCGTGAAGCCTCGTGCAATGAATTGTGTTTTACCCGAGCTTCTCCAATGTTTACTTGTCCCTATTTAGTAAGAAAAGAAATATTGAAATAAAATAAAAATTTTATAGCTTTAAAATTCACTTCCCATATTTTTATTATAATATAAATGATTCTGTTGATTTCGAGCGCATAGAATGTCTAAAACAAAACGACGCAAATGATTAAATTAAGACAGAATACGTGTATGCTGGACATAAATAATTAATTTAACAATCGAGTTGTCTTCTGCAAACTTTTTTGGGGAATAATATAACTCACGCTAGAATGCGGAAATTATGGATAGTGATTCATGTTTGAAAAATCAACTATCTCTAACACTATAGTTGTGGTCTTTTCGTTTAAGAATAAGATTAATTGGTTCTTTATGTTTAACTAACATTAGCTATACCGATAATTAAAAATATATTGTAAACCTCATCATAGGATCGGCATATTCTCTTCACACTTGAAATATAGTAAAATACACCCGTTTTCTGTTATCAAAAAAAATATTTAAAAAAAAACCATACAAAACGCGACAGTATCACCTGGGAGAAGAATCTGTAAAACTGACTTAGTGTTCACCACAATTTTCCATCCACTAACTGAGCCAGAATTTCAAATATTCTGCACCTCTTGTCTGTTTATACTACACGATTCTTACTTAAATATTTAGTGTCTGTTAAGTACTGAATATTCAAAACATTAAGACATCACGTTTGATAGTTGTAAGGTATACTTGTATACTTGAGCTGATCACTAAGTTTATAAGTGTATATTAAGTGAAGTTGATGGGTTAAGAAACCACGGTCTCTTCGCTACGCTCCGTTTTCCTTAGGGTTTCTCATTGTTAATACTTCACTTAATAAACAGCAACTAAAACTTGAAATCTTTCACATCTACTTTCATACTAACAGCAAAGCGATTGTGCATTAAATTTTAAAGAATGAAATAACATTGTCAAAATAACTTTTAAGTTGGAAACAATTTATCAACGAGACAGCATGCATCCCCACCTACAGAGATCTTCCTCGCTGTTCATAACAGTTACAACCTGCCTTCATCATCGTCGTCAAAATTAACCATTAAATACATGTAATATGATTGTAAAGACTTTAATATCATCAGGCATATCCGTGCGTTTTAAACTTTATTAGTTTATTTTCGACCAATAAACAAACAGTGTAGATCTTGATTAGATGGTACGGATGTACCATCTGATCTGGATTACACTGGTTGTACGCGCATTAAAATCCGTACATATGGTGGAAATGGTTAACAATACACCACGCCTTGTTCTCTCCCTCCACCTTCCATCTCCACAAAAGACGCGCCATTTAAAACTGTTATTTCCTCATTATATAGAACTCTGTAATTGATGATGAATTTGGAAAATTCTATAAAAGCTTGCATATACTGTTAAGAGTTTAGCTATACTTTGTAAAATAGCTTATGTCGCATGATGAAAGTGTGCGCTTCAGCTATTTGTTGTGCTACTAGCAGTTTCGCATAAGCTTCTTTGTTAAGTTACTTTCGTTAATAATATGTGAACAGGACTACGATATAGCTGTTGTTTACTTTTTCTTGCAGATATCGAGGTCTCTTAAATTTTATCAAATTATCATAATTATGTTACAAATAAGAACGCGAAATAACGGAACATAAGTTATAAATCAGGTAAAACAAGAAATGAGCCCGCACACCTTACAGTCCGAATATCACATTAAACTGATACTGATTTGTTCAGATATTCTTTCACGGACAAACATCTATATATATATATATATATATATATATATGGGTGAGATAAGTAACCAACGAACAAACCTTCAGACATAAAGGAACAGATCTAAGCACCAGACACGGCGACATCGCCTAGCCAAGAGTGCTGTACATGGTTATATACGTGCCATCCAAGTTCTCAATAGAGAAATTTTCCTGCAACGCATATAAACCATAACTATCCACAAATGACCCTCTGACTGCCTAGACATTTACATACACTTATTTTTATACATATACAAACATGTAGGACAATGACATATACACATCTATTAGCATCGTGCTTCCTCCTTTTTAATTTTTGTAGTTTTTATGCACACTAGTGCTATAGACAGAGACACACACATTGAAAGTCATCTGGATCTTTCGATACACTGAATTGAAGATATATATTAAGATAAGGGGAGATAATTCAATTCAAACAGCTAACTTTCAAATTAAGGGATCCCCGAAAGGATTCATGTTCGTGGAAGTAAGATACATATGGGTGAGATAAGTAACCAACGAACAAACCTTCAGACATAAAGGAACAGATCTAAGCACCAGACACGGCGACATCGCCTAGCCAAGAGTGCTGTACATGGTTATATACGTGCCATCCAAGTTCTCAATAGAGAAATTTTCCGGCAACGCATATAAACCATAACTATCCACAAATGACCCTCTGACTGCCTAGACATTTACATACACTTATTTTTATACATATACAAACATGTAGGACAATGACATATACACATCTATTAGCATCGTGCTTCCTCCTTTTTAATTTTTGTAGTTTTCATGCACACTAGTGCTATAGACAGAGACACACACAATGAAAGTCATCTGGATCTTTCGATAAACTGAATTGAAGATATATATCAAGATAAGGGGAGATAATTCAATTCAAACAGCTAACTTTCAAATTAAGGGATCCCCAAAAGTATTCATGTTCGTGGAAGTAAGATACATATGGGTGAGATAAGTAACCAACGAACAAACCTTCAGACATAAAGGAACAGATCTAAGCACCAGACACGGCGACATCGCCTAGCCAAGAGTGCTGTACATGGTTATATACGTGCCATCCAAGTTCTCAATAGAGAAATTTTCCGGCAACGCATATAAACCATAACTATCCACAAATGACCCTCTGACTGCCTAGACATTTACATACACTTATTTTTATACATATACAAACATGTAGGACAATGACATATACACATCTATTAGCATCGTGCTTCCTCCTTTTTAATTTTTGTAGTTTTTATGCACACTAGTGCTATAGACAGAGACACACACAATGAAAGTCATCTGGATCTTTCGATACACTGAATTGAAGATATATATTAAGATAAGGGGAGATAATTCAATTCAAACAGCTAACTTTCAAATTATATATACATATACATATATATATATATATATATATATATATATATATATATATATATATATATATATATATATATATATATATATATATATATATATATATATATATATATATATATATATATATATATATATATATATATATATATATATATATATATATATATATATATATATATATGCCCTTCTTTTACATTTCGATCATTATTTAAAAAGATTTAAAGATAAACTGACGCATATTTAGTTTCCAACAAAATACTTTCCAATTTATTTAATTACCAAAATGTCATATAAATATTGGAATACAAAACTTCACATACTTTCATAAAATTAATTGACCCGATATCGAGGGACTATCGGCCATACGTGGTATACATGACACGTGTCTGAATACTTCCTGCTTCCCGCGGCTGTAGAGTGCGCGTCATATATCACAAGTCGTTTGATCATCGGATGCACTAATAAAATCAGTTATTTGGGGACAGGTGCCAGTATATCATGTAATACTAGAGCGTGGCCGGCAGAGGTCCCAGATAGCTAGCGGCATAGATCACACGCGTGTCTACTAACCAGTAAAACAGAACAGGGACAAGTACCTTGCGCTTTTAGAGATAATCAATTAACATGTTTTTGTCTTGATTAGAGCAAATCTAAACAATATGCTTTCTTTACATCTCTACTTTGTGGCTGTGCGCGAAGGATTAATTCCTGAAATGCATAATCTTAATAAGCCCTTTTAACTAAAACAATAGACTGTTAGAGTTCTGTATCGTTGTCATTTAAAACCAGATTTAGGATAGCAACACACTTAGATATTTGTGTATAAATCGCCTATCTGCTAAGCGCAGAGTTATTATTATTCTAGTCCATATACTTCTTGCTATAGGCGGATGCAAAAGGGGAAGTGATTGGGTTACCCTATATTTAATAGGCATATCTTCGTTTGATTTTTTTAATTTATTCTAAATATTCTATGCAGTTCGCTGTATAATAAGCCAAGACAGACATGATGTTTTACTTTACAAAATGAAAATAGTATTTTATTTTTACTACTCAACCCCAAAACAACCGCTTTAGCGAAAGCATGAACTAAGAACCATCCCCGCAAGGATATATTGACGGAGCGGTTTTAGTTAATTTTCGCATGAATATCATGCATAAACGCTAAATGAAACTGTAAGTTAAATATAATTTGATCGTACATCTACATTTTATTGCATGTCCAATTAAAAATGTTTGCACTATTATCCGCCGAAGTGGCTACATGGAATATATGGTTTCCGTAGCTGTGATTAATAGATATTGAATCGTCAAAATCGGACATGTGACACTTTACTGGACATGCACAACTCGTGCAAACATAATGCGAATCAGTATTATGTCCCCTGTTAATACTATTAGCCTATAAATATTACGTGCTTGTCAAAAGACGCTATTAAAAAGTTTCGAACGCCAATCGAAAAAGGCAGCAGCATCTGAGTTGATATTAGTGTTTGAAAATATTATGTGGAAATGCAAAATTCATATACTTGCAAAGTTACGGGCACAGGATAACGTTATTGTCACATTTGCTATGTTAAACTATACGCGACAGCTTCCCCTTAGATTTTGCGTACCGTGAAATGTGCACCCGAATTTTAATGAATTTATTCAACCAATTTTCTCGTGTAAATTGTATCATTCAATCATAAAACGATTTTGTTTTTATACAGAATAACATATTTAGTAAATTAAGTACAAAATTTACAAAAGTAAGTATTCATTTGTCAGTTTATCTTTAAAATAATATACTATGTATGAATTGATACAGATTTGAATTAATCTCCGCAGATGTTAAAATCTGCGATACGTAATCACCGGGTACCCTTTATTAAACGGATGTGCTTAAATAAGAAGAAATACTAATATTATGTAACCAGTCATAAAAGTCCCTTCAGTTAAATGAACATCAAACGTACTGTGCATAAATCTTGCAAGTTCTCGCACAAATTTCGTAATATGAGAGACCGATAATTTTTTAATATTAATTAATAGACATAAACCTATATATGTAAGCCGAAAGAACAAAATACGCTTAGAGATTAAAATACGAAGTTTCTATACATTAAAGAATAATCGTCCACGGTAAGAATAACATGGGTCGATCCGTATCTAAAACAATGCTGATTTTTCAAAGGATTCAAATGATTTTTATACATATTGAGAATAGTAAATTCAATTACTTTTCTTTGATAATTTGTTATTGAATAAATGCAACAGCGCTTTACCGTTTAAATATATGCTTAATAGTAACTAAGGTAATAATAGGAGTGATAGTTAATTTAAATTGATTTCTCTGCGGGCGGGTAAGCGAATGATGGCCCGCCCCTTTTTCGTTTCACGCGTATTTGATTGGCTGCACGTTTTGGTGCGCGTTAATCGTGAATCGAGATTCGGGAATCGGTAAACGGTTAACGTTCGGGAAAGTTAATCGTGAACCATGCACTGCGCGGAAGCATCTCGCAGGCTTGACTGTA